>PJRA01000313.1:1663485-1681339 GCA_016987375.1 Brachionus koreanus | reverse complement strand
AAGACTGCTTCGATGCTAACTATTCAGTGCTGCACTTACTTTTTAATTGATTGTGGTATAACATAACTCTGTTAGATACAAATTTTTGCATTACTACATAAGAACTTTAGACCCCGTCTTATCAATTTGATTCTTTTTCAATGAATTTTGTCAACTTTTGTATTGAAATTTTTATTAACACTAGATTTTTAATAAAAATTTCATATTTTATTATTTAGACAACTTAAATATTTTTTTCTGAAAATTAATTAAAATGTTTATAATTATTTCGATTAAAAAATTTTTTTAAAATTCAATTTTTTAAAAAGGGGTCTAAAAAACCCTTTGACTTTTATAGTGTGAATTTTTTTTAAAGTATCTAAAAATAATCCTTTTCAAAAAAATAAAGAAATTTTTCTCAAATTTAATTTTTTTGAACACTTATCGAACTTGATTGATTTTAATAATTGATTTATTTAAGATTAACAGTTATATTTGATTACTCACAATTTAGAGAATTAATTTTTCTATTTGACGAAGATCTAGTTGCATATCCACTTGTAGATGGACCGACCAATTCTTCACTATTGCTCTTATTGACTGGGTCGACATTTTCTGTTTTAAAATTGTTCGAGTTTTTAAATAATTTTGCGAAATTATTTTCTCCCTCGTAATAATTAATTTGTTGATGTGTTCTTCTATTAATGAAAAAATTAAAAAAATTAATTGAAAAACAAATGAACAATTATATTCCAAATACCTTGATCTATTTGATCGATTTTTTTCCAATTCAGCAGCTACAAATCTTTTTTTTATTTCGGGCAATTTTTCATCACAAAACGATTCGAGTCTGAGTGTCATGCTATAAATAGCCGATCTTTTATTAGTATTATAAGTCTTTGAATTGTTGAAGACCAATTTACAATCTTTTTCAAACTGATAAAAATCATTATTGTACATATTGTATATAAGTCTATCTCTTATGATTGCAAAGTCAATTGGTTTTTTGACTACGTCTCCATAATCGGGATATTTCTCCAAGTCAACGCTTTGTTTGAATGGTCCTGAATCGGGATGCCTCAAAATTTGCTTAATCAATTTTCTAGCATCGTCTTTCCACGAATAGGATCCATTTGTATTAGACTCACATTCAAGGGCCTGATTGCTCTCTTCAGCATGCTGTCTGCTTCTCAAATTGAACCTTAAGTTGCTTGTACCAGGCTGAGTCTCAGTTCTAGGCCGACGGCTAGTTCGTCTGCCCGCATTTGGATTCACTTGTGTCTCGTTCAAATTCGAATCTTTGCACAAACGTTTGTAAATGGGCCGTGGATTGGAACAGTCCGGATCCAGAATAAACTCAATGAGAACCTGGGTTAGCAAAGTTGCTTTTTTGCATATATTGCTATTCGGTTCGTTGAATTCATGCGCATCTTCTTCTATCTTGCGTATGTCCCACTCAATTGCCTCCAATCTTCGGTAATATCTATTTGCCACTCTTTCCTTAATTGTGTTCAAATCAATCGGATATCCGATAACCATGGCATAGTTGGGAAACGCAATCAAATCAACGGGCAAATTGAACGGCTCGGCTATGGACAATTCGCGAATTATTTCAATTCCATTTGAAATTCTCTCGCATTGTGTATCTCGGTCTATGCCGTGCCATTCATCCAAATTGGGCTCGTAAAGCAAGCAATCAAACTCTTGGTTATCCAAAGAGTCCGCCGATTTAGCTATACTCGGCGCTTCGTCCAAATCCCATGGACTCAACGCGTCATGATCGTTATTCTCCCATACAATTGAAAAACACTGAAATTCACTATCTGGAAATTGACTCTGAAATGGCTTGTGTGCCTCAATGGTTCCGTAATACCACGAATCGTCAATAAAGCTTCTAAATGTGTCTTTTGGTTGCCATTTTTTTTCCAATGACTTTTCGTAATGTTGTCTAAGTATAACAAAATCGGCCACACCTGGCATATCATGATACTTTAAAGTCAATCTTTGTCCAGTCAACTCACCACTATCTGGATCAATTACATTCAATTTAAGACAAACCAATCTGGGCGGTTTTATTTCTATATTTATGCTAGTTATTTTGCAAAATTCTTTTATTTGACATTTATTTGATGGAATTGTTTTTTCGTCTATTTCAAACAATTGTTTTTCACGTACAGCTTGAATGTACAATTCATGTCCTTGACGAAAATAGACTATTTCGTCGCCAATTTGAGGCACATATGGTGTTTTGCGCGGCTTTACACTGCTCAGCCATTCGGGCGGAATATACTCAACAGCCAATTCGTTTATGTTCAATTTGAAAGTTTTCGAATTTGATTTTGATATTTTTTTGTTTAGTTGCGATGTAATTTTGCAATTGAGAGACGTTCGAGTTTTTTTCGATTTTTTTCCTCTTTTTCTTGGCGATTTGGATGCCGCTTTGCTCGTACACGGCCTATTAGGATCTAAATTTTCATCGTTTTCGTCATAATCACTATTCTCAGTGTCCACCTCAGTGTTTGATTCATCCAAATTTTCATCCATTTCCTCGTCACTTTGCAATTTTTTCAATTTTTTGGCCACAGTGGTGCTCTTGGATTTTGGACGCGATACCTCATCGTCGGACTCATGTGGCTCCTGCGCAACCTCATCATCATCCACCACCCTAAGCACTCGTTTCTTGTTTTTTTTTCTTTGCCTAGTTGTCCGAGTAGACCTGGGTCCATCTTCCCACTCGGAACTCTCGTTGTGTGCCGAGCTCTCGCTCGAAAGCGGATTATTCTCCATATACTCGATTCTTCTGCTTGATCTATTTCTATTCGGCTCGTTCGACTGACGAGTGTCATCGTCAACCTCAATGAAATTATCATCGACTGTGTCCTCTTCCATTGGCTCATAATCATTGCGACACTTTTTGCTCTTATTGCGACCTCTTTTTATAAAAGTGTCCTTGCTATTCTCATCACGATAAATGTACACCGAACCTTTTTGGTTCAGCTCGATTTCTTTGAATCCGCGATTGTAGTCGTACACCTCGTGCTCGAAGCTTTGCAAACGAGACGTTTCGCTTGTTCGCAATAGAACACTATCCAATGGACTGATTAGGCTTTTGATCCATGCGTTTCGACTGTTGCGTAAAATTTCGAGCTCGGCCTCTTCGCCTTCGCGGTCACCGATTATTTCTGATAGACCGTTTTCATTTGTGATTATGTGAGGGACTAATTGGGCATCGGTTAAATTCTCTCGGCCAGGCACTAGGCGTTGTAGATCTGAATCGTACGGATTGCCGTCAGCGTCGACCAGAAACGGCGGCGGCATCAAGTGCGGCGGGGCTTGAGTCTGCTCGTCGAGCACAAAACCGTTCATGTCGCGCATCAATGGACGGTAATCGGTGTGGAAAAAGAGTTGATCGGGCACTTTTTTATAATTTTCGTCAATGCCAAATGCAAATATGGTCAGATTGCCATGCGAATCAGTCGAAGCGAACATATCGGATGTGCATGACCATTTAGTATCAAATAGACACCCATGGCCTTCGTTTTCTATGCGATTGTAGAACTTTTTTATCATTTTGCCGGTATATATGTTCCAAAGAATCACGTTTCCGTCATGTCCGGCACTAAGTAGAACACGCGGATCCTTTGGATGAGCTTCTAGAACAAATATTTCATTTGAGTGAGATCTAAGCTCGTGAACTAGTTGAGCGTCGACTGAATTCCAGACTTTGATGACAAAATTGTTTTGGGCTGTTATAACTAATGAGTCATCACAATTCCAAGCAACCATGGTAACACTGTATTTTTTGCTCAATATGTCGCAAAAATCATTCGGGTCCGATCTTTTAAACGATTAATTTGTTTAATAAATATTTTAAAATTAATTTTTACTTTTCTAAAGTTTTAGTGCCATCAATAAGAATGTTCTTAAGCTCTTGGGATTCGAAGCTCCATATTTTAGCAGTGCCATCTTTACTTCCACTTAAAAATCTAGCTGATCTATTGGCAAACTGAATGCTATCAACCCAATTAGTGTGAGATTCAATTTCACATATTTTTGTCGGCTCACCATTTTCAAATGAATAGACTCTAATAGCATAGTCATTGCTGCCAGCTGCAAGGAATAGACCACCTTTAATTAGACCGAATATAATTTTTGAAAAAAATTTGCTGACATGATTATTACCTGGACTAAATGACAGACATAGCATTTGACTTCCGGGCCGCGATTTTTCTATAAATCTTTTTGGCTTGGGACTGAGAAAAAAGAAAATTTTAATTGAGAATTTTCTGACTTAAAGTCTTTTTCTTTTACTTGAATTCCAAGGTTTCAGAGTTCCAATTCCAAAAACACATGACTCCATCACTTCCTGATGAGGCTAACCAACGCGTAGGGCCACAGCAATAAGGTGAAAACTAGCATTTTAAAATTAAAAAATTTTATCATAAAAACAAAATTTTTAATTTAATTATTAGTGTTTTCTTTTAAAGAGTCAAAAATCTAAATCGAAAGCCATTTTTAGTTAATAAATTTATTAGATAAAAATACGTAATAAATCTATTTTTAACTCATATTGTTGTTTATGAAAAAAATTATTGTGATCTTGTTTAAATATTATTTATTTTTAAGAATTTTTTTAGTTAAAAAATAAATGCAAAAATCAACTTTTTGTAGAAATTTACACATATTAAAAAAGTAATTTTGGCATCATTTTTATTTGATCTTTAACTTTAATTTGCCTTTTTATTTTCAATGCAAAACAGTGATTTTTGATTTTTTTGTTTTTGTTAACACTAGAAGCACCAAGCATTTTTTCAGGTTTTTTTAGTTCATAAATATTTTATAAAAAAACAAAAAGAATTTTATAAAGTAATATCATTTTTTAAAGAAAATTTTAAAATCTACATAATTCAAAAAAGATATATTTATTTGAAAAATCCATTCAAAAGATATGAGGATTTAAAAATTTTTCAAACGAGTCAAAATGACTCGTTTGGTGCTTCTAGTGTTAAATCGACTTATAAATGATTTATATAGATTAGACAGTTATAAATAAATAGTAAAAAAGTAAGTGATTTTTTATTTTTAATCAACTACATGAAAGTAAAAAATTGGACAAAATCTTTGGATCATGTTAACACTCAAAAGCTGAAGGAGTCTTTTGGACCTTTTTTGTTACTTCCTTTATTTGTTTTTTATTCAATAGATTTAATAATTTTTATACAATTTTTTAGTCATATTTTAAATCAAAAATGTTGAAAAATTATTTAGTTTTTATTAAGAAATATTTTTTTTCATTGGAAAGTAAAAAGAGGAGTCAAAAATGGGTCGAAAAATCCCTCCGGTCTTCGAGTGGTCAGACTCCTAAAAAAAGTTCAATTTCAATCAAATAGCAACTTTTTCCATAGCTTAATTATTTTGTTTAATATAATAATTTTATCTTAATTTAAGTTAGCTATAGTATAAAGTTAGTTTTAATAAAATCAATTATTTCATATTACTTATTTTTATTTGTAATTACTTTAGTTTTTGAAATATTCAAACAATCTACACTTTTTCTCTCAAATACATTATTTTTTTGAAAAAAAATTTTTAAAATGATTTTACTTACTATTTACAATTTTTTTCAGAATTTAATTTTGCAAAAATTCAACAAAATTTTAGTTTTAAATTAAATCAACTTGATTGTTTAATAAAAATTGAGTTTTGCATTTTAAAAAATCTTAGTAATTTTCATTTTAATTTTTCCATTAAATTAATAAAAAGATTATAATTAATAACACTTAAAAAATTGGTGTCAATTTGAGACCCTTTTTATACTCTGCATCTTTGGGACCATTCATTTAAAAATCCAAATTTATTTTAAATAACTTGTCATATTAACAAATTCAAAAGTATTAGATGGATATTAATGACAAAAAGAAAAAATAATAATGACCTCGTATAGATAACTAAAGGAGATATTTAGCATAAAATTACTTAAATAAAGTGTAGTTACTTCAATTGAAGTGATCATAGATGTATGAGATTGAAGAATTGATTTGCATTCGGTGGTTTTTAGATTCCAGATTCTAAGAGTTTTGTCACAACTACCTGAAGCTAATAAGGTGTTCTCAAAATTGATATCTATGTCACTGATTTCTTTTTCATGACCCCTAAACGTTGCCAACAAGCGACCATCAAATGAACTCCAGGCTTTGATTAGATTGTCATCGGCACCAGTTAAAATGAAGCGACCAGTGCGGTCAAAACAAATACAATAGACTGCAGACAAGTGGCCGA
This sequence comes from Brachionus koreanus, assembly GCA_016987375.1. Classification (NCBI taxonomy): domain Eukaryota; kingdom Metazoa; phylum Rotifera; class Eurotatoria; order Ploima; family Brachionidae; genus Brachionus; species Brachionus koreanus. The sequence continues at coordinate 1,675,081 of PJRA01000313.1, read as the reverse complement.
AAATTCGCTTTTGCATCATCACAGATCGAAAATGATCAGGTTGAATTAGACCTGTGGACAGTTCTCTGCCATCAATTTGACGCTTGAACAAATTCATAATTAAGTTGACTCCGCTATTTTTTGTTTTAATTGAATGATTTGAATAGTTTTTATTTGGGCAATATTTGAGGTAAAAATCTTTGGGCATTGCGTCCAAATTTGAATTTTTATTGAAGTGAGCTTCTTGTTTTTTCTTTTGTTTCTGGACATCTTAAAAATATCGAGTTGAATTAGATATTAAAAAATACAGTTAACGATAATTTTTGGTTCTTTCGGAAAGTTGTGTTAATTTTGCTCATTATTTTTTAGTCAATTTAAAAATTCAGATTTTGGTATTTGAGCTTTTAAAAAAACTCATCCATATACTTCCAAACTTGATTGATCTTTTTATAAAAAATTAACTAATTCGGGTCAACTATTATGGTTTATTTAGATATATTCTTTAATTAACAAATAAATAAAACAAATTATTTTGGAAAAAATAATCTAAACAGAACAATATTTTGAGAAAAACGCCTACTTAAAATGTGAAATGATTTTAAAAAAAAATTAAGATTAGATTTCCCATTTTTTAATATTAAAAATAAAAATTTCAATTTTAATTTAATTGAACTGATTTTGAATTACCTTGCAAGATGGAAAATTGTCCGATTCCGAGTAAAGAATTGAAACCAGTGAAATTCAAGTCCAGTTGACTATCCATCAAATTACGTATTTGATTACACATTTGGAGTAAAAAATTAGGGGGCACATGTGATAATGAGGTAGACTATTGATTTGATTTAATAAACAAATCTTAAATTTGGTTCTTTTTCTAGTTTAATTTACCATCTCATTAAATGAGCGTTCATGCCTAGCTCCTGTCCAGTCAATCCGAGGTGGTAAAACCTGTAATATTTGTTTCAAATGAAAAAAGTTTTAAATTATTTTAAAAAAATTGTTTACTTTGAATTGTTCTAGTTGTTCGATGAACAAGTCCGAGGTTTCCCTGAATGGCGAGTTTCTTAGGAAATTGGCGATCAAAAAATAGAGCTCTAGTAAATTAAAATTTAGTAACTTTTTCAAATTAATGAGTAAATTGGACTAACCTGATAGAACATTATCATTAGCCAGATGCGAATCAGGCATTTTATTCTGTTGATCAATCAAAGTTATAAAATTAATTGTATCTTCTCTCTATCAAAGTAAGTTCAATTAAAACCTCGATGAGGTTATATTATTAAGTTAAAATTCACTTGAATTGTCGTTTACTCTCTAATCTGGCAAAGTTAAATGTTCAATTTAGATTGAGTTAGAATAGTTAATTTGTTTTCAGTCAATTCACCTAAATAGGAATTAAATTTCTAAGTCTTTTGGAAAAAAAAATATAGGAATAAAGTTGAATCATAATAATAATTTATTTTCCAATTATGTAGCAACAGGAAGCAAGGAGATTAGAGAATATTTCAGATAAATAACGTATTTTCTAGTCGCATTACTTAATGATAGGTCTTTAATTGGTCAGTGTTAACTATTTTACATTTAGAAAAAATTTACCTTTCTTAATAATATTTTTCTAATTTACATTTTAAATTTCTACAAGAGTATTTTTATTTGCAAAAAAAAGCTTGCATAATTAACCTAGGTTAGAACATGTCTTAGTAGATTTTTAACATATTAATTATTATTCAGAGTATATTTTTATTTTATATGTGAATAATTCTAAAAAGATGACAAAAAAAACGTCTTATTTTTAACTATTTTGGGGATTTTTAAAAAAATATATTTTAAAAGTTCGAATTTACTAAAAAACTGAATAAATTCTTTTATCTAATTCTGTTATTGAATTTAATTTCGGCTCCTAATAATTTGGTGCAAATTTAAGCTTATATAGAAAATTTTATAATTATTTAATGAGTTAATTTCAACCCAAAATTTTATTAATAAAATTTTATACATGATCCAAAATTAATTTTTCTAATTATAGCTAAGTGAATGTGAAAAACAAACCAAGCTTTTTAAAAAAAATTAAAACAATATGCCATAAAAATTTGCTCTTGTTTTAATAGTTTTTATCTTTGGTCAAAATATTGCGTTTTTTAAAAGGTCGGATATTTTTGATTTTGTCATCTTTTTAATTTTAATTTATGATATTTATCAAAGTGAAATTTCTAAAAAAAAATTAAAAAGATTTGGAAATTTTTCTACTGTAACGTCATAGGAAAAAAAAACCTAACGATATTGAATCACATTGAAAATAGAAGGAAACTACTAAAAAAATCCTCTTGATGAGATATTTTTCAGACGGATCATTGTGATAAGAAGTGGATCTATTTTCGAATTATAATAATAGAAATCAATGTTTAAGCCCATCTCAACCAACTTAGCCAGTAATGGAAAAGAATGCTTTGATAAAATGGTAATATTGTGTGTTTAGCGAATTTCCAGGGATTAAAACACTTTGAACTGATTCAAGAAATCGTGCTAAAAATGCAGAACTTTATTCTAATCAATTAGAGCAAATGTATGCTTCAATTCAAGAAAAATATTTTTCTTGGTCAACCGAAAGCTAGGTGTGTGTCTTAAAGATAACGCTAGATCTCAAACAACTAGAAGAACAATGAAAAAGAAGAGCTGAAAGGAATCAACTTTCCTCATCCATCATTAAGCCCCAAAGAGAGGAAGTGAACTACTCGCTGATAGATGGCTAAATACTATAGAGCATAATGGTCATTATTCTGAAGATAATATTGCTTTTTTATAGACAAAGTAAAAAAAAAATTAAAAAAAAGCTAATTTTTAAAATATTTTGTCTCACCCTAAGGGTTCAATGATTAATTAAAAATTTTAATTTTTATAAAAACAGATCCAAGACCAAATTCTTATTATATCTTATTTATCAACAATTTCGAAATATTTATCAAATTAATATCTAGATTCTTGTTATTCTAACTTAAGTTGTAACACTAAACCTGATTCCTACCAACAAGATTAGTATAAACAATAAAAAACAGACAATAAAAAGTCTGCTATAGTTGGAAAGTAATTATGCTGCTTTGTCAATTTAGTTAGTTAAACTAAGTTGATCGTTGATCTTATATTCTATTATTATTTAACTTAAAATTTTTAATTTCGGCTAATTCTAATCTTGCTAATTATAGCAAGTTATGAGTAAATTAAAATACATTTTTAAAGCTAAAGGAGATAATCTTTAATAACTTGACACTATTAAATTCTAAAATTTAACCCTTTAGAATATTAATAATATTTTAAAAAATTTTTAATATAACGACCATATGCTCTACAAGGAATGAGTGAAAAATATCAAATGCGACTTTTGACTTAAGCTAAAAGAAAGAATGAAATTCAGATTTAATTAGAATATAAATAATTAGAATTATTAATCAAAAAAATTAATTTTTTTTTAAAATAATTTTTTAACTTAATACTCAAATTACCAGATTTTTTAACCGTATTTTGGCGAGAATACCAAATTTCAGATTTAAGAACTGAAGTATCTTTAACAAGGAATCGATGGTAACGTGGAACAAAATGGACTTCTTTGCAAGAGAATTTATCTATTTTTTTTCATTTATTATTTCAATGAACGCCTTTGAGCGATGCATCAAATGCGATCGACTTTTGGTAAAATTCGATCTTCAATCAAAACTAGTTTCAGATTCAAATCTACCAGAACCAATAAAGAAATACAGTCGAGAGTATTGTCATCGAATCAAGCCTAGAATAAAATTTCAGCATTTACACGAGAAAATTAATTTGAATAGCTTCAAGTGTCCAAAAGAAAGCTCGGTACTGACCAATACTATCAAAAATTAATTAACGATTAAATACACCAAAATTTCTTATTTATTATTAGAAAATATTTGAACAGGGCGATCTAATATTGATCTAAATGTTCTTGCAACATGAAAAGAATTTGTTCAAAGTTTATTAATAGTATTTTTAATATGAACCAGAATAAAAAAATAAATGATTTTAAATTAAGACTTTAGTTATTGAATAAAAAATATAGAGATTATTGTTTTATTTTATTAAAATTTAAATATCTATAATATTATATAAAAAATATAAACCAAATAAATACATAGAGCACAATAAGCTTTCATAAAATACAATAAGCTCTTAAGTTTAAAAAATAATATTTTTTCGTAAAAGACATAAGTAATTGAATATTTCTTGCCTGAGCTAAATAAAGTTTTTTTTTTAACTATTGATGTGTTTAAATTATCTATGTCAAAAAAGGCTTTCCCATCAAAGATTTTTAAGATGAAATGGTCTTCAGAATCTAGCGTCATGCCGATTAAAATGTAATTTTTAACACCGATTTCAATGTAAATAAGTATATCAAAGGCCTCAACTTCTTTAACTTGATTTGTTGCAATTATTAAAATTGGATGTATTCCATTTCTAAAGGCTTGTTTTAAATTATTCTATTTGTGTTCACATAAAAATGGTCTTTTTATATAAAATTACATAAGTCTTTTTATTCTTAATTTAATATTAGTACCTCTTTTTTTCAATCTCGGTAACATCTAAATAGCTTTTTTGAAGTTATTAACATTTGTCGAAAATTGTATTGCATTTCCGTTTTTATAGATAAATATTTTTTTACTTATATCAAAATAATATTTTTTGAAATTTCTTTTTAAAAAGATTAGAATTTATACAAATTTTAAAAAAATGAATTAAAATTTTAATGATTTAATTTAATTTTGATATTATATTTTTAATTACCTGAAAACTAACTAACTGAAAATTGAAAATATTTAGCACCATTATTAATGCAAAAAGAACTTAAGCAGGAAGTCATCCATGTATAATTTTGCATTTCGGCATATGTTTAATAAAATGCTTCGTACTCCTTAGTTTTTTTTAAAAAAAGCACAATTTTGAAACCAGCTCATTCGAGCTCAAGTTACAATTATCTAAATATTTTTCAATTACGTTCAAAAAATTAATAAAAAAATTGTCTGAGCTTTGATTTAGAATTTCATTTTTCCTGTTCTTCTTTTTTATGATAAAGTATAACAAAATAAAAAAATCAATTGAAAAAGTATTAATTATACGAAAAAATCCATCTTGATTTTGAAATTCTGAGCCATTTTTAGGTAAAAAATTTGTTGCAATAATCAAATTTTGCGAACTTTTAAAAAAATTAATTGCTTTAAAAAAAAATTACAAAAAACCTTAACTCAACAAGAACTGAATTTTTTTTCGGATCAGTATATAAGGCAACTTTAGTAAAGAAAAAATATTTAAAATTAATATTAATTTAATATTTGAGATCACTTTTTAGGTGTTCAATAGAGCTATTCTCTCCAAAATCCATCATATTTTTAAAAAAAAATCCTTTCTTGTTTGTTTTTTTGTTTTTCTTTTCTACTTACAACATTTCTTTTCTTTTCATTTAGTTTTTTTGTATTATATCTTTTGTTTTGAACTAAAGTTCATCCTTATTGTAATATAATATATATTTGGAACAAAGCCTTTCATAAATACTTCCAATCAACTGACTTGGCATCACTTTTTGATGAAACAAGATATTTTTTTTTAAATTTCCTAACCAGTTTTCAACGTAATTAGTGGAAAGTCGTTTCAATTCATTTAGATTTTCTATATCATTTACCAATATACCGGTCCAAAGTCGTAACAAATGTAAGGAATTTTCTTTTAGACCAAAAGATCTGGATTATAAAACGAATTTTTTTCAAAAACAAATTCATTACGCGTTTCAACTTCTTTCAAAATACTATTAATTATACTTTTAAAATAAATGTTAAAAAGAAATTTCTCTCGTAAATTATTTTTGTCTGCTCCAAAAAAATTTTCTTGTTGATCAATATCTTCAGCTACTATTTCCTTTAAAAAATCATCATCTACTCTTCTAATCAAAATATGTCTTTTAGTTGACACTAAAGATTCTTTTGCCGATTCATTAAAATTCTAAAAATAATTAAAGATAAAAAAAATATATTTCTATCTTACTTTTAGTTTAAATAGTTTGAAAATATTTTTAAAATTGTAAATAAATTCTTCAATAAGGACTGAATTTAGCAAAAGTGTAAAAGATAAAATTAATATTTTTGTGATTCGATTATTGCTTTCAATTTTTCCATGAGAAATCTACAACAATAATGGGTGAAATTTTCAGACTACCAGTCAGTGCAACCATTTCTATTTTCTTCTTAAAAGTCATTAGGTATTTTGAGTATGTAAGTGAATTGTTAGAGGTTGAAATAAAGTCATATATTGGAAGAATAGTTTCAGTTTTTGTATTCCGCATAATAGAAGAAAAAAAAAAGGAGGTGATTGATTTTGTTTATCCTTAATGATAGATCCAGTTGCATCCAGATGCCAAACTGGATAATGTTTTTGATTTTTATTCCATATTTTTACCTTTAAGTTAATTGAAAATATGACCAATAAAAAAATAAATTACTTGTATTTCATTAAAAGAGATATTCCAAACGGCGACTCGCATATTTCTTGGACATAACCTGAAATTTCACTATTTGAATAACATATTTTTTCACATAATATAATAGCAGATTTTGAGTCAACTATATAGTCTTTATTTAACATTTTTGAATTTTTTCGTTGACATTTTTTAGACAAGTCACTTTACCTTTTAATAAATTTAAACATTATTTTTGAGAAATTTTAATTTACTTTCATAAAAATTGTCTTGTAGATCATTTTCAAAGTTATAAATAACGTTTTCATCAATTAACTTTGATATAACCCTACTCATTAATTCCAAATAAATATTTCATCTTTTATCTTCATAATAGCGTTTTTTCTTAATTATTTGATCATGATTTACATTTTCGTCTTTAAAATGAACTTTTAAAAGCACATTCTGGTTGATTATAGGTTCATTTTTGCAGAAAGCGTAAAAATTGTTTCCGCATTTTTCATAAATGAATTTGTAAGATCCTGACCAAAAGGTTCGATTATTAAACCAATTTTAATTACATTTTAGCCAGCACTTATAATGTTTATACTCTTGGAGTTTGAAGCTTAGCTTATCATGGAAGTCAACAAGAAAACGTTTCCTTTTAAAATTTAGATTTATTTTTGAAAAAAGATCCATCCATTCTTTAAAGCTAAATTCAATAGAAACATTTTTTTCAATAAAAATTTTTTTCCTTCAAAATTTTTTTTTATCTTTGCATTAATAATTACTCTTCATGAAATTATTCTCGTGTTTTTTTTATATTAATTTAGAAAAATAATATTAAAATTGAAATAAACAGAAAATATAAAACAAAAATTATGCTTAAAAGAATTTATCGCGAATCAGTCTGACTGCGATAGTTTTTTGGATGAGAAAATTATTTCATTTAAACCTGAAACAATTGTCAATGAAAAGAAAAGACGAACATTTAGTTCTTTGTTAAGTTCAGATTCTATTTTTTTTAAAACCCGAGGGGATAAAAACAGAAAAAAACAGTGTTTAAACGCCGTTTAAACGGCGTTTGATAGCTGTTTCTTAGGCGTTTTTGCTTTTTTTTTTTTGCGTTTGACAAAAATTTATTTCATTTAGAGTGTTTTTACGCCGTTTTTAATGCGCCAAAAACATTTTTAGCCTGTTTTTACCCCTTTTTATCGCTTCAAAAACAAATTAAACATGGTTATTTTCCAGAAAAGATTTTTAAAATCAAATTATTTGTTTAATACTTAATATTTATTTTAAACTAAAATAATTAAAATAATTTTTAATAAAAAAATTTTATTCTTCATGGTCAGATTTATCCCTTTCATTATCTTCTTCAATTTGGCTTTACTTCGTTGCTCTCTTTTCTATTATCTGTTGTTTCCAATTTATCATGTGTTTTCTTACTCTCCATATTCAGTTTTTTTGACATACTCCATTTTGATTGATCTCCCTAAGCCATGAACTGGCCCGAATGCTTGGCCAATATTTTGTATTTTGTCCATTTGAAAAAATTTGATTTGTTTTGATCGCATCTTAAAAAAAATGAAGATCAAGAATAAAGAAAATAAAAATTCAAATACCTATCATAAGTTTAATCTTTCTGTCTATTAGAAATCCTTTATTTTCAGGAAATTCAATTTCTCCTTTAGACTCATCTTCAGATTCTTAATCGTTTTAATCACCAACTTCAAAAACAGGTTCCAAAGGAAAAAGATTTGTCATTATCTCTTAATAAAGTTAAAGTTTACTTTCCCAAGGTTTTCTTTTGTGAATTTTGAATCCGCATTAGATTGTGTATTTGATTTTTCCATGTCCATGTCTTTTTGATTCTCATCGCTGTCAGTTTCACTACTAATTATTCTAAGCGTCTTCTTTTTGATTTTTGACGAATTTTTTTTGCTTTCTCAGAAGTTGATGGAAGTCCTTCTTTCTGAGTCTCAAATCTTACCGATTGAGTCATAGTTGGTTAAATATGTGTCTGGATTTGTTGAGGAATTGGCTGAGTTGGTTCAAATTCGGTTCGAGAAACTTCAATTTGTGTCTCTGATTTTTCAAATTGAGTTTCAGTTGGTTCAAATCTAGTCAGATGTGATTCGATTGAACATTTTTCTTTGAAAATTGATCGGTAAGCCATCTCATTTCTTAAACTTTTTTTTTAATTTTTCAAAATTCTAAAAAACCAATAATTAAAATTATTTTAGTTTTTTTAATAAAACATCTTTACTTGTGAGGAACATCAAAATAAGAGTTTTAAACTAAATTTTTATAAAATAATTATTACTGACTATTTAGTATTTAATAGACTTGTTAATAAGTAACAAGTCGTAAGTCAAGTCGATAACTTAAAATTTTTTTAAGTTATAAATTTGTCTTAAATTTTTGTAACTTAAACTTAAAACTGTGACTTAAAATAAAGTCTGGTATATTTATGAGGAAAATTATTAAAAAATTAAAATTTAAAAAAATTAACATAAATATTTTGAAAATATATGGAACTGACAGATCCTGTGTCAAACTCGGACGAATGGAGTCACCTACTGGATACTCTGAGAAGTGGACCTTTTACCAGTTGTTAGATCGCTTGATGGTCTATACCGTAAATGTCTTGCCGACAAAGATGTAAGCATAAGTGCTCTAAAATCGGAAATTGCTGAGCTAAAAGTCCGAGTTGAGGAACTTGAAAAAACGCCTAAGATATCAGCTCCTACAAATACGCTTAGTTGGTCCAAGATTGTTGCAGGAAAGGTACACAAAGATGAGAATGCAGTAGCAATTATAGCTACTGTTGCTACTGAAATGAGGAAAAAAGAGGAGCGAGCGAACAATGTTGTTATAGCAGTTCCGTCGACAACTCTCATTGATCCTGTCTTAGAAATTGATTATGCAAGGAAGCTGGCCTCGAATATGGGAATAGCTGAGAACAGAGTTAAAACAGTAAGAAGAATAAAAAAACGATCCAGTCAAATAAATGTTGAATCGACTGCAATGAGGTCTTCTCCACTCTTGCTTGTAGTTGAGATGGAATCAAATGAGGCAAAAACTGAAATGTTGCGAAAATCAAGAACCTTGGGTCAGAATCCTGAGTACAAGAATGTATACGTAAATGAGGATTTAACACCCAGTGAGAGGGTAGCAAATCGTAAGTTATGAGGAGAACGTGACCGAAAGAACAATGAACTAACAGAATCTGAAGTTATGAATGGTCGTACGTTTAAATTCAAAACATGCGACTGATTTTGAGCTGAATATTGTCTTTTTTTCGGATTTATATTAGCTGTTTAAAATTTGACATTCTAAAAAAATGTAAAAAGAATTTTGAACATTTCTAAAAATAAAAAAAAGGAATAGTTGACGAGAAAAAACAAAATTAACAATAGTTTAGAGCAAAAAAAAATTGAACTTTCAGCTCTCTTAGACAATGAAGAAAATAACAAAAAAATTTTTTTTCACTGAATTAAAGTAAAAATTATTTAACCATTCAACTATTTTTATATTTATAATTTATTTAAAGCCTAAACGAGAGAGAATTTATTGAAGAAAGTCATAATTCTGATTCTTATTTAGAGTTTTTCTGCTCTGATTTGGAAAATGAACAGATTGAAGAAAGTAATGACAGCTTCTGTAGTTCGTCATATTCAAGTGATTATGATTCTGACTCGAATTCAGATATAGATTGTTTTGAATCAATGGAAGAGATTTATTCTGGAAGGAAAATAAAACTAAGCGATTTTATTTTTTCATTTTTATTGTGTTGTAGGAAAACTAACCTATCTGAAAGAGGTTCCTCTACCTTAATTAAACACATAAAGTTAATACTGCCAAAAAAAAATAAAATTCCTGGATGCTTCAAAACTTTTCTAAGAAAGCTCAAAATTAATTGAAAGAACGAAAAAAGCGTATTTAATATTTTCGAAAGAATTAGTGAAATGGCAGTTTTTAGGTCAGAATTTTTTTCAAAAATTCTTACAGAAAATTAGAAAAATTTTGATAAACCTGCTACAATTTTTGAATTGAATTATATGAAACAACTTAAAATTGTTTTAAAACAGAATGAAAATACTATAGAAAAATATAAAAATAATAATTGTTTAGCGTTGTTAATGAGTAGAAAAATAATTGGATTGAAGTTATTAATTGGATAGGCGTGTTTATTATCGATTAAAACTGACATTCCTTTTTTTAACATTAATAAACTAAATTTTTATTGAATGCTTAATATCTCCACAAAATTTTCATATTCGTGTTTTTGATGCAAAAATATACTCACTTCGAAACAATGAACGCTATAAAAAATAAGTGAACGAAGTTAAAAGTAAAAAGAAAATTATGTTTGGAATTAAATGGTTATCTTTTCTTAAAAATTGGATTGGATAACTCTTGTATCCTTCTCTCTTGTTTAATAGATATAATTAATTTATGATATATAAAATTAATTTATGGTTTTCTTCAACAAGTTCAGGAAAAGATTATTATTTAGGTTAAATTTTTAACAAATGATATAGATATTAATTAAAAATTATTTATTAGGTAACAATATCTAAGAATTCGACAAGTTTGTAAGCTCAGTCAAATTTCCTAGCGGGTTTTCTAGATCCAAAAGATCTTTTGAGTTAAGACATCTTTTTAAAGCGACTGAATTTAAAAACTTTATATTCTATATAGCTATTGGTCTAAAAACTTATTTACCAGTCAAATTCTTTAACAATCTTTTAAAATAAATATTATTTTTAAGGCTAATTTGCCAAGAAAAGTTAGTCGTTATCTTGCTTTCCAAGTATAAAGGTTTAGACCTTTAAATAAGATTTCTTCTTTTGCATTTGAAGGAATGTTTAAGAATTTTAGAAATTATTATTGAACTAGTAGATATGCCGGGCAGGTTATTAAGAACCTTTGAATTGAAAACGAAATTTTTTTTAATCAATACGACAGTTTGAAAATTTAAAAATAAATACTTATACAAATTTGTGGTAGATATAATTGAGAAGTACAAACTAAATTTCGCTATTGACTGAACAAGTTTGAAAATATGGACGTAAATGACGATGACGACAAATTCGTTAAAAATTTCTAACGATTTACAGATAAGTTGTTATTGACTAGTTTATCCTTCAAAAAAAA
>PJRA01000313.1:1652263-1663468 GCA_016987375.1 Brachionus koreanus | reverse complement strand
TTGAATTATTATTCTAAAATTTAAATTTACTTGATTAAATTAAGGATAAAAATCAATTTACGGAGATAATAATCAATTGATAAATTCGACGGTTTCGTAATTAAGAAACGTACAAAAAAAAAGCAATACGGAAACATTTTAAACACTCAAAAAACAACTAAAAAATCCTAAATAAAAATCTAATGCACCTTTATCTAATCGAATTTAAAAAAACACCCAAAAACGCTATTTAAACACTTAAAACGCTTTAAAATTGCTTTTATCTACACTTAAAAAACACTCTAATTTAAAATTTTTTTGAAAAATATATTGAATTTTTTTATGTTAAATTTTATTATAATTTTTTTATTTATGACTGTAATTGTTTAAATTTTTGTCTTTATACTTTTTTTAAACAAAAATAATAAATAAAATAACTCCTTATCAGCTGATAATTTACAAAAATTGATAATTAAAATTTAAAATAGTGAAGGCTAAATTACTGCTGAGATGAATGAAACACAAAGCATAAGTGAATAAAGATTGATCCATATAAATTTAATCCATATTATAAGGGCTTAAAATACATGCATCTAAAAAACAACAATCAAATAAAGATGAAAATCATTTTAAAAAATTTAAATCTAATCCCAAAAAAGAAATTTCCATACAGAAAGTACTAAGTCAAAGTTATTTAAATTTAAAAGTGATAATAAAAGAGAAAGGTAAATTATTAAAGAATCAAAAGAGACAAATTTAAAAATGGTTAAAAAAAATAAAAATGAAAGATAAATCTAATGTAAGAGGTAAAAAGAACACTTGATAAATAAAAATCACAATTACGTGAAAAAAATTATTATGAAAATAAAAAAACTAAGAGAAGATAAGAGTCTAATAGAAGATTACAGGATAAAAAAGGTAAAAATTAAAAAATCCTGTTAAACCATAACGTTAAAAATAAATAAGGATGATGTAGTTGAAAAAAATAACTCAAGGATAAAACAAGATTTACAAAAACTAAGCACTAAATTAAGTGAAATGTCATCAAATCACAAGAAAAAAATTGGAAAAATCAGTCGGAATCTTGGCAAACTGAGTTACAAAAAATATTAAATGGATACGAAAATTATTCCAAAATGAAGGAAGAAGCCTAGGAAAAAGAAAGATCTGGGCTAGTTGAAAAAAATAAGGAGGTCTTATTGCTATAACAAGATTTACAATTTTGAACAGGTTCTTTTCATGTTGCAAGAACATTTAAATCAATATTAAATCGCCCTGTTCAAATATTTTCTAATAATAATTAAGAAAAATAAATTATACATATTATAATAAACAAATTAAAAGCATGTTTGACAAAAAAACTAGTGACAAAAAAGCTGAAGCAAATCAATTAGTTAATTAAAGTAAGTGTCTGAGTCGTAGTTAGTTTCTTCTTCTTTTCGAATAGGACTAGTGAATTTGTTGCTCTAGATGCTTTCTTACGTAAGATTCGAGAAAGAGCTTATTTGCAAAGGTTCACCGGAAAAGAAAAGCAGTGATTGGCAAGTGGATCGTCTTTGAGCATATTGAAAAGTCGCTCATGCCTTTTCAATATTAAGAGTTTGTCTGTTATGGAAAGATTGTGTGTCATCAAAAAGGTTCTCGGTCTTTTTGTTAGATTCTTTGCTTTAAATTTTGATTCCTGTAAGTTTGTCAGACTTCCTTTTAGATTTTGTACAACAAATGGTCACCTGTTGTACATAGTTAAAGTTTTTGTCAAACGAATTTTACGAAATATTTGGAACGAGTTTTGATGCATGTGTTCAAGTTGTGCTACAGAGAATTTTTTCGATAAATTATTACTGAAGTTAGTCCACTGTTACAGATTCATTTGTTTATTTGAGTTAAGCAAAAAGGCCCAGGTGGCGTCTCCTGGACGCCTCACAGTCTCAATCGAATATGCGTTGGAGCTATTTCGGTTGGACAATGCTTCTATCCGGTAACATGAAGCTTGGCAGTTCGAGTTAGACCGTACTAACATACTTTGTTCCAGCTCAAGTCCATTTTCGCAGCTTTGAATTTGATATTTTTTAAAAAATTGCAAAAAGTACTGTGGAAAAATTGAGCGCTTGAAATTTGATCATGAATTTTACTTTGCTAAAATGAGACAAATGTTAGAGCTCATACTAAAAAATTTAAATAAAACTACCCAAGCAAAAAACGATGTCTTCATGTATTAATGTATATTTCATATATGAATCATCTCATTTTTTTTGTGTGAAAAATGTTTTTAGATTAAAACTTCAGAATTCTCATCATATTCACAATATTAATATCTAAACCCGATTTAAGATTTTAACTTATCGGTATGTAAGCCTTTTTCAGATTTAAACTTTTCAAAAATGTGAATAACTCGTTCGGTGGGGTGGTAAGCCTCTGGTTTTCATGGTCAAAAACGATCATTTTATTCTCGTTTTATTTTCAAATTTTTTTTACAACATTTTAATTTGAGATTAACAATGGGAACAATAATAGAATTGTGACAATTCTAGATATTGCAATTTATAAATTTTTTTTTTATTTCTCTAACAAATTATTTCAAAAAATTATTTGCTCAAAAATTCTGCAGAATATGAGTTGCGGAATTCTACTTTACGCATTTCCACTTCCGCACTTAAGGGACAGGCAATTTTATTTAAGATTTATTTTTTTGACAAACCTTGACAAATCAAAAAAAAAAATTTTTTAAATTTAAAAATATGTCGTATTGATTAAAAGAATTTCGTTTTCAATTCAAAGGTTATTAATTAGATGAAATATTCTAATTTTCATGGTAGAATTAAGATAAAATTGTTCCTAACTCATTAATGATTCATCTATTAATCATCGTTTATTTTTGTGAGTGGGTAAATAAATACGGTAGAAATCTCAGAATAATCAAACTTATATTTTTTTTTTCTTCTAAATGAAAAATCATAAAATTTTATTTTAATTTTATTTTCAGATAAACAAATATTAAAAACAAAAATTAACAACAAAAAAACTTTAAACCATCAAAAATGTGAAAGTTTGATTTAAAGAAAACAAATTTTATCTTTTATTTTATATAAACTTTTAACATCTTACATAACGGAAAAAAATGGCTAAAATGGCTTATTTAAATTTTCTTGAACAGAAAATAAAAATATTTACATATTGAAAATGTGCTAGATGATTTTGGATAATAAATCAATAATCAAATTAAAAAAATAAATAAAATATATGATAAGTTTTCAGGTATGTCCTAATTTTTTTATAACAAAGTTAATTGGAGAATATCGACATTATTTATTTGCCGAAATTTTCCTTTTATTTGTGGAAACAAGAAAAAATTTAAACATAAATTACAAAAGATAAAAAACTTAGGTAGATGCTCCAGGTACCTATATCTATATCAATAAAAATTACGATTTGAATTAATTAATGGCTTTTGTTCGGTTTGCTCAACTTCATTTGTTAACTCATTCGCGTCATAGGTTGTTTTTGAGCTTTCATTTGACATCGATTGAGTAGAACTAGTTATTGAATACATCGGTATTAAGGATTCAAATTCGGGATCATTTATCTCTAAATACTCGAGTGTTTTTTCATCGTCATAAAAATTATTTCTTTCAAAATAGAAAACATTTGATCTTTCGTTTTTGATCAAACATTTTGAATTATTATCAAAACGTTTGATACATAAATCTCGAGCCATTTTATGAATTCGATTGAAATAACTATCCTTTGATGTTGAGTATCCAAAAAGACAATTTTTATCTGGACCCAAGAGAAATGATATTAAAAGCTTATTTTGTTCGGGAAGCTTTAGATATTTATGATTGAGAGCTTCTTGGTAGCTTAGTGACCTAATAACTGAAGATGAATTTGAAAATTTAGAAAGCTTTGGACTTGGCTCTCCACTTGTTCCTTTGCTTTCTGTACTGTTAATTAGGCTACTCTCTTCACTGGTGGCTTCACTATTGCTAAGATTCAATGCAAACACTTGCTGATTAAATGTTACATTAATTGTTTTTGCTTCATATTGTGGAAAAAAATGAAGCATATTATATTCATCATGAAATTTATTTTGACCAATAATTATAAATGGACTTTGCAGGTTTTTGATTTCATCTTTAGTACCACAAACATAGATAATTTTATCAGCATTTGCAATTGCTTCAGATCGAGTTTGAAAATCTGTTGAATAACTGAGAATTTCAATTGAAAAATTTTTAAAGCGTTTCTTAAAATAATTTTTTTTTAGAAATTTTTGCAAATTTATTTTTTTTCTAACAAATTTAATTTATTTGTGTTTAAAAAATTTTATTTTTAATTTAGTTAAATTTCTAATTGTTTGAAAATTTTTCAAAATAATTATTTGAGTGCTGAGTGAAAGTCTGAGAGTTATAATCATGATTTTATAGTTTATAAAAGTGGTTTGAATTTTAAATCTATCAAAATACTAAATAAAAGTTAGTGCCTTAACAGCTCTAATAATCTTTAATTGACATTTTTAAATTTTAAAATATTCATTTGTTTCTAAAAAAATTTGTTAAATTCTTTTTTGTTTTTTTCAGATTCAATTTTATATAATGGCCCCACACTCAAGCTCTTTTGTTAGCTTAAATTAATTTTATTTCAAAAAAGAATGTTATAAAAACTTTAGTGCCTATTTAAAATTTTTAAAAACAAATATTATCTTTAGGTAAGATTTGCAATAATAATTTTGAAAACAATCTAACCTAAACATTTTAAATTATGTCAAAACAATAAAAAGTATCAAACTCACCTTCAAAATATTGGTATATTTAATCGTAAATTCATTTAGTTTTTCTTGCTGTTCCTTATTCAAAAATATTGATAAATAGAAAACGATTTTTTTGTTTGAAGCTTTTAAAATAAAAAAGATTAGAGAAGAATAAATTAATGAAAATTTTAAACTTACTAAAAGCATAATTGACAATATTTTGAAAACTAATTAAATAAACTATGATAAAAATGAGAATTATAATTACAAATGAAATAATTATTAAAAGAAAGTATCTATTTTCAAACACATTGACAAATTCCATCACATCACAAAACTCAATAAGATCTATCTGCTCCGAAAAATCAATTGGCAACATCATCAATGATAGATTGTAATTTGCCGGAAGTATTCCGGCAAGTGTCTCGGTTTTGAAAAATATTTCATTTAGATCAAAATTGGAATTTTTGATAATATTGGTCAGTACCGAGCTTTCTTTTGGACACTTAAAGCTATTTAAATTAATTTTCTCGTGTAAATGCTGAAATTTTATTCTAGGCTTGATTCGATGACAATACTCTCGACTGAATTTCTTTATTGGTTCTGGTAGATTTGAATCTGAAACTAGTTTTGATTGAAGATCGAATTTTACCAATAGTCGATCGCATTTGATGCATCTTATTTCATTATTTGATGCTGACTCATCTACACATTCGTCTGTTTTCGGACAAAATTCGCTTTTTTGTTTTACTTGTAATTCCATAAAATATTTTCCTTTTTTCAAATCGGTTATTTCAACTAATTGTTTTGAGTTAACTGAATCAATAGATGCAACCAGTTTTACATCCAATCTGAACAAGTATTTTTTATCGTAGGATTTTTTGTGAATATTTCTATCGACATAATTATACTCAAACAAATTAAGTTTATAGTATGTAGTGTTAATTACACTTGACTCAGCCACTCGTCGGTAATCGTTAAACAAAATTTTAAGCTTGTAAAAGCCTTTTGCTTCGCCATATTTAAAATCAATGCACAGTCTTGGCAAGAAGTCTCGATTGCTTATCATACTATCAGAATTTTCCAATTTTCTCTCTGAAGATAAATCTTGACTTTGAAAGCTAAATGCTTTAAATAAAGTAAATCTAAAAATTATCGGCATTTCTTTCAATAAATATTTTAACTTACCAATTTTTGTGTTATCAAAATTGTAAAAGTTAAAATGGTCATCTGAACAGTGCTTGCTTTTTTTTGCCTTTTTAGAACCATCATAATTCAACGGTATATAATTAATTACATCTTTTCTATTTGGTTGTTGCTCAAGTTTGTAGCATTCTATGCACTCATCACCACATCTGCATTGTTTATTGATACTATCTGTTTGATTCAGACAAGTATTTGTATTTGTTGTTCCATCTAATATGCCCATGTAGTTTATTCTGCTACCAGCTTTTATAAATTTGGCAATCAAACCGTTGGCCATCATTTGAGTTCGCTTTGAAACCAAATTTGGAGCAAAAAAGAGGCTTTCTTTTTCTAAATTAGTGTTGTATTCAATATTTTCGAAAAAAATGGTCTTTTTCCCAGTATTTCGGGCTTCATCAACTTTTTTTATCTGATCACTATCAAGTGAAAATATGTCCGAGTCAGCCAAAATTTTTTCGAATTCATTGGACATAGCATGCAAAATAATATAGTAATCATCATCTGGTGTATATAGTGTATTATATCGAATGATACATGTCTGCTGCATCAAATGGCCTTTGCAAAGATCTTCTCAAGAAGACTTTCAAAATTTCTATTTTTTTCTAAATTTAAATTATACCTGGAGATATTTTAGAATTATCAACTAGCTTTTCACTTTTTATGCCTATTTCCAAAGGCGACGATTGACTGCTACCAACTGCACATAACTTTCCATCTTTGAAACCAATTGATTTGGTGTTTTCACATGAAGTTAGAGCACGGATCACAAATTTTCCAAAATAAAATGAAAATCTAGGATCTTCGTGATTTAAAAATGCCGGATCTTTTATTGTAAATTTGTATCTCTTTATTTTTTGTTAAAAAAATAGTTTAAAATTAATTAAAATTAAACAAACTAATAATTTGATTTTTTTTAATAATTAAAAAATAATTAAATTATTAAAAAACGATATTTGTAAAATTGTTTTTTAACCTAATTAACTTACTTTAAAACTTAATAAAGGCTCTCTTTGACCAGCAATTATTTGAACACAACTTGAGTTGTTTTCATCAAAATAAAATTTAAGCTCGTATCCTTCAATTTTATGCAAGCCTTAAAGTCATTTAATAAATAAACGTTCTTTGATTTAATTCAAAATAAAAATACCTGGTATGTTTATCGAATTAAACTCAATCTCTATTAAGAAAGATAAGGTTTTCTCATAATTTGAGTATATAAGAGTATTAGCTTCGATTAGATATTCTTTATCAAGTTTAGTGTGACCTTGATTATTTGAATTTAAAGGCAATGAAATGTGCTTCTCCTCTAGCTCGGCTGTACAGGTGCCATCTCCACCGATAAACGTTGAAAATGGTTGAACATTAAAGTTTGTTTTGATTTCATAAAAATGAATTTTTTTATATAAAAAAACGAAATTTGCTTTGGATGGAGTGCAGGTCAAAAATAGAACGACCAGGAAGACTAGGTAATGTTTGGATTTCATTTTACATTCAAATAATTTGACTTTTATTTCTATTCAAATAAATAATTATTTCATCAAAAAATAAACATTTTATGTTTTGACTTTGTTGTCATAATTCTAAAATTAATAAAATTTTTATTTTAAAAAAAATTAACAATCACTTAAATCAAAATAAAAAAACAACTAATAATAAAGATTTTTAAATCATTAAATCTTATTAAGAGATGGGAAATAATATTATTTAATAAAAATTAATGTATAAAATAAAATATTTCATAAAGCAACTAACATTGATATAAAGAAAAAAAAACATAATTTTTATTCATAATGATTAAATTTCTCCCCGCTTACTCTTTAGCATTGTGCAAACTCGATCTTTCTGTTTAAAATCAGAATCACAGTCTTATTTGATTGAAAGAAATTTAATATTTCTTACAGTGAATCCAACTATTGCTTCCCCTTTTATAATTCTATATTTAATTTAATTTAAAATTTACCTTAGGTTTTGTTACTTTAAAAAAAGAAGAATGAATGAAAACTTGGCTAATGATAGATAATTATAATAAACAGTTCAATTCGACATTAGATCGAGTTTATCAACAAAAATAGGTGTCTGATCAAAGTCTAAAAAGAAAAATAGGTTTATTTATCTCGATCAAGTAGGCATAAGCATATTTAGAAAACAGTTTGAAACACATATTGAAATAAAATCTTAGAGTCATTATAAATAAGTTTTAATGTTTCGTTTAGATTTCAAGAAGTTCATAGAATGAGAATAATATGCGTAATTTGAATTTTTGCAAACAAATGCAAAATTTTCCAATCCTTTATTTAAATCGTTAAATTTTATTATTAATAAAAAAAATCAAATTATTTTAGCTTAAATTTATTATCAAGTTCCTGATAACCTTTACAGACGCATCGGAAGTGAAAATAGTACATAGTTACCCAATTAGATCATTAATTATGCTACATGTTTGCTTTACTGCTAATAAATCACTTTTTTAGATTCTATAAAAATGATAAAATATCTAAAATAAAGAAAATCGTATAACATTTATTATTTTTCAAAAAATAAAAGATAAATAGACCAGCTAATTTGATACTATTTGATAAATAATTACAAACACAAATATTTTAAATTAATTATTTGATAGAAGGCGTCAGAAAGAGAAATAAAGAGAGTGTACTGAAAAAAGTTTTAATGATATTTTTAAACATAGAATTTCCTCTTACTGTCAAAACTAAATCTATAAATTAAGGTAATAACTTTTCTGCACTAAATTTAAATTATTCAAAACAAAAATCACAGAAAAAAAATTATATGTCACTAGAACTAGAAACTGTAATATAATTTATTTCAATTTTAAATATATACTGAATATTAAATTAAATTTAAATATGGCTTTTATTTGTTACCAGATGAATAAGCATAAAATTTAAAAATCATCGTTTTCTAATAGTCCCAAAAAATTTTAAAAAAAATCTATGGCTAAAAAAGCATGCGGATTCAAAACATAGAGAAAATACTTAGCTTTAAATAGTTATTAATTAAAAAAAATATATATTTCAATTTTTTAAACTCAACTTTTTTTTTTAAAATTTTGCTTAATTTAATCTACAAAAAAAATATCATATAGCATAGCTTAGAAAGAAAAAATTAAAAAAAAAAAAAGCAACAGATTTTTGAGAAAATAAAAATTGATTTTTATTTTATCAAAATAGTGCTGCTGATGCTAATCTCTTAAGCGATATTTTCATTTTATTTTAATTGAATTTTATCAGTTTTCTCATTTAAAAAAAGCACTTGTGAATTTTTTAATTCAACTTGTTCTTTTTAAATCTATGTATGTAAAATAGTTTTCCTTTTTGAACACAATATTATGTTGATTAATTTAAAAATTGTCTGATCAGATCAAAATATTGCATGCTTCAAAAACCACGATTCGTAGAGTTTTCAGGCTTTGTGCCTTCAAATTCTATGCGCCATTCAGTCTGTGTGAATTCAGTCAATTAAGAAGTATGTTCAAGTCTATTCAGATAATGATGAAAAATTTCGGTATATAATTACTAAAATACTTAATCATTCCAAAGAAGATTTAGATGCTTAAATGAAAATTAACTTAACCTACTAGACTAATTACAGAAAAAGAATTCAGCTGTCTGATAAATTTCTCACCAAGCTATTGATTTCATTTTTTTTAAAAAGAAAATAAAACCAACGTTGAAAAAATTTTATTTTTTAAATATAGTTAAATAAAGGTGAATTAATAAAAAAAAATACATAATTTTTAAGCCTTTGAACTAATCCTGGAAAAATAAATTTGAATACAATGAATTTAAATGCCACTTTTCCTATTTTAAGATGCATTCTTAATTCTAAATATCTTCATAAATATGACAATTTAATTCAATTGATCTTTTTTATTTTGTAAAAAGCCTTTATTGTCTTCTTAAATTTTTGAAATATCCTAAATTTGAAAAGAAGAAATTAAATTATCTGAATGACGGTTTATGTTCATTATTTTTCTAAAAAATCGATTCTAACAAGTGATGCTATCTTTTTGATGACTGACTCGATGTAATTAAAGATATTAGAGTCTAATAGGATAAAGAAATAATTAATTTATCTGACTCATAATTTTTAAAAAAAAAAGAAGAAATTTAAATGAAATTAATTTAACTAAATAAATTTCAGAACAACCTTTCTCTATGAAATAAAAAAAAAAAACAACAATACTTATTAAGTAATTGAAATATAAAAAAAAAACAAGGTATTTATTGCATAAAAAGAAAATGATTTAAAATTTGAACCAGAATAATTTTAGCTAGAAATAAAAAGTTGCTTAGAAAATTGCAATTTGATTCTAAATAAATTTATAAAAAATAGTAAAATTCTCAAGAAATAAAATTTACAGTAAATTTTTTAATTTTTGCGGAAATTATACAAATTATATAAAACCCTAATTTACTTAGACTATGCGATGAATTGACTAATCCAAAATAAAACTAGTTTTGCAATTTTAAAAAAATTTCATTAACATAAAAGAAATTTCTAGTCTCTCTTAATTGCAAGATATTTCTCAATCTATACTTTTGAAATTATAATAAATATTTAAAATATTTTTTAAACTGAAATTAAAATGCCTTTGAGAAACAAGAGAAAACAGCCACCAGAAGGTTGAGAACTAATTAAGCCTATAATAGGCCCATATTTCAAATACATCATCAACGATCTAGATATATTTACGATCTTTATTACAAAAGAAAAGCCATTACCAGAAAGTTGTATGACTATTGCATCAATGAAAAAATTGCTGATGCAAATTTAATTGCTAAATGGAAAAAACAAGGTTATGAAAATTAATGTTGTCTAAGATGCATTCAAACAAGAGACACTAACTTTGGAACAAATTGTATTTGCAGAGTACCAAAGGCAAAAATGGAAGAGGGTAAAATTATCGAGTGCGTGCATTGTGGATGTCATGGATGTTCTTGTTTAATTTTTTATTTTTTGGCTATAAAAATTGATTTATAAAAATTATGCAAGCTTAAGATTTCAAATGTTTTGTTAATTTTGTCTATTGAATAAAATTATAGCTAAGTGAATGTGAAAAACAAACCAAGCTTTTTAAAAAAAATTAAAACAATATGCCATAAAAATTTGCTCTTGTTTTAATAGTTTTTATCTTTGGTCAAAATATTGCGTTTTTTAAAAGGTCGGATATTTTTGATTTTGTCATCTTTTTAATTTTAATTTATGATATTTATCAAAGTGAAATTTCTAAAAAAAATTTAAAAAAGAAAAAT
>PJRA01000313.1:1620078-1648907 GCA_016987375.1 Brachionus koreanus | reverse complement strand
CCTTGGAAAACAATCTTTTACCATCTGTTGAACTCCTATTTGATCCAAATGACCCTTGGGTTTTTCAACAAGATGGGGCTTCAGCACATACCGCTCACTCAGTGAGCGACTGGTTTAAACAACAGAACATTGAGGTTCTACTTGTAATGTAATGTTTACATGACTATATTGTATTTAACTAAATTTTAAAATTAATTTTAATAAAAATAAAAACTATTTTTTTGTATCTAAATTTGAAAATTTTTATATTTTGAAGAAAAAATTTTAAATTAAAGTTATTTAAACCAGTTTTACATTCTAGTATTATTTAAACTTAATGAAGGCCCTTCATTTCGGGAAATGAAAAAGATTTTTATACGTGATTTTTAATGAAGCGTTCTACAATATAGAAAGAAACGATCAAATAATCTAAAACACTATTTACAGAACACTCAGTTCAATTGTCATGTGCTTAGAATGCCAGCAGAAAATGACTCAAAGAACAATTAAAGAGAATTGAAAGTTACATCATAATTACAGCATGAAATTCAAAATAAGTTAATCAATATTTTTTTATTCAAAATTCGAAAATATTATGTGTTTTTAATGGCTCTCTAAAAAATTACTATGTTTCATGAATTTTTTAGTTTTAGACTATTCTTAGTAAACAAGCGTATAAACTAATTTTCTCTCGGTTATATTCATAATCACCATAAATGAAATTTATTTTACAAATTTTCAGTTACAAATATCACAAATTACAAAATTTTAAAAATTAAAAAATCAACAAAATAAATTTCTTATTTAAAAAATGCAAAAAAATACTAATTTTAATTGACTAAATAATTATTGTTGCTTTGCAATGATAACAATGCAAAATTGAATTCCAATTTCGTTTAGCTGTTGGGATTCTTAAATCAGATTTTTTCGGTTAATTTAGACAAACAATTAAAAAACACTGAGTTTAAAGCAAATTCTTGACTCGGTAGCAAGTTTTAAACTTTATTTAATAGTTATGAAACAACAGCGTTTGCATCTGGATAGATTTTATTCTTAAATAGAAAAAACAAGCCATAGATTGAATTCAAAAAACGAGTAACTGAACTACTAGAGTTTGTATCAAAAGATTTAAATTGATCGAAATGTTCGTGCTTTAATCGTTCGTAGTCTACAATATAAAATATGACAAAATATGCCAAAAGAAAGATTACAATTGTTCGTGGATACAACAGGAATATGAATTTTACTGAAGCAATCATGTTCGTAAACGCTAATAAAATTATTGTGAGAAATGTGAGAAAAATATCCAAAAGCTTGTAGAAAAGTTGCCAGTAATTAGTTGGAGTAGTTTCAATATTTGGAATTTTCTGAGCTTTGTCTATAAATTCAATTTTGTTTTTCATGTAACTGACGTCTTCTTTGGTTTCCTTGATATCTCGATGGCAATGGTTAATACTATAATTATAGGATTGTAATGAACGATCAAATAGAGACTTTAATTCGTCTAGTTTTTGATCATTTGTTTTGTACAAGCCGAACATGGTCTTGCTTGTGTGCTCAGATATTTGAGACGAAGTGCTTTGAAGCTCCTTGAGCAGCATTTGATAATTTTCGTTGTTTTTTTCCTTAAAAAAATAAAATAGACAATAAAAATTTTTCCAATATATTCAAATTACTCTAATATTTTCCAAATCTGACTGTATTTTTTCCTGTTGTAATTTCAATTCCATTATCTGTTGAAGGACAACCATGTAAAGCTTGTAAAAAAATCATAATTTAGACTTAAGGTTAATTTTCAAAAAATTTAAAACGACAATGTATTTAAACTTTAATTTTAAATAAATTATCTGCAATTATTTAGAATTTTTATTTGTATTATCTAAGATTTTATTTTACTTAGATGGTAAATAATATTGTAATTCAAGATTAAATAAGGTATTTAATTCAATAAATTGTTTGTTAAATTTAAATTGCCTAAACCATTTGCTTGAAAAATTTTACTTCAATTTTCGGTGAATTTTTCTCAATTATTGTTCTAATTATTGGTTATTTTGGGTTGGAACTTTAATTGTTGAATCTACTGATAAAAAATATAATAAATTTTACCTTAAAAATAATACCCTATGTTTTAAAACCAACTTTTTTAAAAATATTTAAGAATTTTATAAAAGACAGATTTTTTAATTAAAATTTTGAAATTTACAGTAAATTCTTATTTCATTAGAATTTTAAAAAATAAACCCTAGATCTTTTAAGGATTTAAAAAACGGAATTTTAGCAAAATATCGTCGTAAATGAAACTTAATGAATCTTAATATCAATAATAGATACTTAAAATTTATTTTGGCATTAATAAATCATAAAATACCTAACTTCTTGATTGTTTTTATTTATATATTGTTTTCTGTTAAAAACCTAAGACTTTGTCACGATTAATGATTTTTTTTATTTTAAATGTAATTTTAATTTAATTTTAATTTAAAAGCATTTTATTCCTTATTCAAAAAAAGTTCAAGCTAGATCCAGATACTGCAGATAAACAACAATATCTTAATTATTTTCAGAAATTTTGAGCATCATTTTTGCCATTTGTGAAATTTAACACCAAACCAGACTCTTACTATTATTCAAATTTTAATTATGAAATCAATGATCTGGGAGCACTTAAGATATCAAATAACACATTTTGTAAAATTTTGAGCTCTTGTTTTTTCTTGTGAACAAAATGATCTATTTATTTTAATTAATTAGGGAAGAATATTTTCTAGATAATCTTTTCGAAAAAAAAAGTAATGATCCTATCTTGATCTTTACGAAATTAGTTTAAAATTGTTAAACAAAAATTTAACTCATATATACCATATTTAATTAAGATCTTTCTAAATCTTACCCGTTTTAATCGGAACTTTTTTTAATTTTTTTTTCATTTGTAACAAAGTGCTATTTTTTGAATTTAAAAACAATCTAAGTTTTTTAAAAAATTAATCTCTTAATAAATTTTTATTGAAATGTTTGTTTAAAATTATTCTAAATTTCAATTAAATATTATTTTCACTCGTACTATTTGAAGTTAATTTTTTGAACAAAGAAAACTCTTATGGACAAATTAATTTTTCAATTCAAGAATTGACTTAAAGGTTTAATATGTGTTTCAGAAATTAAATTCAAGAAAGGAAATAAATAAAAAGTGAAAAATTAATTTAACACTCAAATCACGGAAGGGTTTTTTCGAACCTTTGGGTTACCTTTTGTTTTTCCTTTTTATTCCATAAAAATAAATTAATTTAAACTCAAAAATCGATCTCAAAGTAAATGAAAAATAAAAACTTTAGTTCCTTTATTATAATTTGATTTATTGAAAATATAGCTGGGGTTTTAACCCATCAGTTTTGTTAATTTTTATCAGAAAAAAATTAATTCTTTAGTTTTTTTTAAAAATTTTATCGAAGCCAAAAAATTTCGCATCTTAAATATTTTTTATAAAAATAACTTGAATATCTAAATATTACTCCAATTTTATGAATATTTGAAACTGTCTAAATTCAAGATTTATTTAAATTTTCATGAATCTTCACTTAGTTACTATTTATATGTTTGTTAGTTTTCAAGCTCAATTTTTTTCATAGCTAAAAACAATACAGATTAATTTAAAAAATATATATTTTTAAAATTTAATTATTCTAAACTTGATTAATATGGTAACTAGACAAACTTGAAGCTAAAAAATCAATTAATTTCAGCAATAAATATATTTATTTGAATAAAATTGGATTTTTGTTTTCTCTTAGCCTTTCTTTACTGAACAGAATTAAAAAAATAAAGCGCATTAATTTATCTGTTTTAATTCTCTATTGCAACTACACTAAATAATTTAAACATAAAGAATACAAAAGTGTTTTCCTACTTGATTTGAAGTATTATCTTCGTTTTGATAATTATCATTGTCAGCTAAATTATTATTAAATTTTATATTTGACATGTTTGAGTCAATATTCAAATAGGATTGTGGATTCTTATCATCAGATTGAATTATATTCTGTTTAGATTGATCATCACTTATGCTTTGTTTAAATTGGACTCCATTATTGATCAAAAATGAATCACTTCGAGTGCTAGACTTCAAAATGTTTGAACTGGGAGCATTATTTTGATTAGACGAATTTGCTAAATTGGAAGCATTTGGAACTGTGGTATTACTCAAAGTGCTAATCGGGTTCGAAGTATCACTGGCCGTGTCTGATTTAAGCTCGGAATCGGCTTGTTTGGACGCTTCTTGCTCTTTTTTGCTCTCGTATAGCAATTTTTGACGCCTCTTTTCATAGGATTTTAATTTTTTGTGAAGTAAAAATTTTCTCTTGTCGTACTCGGTCGATTCAGCTTGCTGTGGAGTTGAAAAACTTTGATTGTTATTGCTGTTGATACTGTCATTGTTATGTGATTTATCTACTTCATCATCATAGAAATTTTTCAAATGGGCATTCATTTGTTTTGACCATTCTCCTTTGGAGAAAAATTTAAACTATATTAATTCTCAAAAAAAAATAAACAGTTGAAATCAATTGAAATTTTTTTAAACCAAAACCAAAATAAATTAACAAAAGACTTTTACTTTGTATTTTATGTTCTAAAGTGTTTATTTCGTTTATGCATTTTATTATTTTCTGGTCTATTATCTCAATTTCAGTTCTAGTTGACTTTTTGTTTGAAGCACTGTCTGACGAGTTATCGCTGGCTGTCGTATTGTTGTTATTCATATCTAAAGCTTTAATTAAAATTTAGACTGAAGTATCCGGGCTCAGGATAGCAATATTGAAGGATTTTTTGAAAGTGAAGCGAAGAAAAATCAACTTGAATAAAACTAATAAGAAACGAAGAAGCTATCAAGAATGATTAAGGCATAAATTATTCAAGTCTTTGGTTTTGTTCATATGATTATAATAACTAACCACGATTGCAAATAAAACAGAAATTTCAACTTGAAATAAGCTCTCAAAATATATCTAGACGAGATAGCAAGAATAGTCCAAAACTAATTATCTTATCGATTCGTGTTTTCGACACATTTTATATTTTTCTTAAATTTTCACTCTGTTTTAGTTTTATATAGCTCTAAAATTAATTTATTTCTCAGCAAAAAATAAAATAAATAAAACAGGTTTTTAAAAATTCGAGCTCAAAAAATATCACTGTTTGATGTCATGACACAAAAGTATAAAATTATTTTAGCATGAACAGCCTACAGGCTTTACATTTTTATTAAAATATAATATTGCTTGATTAATTACTAACTTGATGGCGTTAATATAAGTTAACATATTTACAATAAATTTTAATTTAATTTAAATTTAATTAGCGTACAAGCTTCAAAATTTGCGTGTGTTAAAATTTTTCAAGTTAGTTTTATTATAATATCAGAAATCAGCATATTTAATAGAGCTAATGAATTGAGAAGCGTTATTTTTTTTTTACCAATAAATGAGAAATAACTAATTTAATTCAAAAATGAACATTTAAAAAATCTAAATAATTAAAAGCTCTTTAAAAAAATAAATTTTTTTTAATTAAATACAACAATTGAAAAGAATGAAAAAGCATTTGAGATAAAAACTTTTTCAAAATCACAAACTAAATTAATTGATTTTATAGTAGATTTTACTCCACTGTGCAATTTTAAATTAAATTTTTAAATAGACAAACTTCAATAATAAAAATATGCCACTTATTCTATACACTATTGCTTATTGTTTTTAGCCGTAAAATTAATTTTGTGATTTTCGATTACTAATCCATCAAAATAAAATTCTAATATATTGCTATTCTTATTGTCTTTTTTTTATTATATTATTTTTTTTAAATTTCTTTTTACATCGCCTACAAGGCGTTCAATTTATGTCTTTAATTAAAATAAAATAAAGAATATCCAAGTATTCAAATCTAATAAATTGAAAATGTAATCAATCAATTTTAGTCACATTGGATTTGTTATAGAATGATAAAAATTTGAATCGTACTTCCAAGGAAACATTTTTCATTGAGCTGTTTATTTTAAAAATATGTTATAAATATAAATCCTTGATTTAGTATTAAACATGAATTTATGAAATCAAATAGATAAAATAAAATCATTAAGTAAAATTAGTGAAATAATCAGAAAAGAAAATAACACGCCAAAATAAAAAGCTAACTGTACTGACAGCCATAAATGAAAAAATCTGACTTTAATTAAATAATTTAAAATTATTGTTTTGCGTTCACTTATCTTGAATTATTATTTAGATGAATTTAAGTAATAAAATTACGCAAAAGATTATTTTCTTTGTTAAGATAAGGTTTAAAATAAAGAAAATTAAAGCAAATCAAGAAAGTCTACTCATAGATAGAATAAATTAAAAAGGAAATTTTCTTTATTATTCATGCTCTTTTAAAACCTTAAAAAAAAAGCAATAGACAAAAAATAAAATAATTTAACCTATCGAATATAATTCAAAGTCGGTCATAATGTTGAAATTTATCTTTGATAATAAACTTGAATGATAAACGTCCATAAATATTAACAAACAAAACAATTTGTGAATTCCATTTTTTATAATCTTAAATAAATGATATTATAAAATTTTAATTCATAATATATTTAAAAAAAACAGAATTGGGTGCTTTTCAAAATGAAATGTCTAACTCTTTGCTTATTTTATTCTAAAAAAATTTATGTAACTTAAAATGAAAATTTTGAAATTTTAGTACTATTTCTATTATTGGAAAAAAGGCCTATCAGTAACAGGAGTAACTCGCGAAGTATGTCTTGTGGAAGGTGGAAATATATTGTTGGTATTGGACCGCTAAAACTTGGTGTTGGTTGTTTTGATGACCGTGTTCAAAAATAAAATTTAAAAATTGGATTGATAAATTAATTGAGTATAAGAAAAAAAGTTAAAATATAGAAAAAAATAATTTTTTCTCCCGCTGCCATCAAGACGGCCAACACCTAGTTATGGCGGTCCAGTGTCCGTCACTGACGGTACCCACACTATAGAAATGTGAAAAAAAACGTGTTTTATTTTCTAGCTGATAATGGGGAAACACTCATCTCATTTTCCAATACTTTTTGTGTTCTGTGTTTAGGAAGTTTCCAAAAGTAATCTTTGAGCTTATTCCAGATATTTGTGCTTCAAATGCACAACATTATTCTTATCAATTAGAACAAATGTATGCCTCACTTCAGAAAAAGTATTTTTGTTTGGTCAACCGAAAGCTAAGTTTGTGTCTTTAAGATAACGCTAGACCTCATACAGCTAGAAAAATGATGACAAAAATAGAAAAGCTTCTTCATCAAGCATAGCCCATATTTTTCTTTAATTTGAAAAATTGAAAAAAATGCAAAATTTCTTGTTTTACCCAAATAATAAAAACTATTTTAAATAAATTTGCTTTATCTGCTATTGTGTAGAATTGGCAAGTTGAAATTTTTAAATTAAAATACTGTAAGAAATTTTAATATTTTAATAAATATCTCTTGCTCAACAGACTTTTTCAGAGCCTAAGCTAGCATTTAGATCTCAAAAAAATCATGTAATTCTCTCTAAAATTCATTTCACAATAAATTTTTAAAAAAAATTACTCATATTTTAATCATATTTTTTAAACTATTCTATTTAAAATAAATTTTAACTTAATTGAAAAATTCGGAAATTTAGTTTTGCAGTTATTTTAAATTAGTGGATGATTTGAAATCTCAAAATAAATTAGACAAAAATTTATATAATATTTTATTTAAAAATTAAAGAAAAAAAACTTAATCTCCTTCACTAATACTTAGGATCAATTTAAAATATTTTGTACCAAATATCATATACATACAAATTCTGATAGATAAGTATTTAGCATATATTTTCAAATATAAGTTAATACGATATTAAATGAACGATTGGACTGTATCCACTAAATTTTCAAAAAAATGGCGATTAGCATCTAGTTTTGTTTCATTTTTGGTTGGCTACACAAGTCATTTGTTTGCAAGTAATATACAAAATAATCCAGGAATCAAACATTTTATTTTTTAGCATTAATAAAGAGCGTTTCAATAAAACAAAAATAATAAACATTGAGATCTTTAAAAAGATATTGCATGACCGACCAAAAGGAAAGCCTTTAATAACTGTTTGCAATCATGACTCTTGTTGCGATGATCCGGTTGTGTTTGGTATAATCTTAAATAGTAAAAAATTAATTTTTTCAATTTGGTCTATTTTTCTAGGAGCGATTCTCCCACTTTCAACATTTTTAACGCCTGAAAAACCAACTTTGAGATGGACTTTGGCAGCCAAAGAAATTTGCTTTAGTCAACCATTTCATTCACTTGTTTTCCGCTTGGGAAAAGTTCTGCCGATTGTTAGAGGGGACGGAGTATATCAGCCGATTATGAATCAAGTGTTGGATGATTTGAATAAGGGTGATTGGGTGCACATTTTCCCGGAGGGTAAAGTCAATGAAAAAAAGGAATACATTAGGCTAAAGTGGGGCGTTGGTCGGCTGGTCGCAGATGCAAAAATAACTCCTGTTGTTCTACCGTTTTATCACTATGGTAAAACAAAAAATAAAAAAATAAATAAAATTATTCTTTTTACTTAGGCTTTGATGACATATTACCAAATAAACAACCCTATAGACCTCAGATGGGCCAAAAAGCAACAATTGTATTTGGAGAGCCTATTTATTTTGATGATATGGTTAGAAATCTTAAAGAAAAACAACTTAGCGCAGTAATCATTTTAGTTATTTTAAAATGTTTTTGTCTTAATTTTATCTTTTCAGATAGAAATACGAAGACAAATAACAAATAAAATTGAAGAGGAATTTTACAAGCTCAAAGAGTACGCTAGATCTTTTCATGAGGATCATGTCAAGCAGATAAAATAATTATTAAAAATATGCTATTCAATTATAATTTTTGTAATTCACAATTAATAAAAAAGTTTTTTTGTTAACTTGGAAACATGCTAGAAAAACATTCATCGCAGACATTCTATAGCATATAAAATTGTGTATATTGTTTTAGCACCCAAAATATGTTTATTTTATTACTTTAGAAAATATAAATAAAATATATTTACATTTAAATTTTTATTATTTGAAATATTTTTACTTATTTAAAATAAATTTCATAATGATTCTTTAAAATTTGATCTAAAATTTACTAGAGTATTTTTTATCTTTTTGGATTCTATAATGTTGACATAAACGATTGATTAAAAGAAAAAAAAACAATCAGAGCTCATTTTTAATTATATTAGTTAGAAAACTTTTTTTTTAAAAAAATGGATATTTTAATCCGATTAAGTAAATTAATTTTTTGTTTTTAAATATTTGTTTGATTTTTGTTTGAAAAAAATATTGATATTGCAATATGAGAAAAAAATTATAAAACGATGTGCTTACTCTAACAAGCTAAAATTTATCAGCATTCTTTTTTAGTAGAAATTATGCATTTTAGACGATTGAATTTAAAAAAAAAGAGAAAATCTTACACTGCATTTTCAAGCTTCTGCATTCGATTCATTAAAGAAAAAAAAAAAACATTTTTTTAATAAAAGTAAATTTCATTTTTAGATAAGAAAATTTGTGCCTAAGAGACAAAAATTCGACACTTGAATGAATTTTATCATCAAACCAATAATTAGCAAATCAAAGTTTATAATCAAAAATTTACAAGACACAATTTACAATGACCAAAAATGATCATGATCAAAATGACGAGGGGCAAAAATTTATTGAGCTCTCTCAAAATTCAAGTAACAAAGATTGTCTTGATCTGACAAAAAAACTAAAAATTATTTTTATCAAAGGTCCTGAGATTGAATTTAAAAATGGAACTAAGGAAGTGAAATTGTTTGATGAAAACTTAGAAAATCAAAATTCAGATTTTATTTATCAAGAAGGAGGCTGGGGATGGATTGTGGTTTTGTGCTCAGGTTTTAGTCTCGGAATTTTAATTGGGATGATAAACAATTACTCTTTGTTACTTAACGAAATGGAACGAGTGTACAATCAGACAGAAAATCATGTTGTTTACACAGGTACATTTATTATTATTTTTAACCAAAAAATTAATCTTGTTCTTTCATAGCTTGGATAGGAAGCTTATCCACTGGTGTTCAATATATATTTTGCTCTTTTGGAAGTATTGCAACTGATTTTTTTGGTCCTCGTAAACCAGGAATTTTCGGTGGACTTGTTTCTGGTGCATCTCTTGCACTATGCGTTTATATTGATGATTTGTGGCTTTATTTTTTAACATATGGAGTTTTATATGGAATTGGTCAAGCATTTCTTTTAACTTCAACTCTTGCCATTCTTCCACATTATTTTAATAAAGTAAGTGATTAATTCTAAAGTGACCAAATCTTAAATTTTTAAAAAGGGCTTTTAAATTTAATAAGTTCTAAATATTTGAAAGAATTTTAAAGGTCGTTTAGATATAAAATAGTTCAAAATTTTCTAAAAAAAAAATTAATTTATGATATTTATTTTAAAAATTTAAAACAAAATTTTTAGCGCATATCGCTGGCTAATGGAATTATGAATCTAATTGGATCAATTGTGGTCGTTCTACTTCCAGTATTTACCTCAAAATTAATTGATAATCACGGTTTAAAGACAACTTTCTTTTTCTTGAGCGTTCTTAATTTTATCACTATGTTTATGGCAATGACTTACAAACCAATGATACCAGTGTTGATTCACAAAAAAAAAATGCATAAATTAAAAAGCAGCTTTGGACTTGAAGTACTCAAAAAGCCTCAGTTTATTGTGTTTTGTGTAGCGTCATTTTTTGGAATGCTTGGCTATTTAATTCCAATAGTTAATATTGTACTCTATTTAAATAAAAAATTTAAATTGTTTAATAATTTATTTATTAAGGATCATCATTCAATTAAAGTATTTCCAAATGACAAACCATTTTATATAAATGTAGTTTTTGGCGCGGCTTCGGGCTTCGCTGCTTTAGTTTTCGGAAAAATTGGCGACCATACGGTATTTTTTTTAATTAAAATTTCTTTTTCTAAAACTTCTAAAGAATTAATTTTTTTGTATAAAGAAAAAATTTTCTAATTAAACTTTTAGAAATTTCATAGGGTTCATTATCACACACTAGTGTTTATTGTATACGGAATTGTTCAATTAACTATTCCGATGGCAAGATGCTTTAATGAACTACTGATACAATTGGCCATTCTAGGTTTAATGGATGGGGTTTTGTTGTGCTTTATTGTACCGATTTCGTGCGATTTAGCTCAATCACCTAAGCTGGCAAATCATGCTGCAGGTGATTAAATTTTTAATTAAAACTGAATAAAGGGCAAACAATATTATTAATTTATTAACAAAGGCTATTATCATTTTTTTATCAGTTTACCATCTATAGCAGGACCGGCTATTGCAGGAATAATTTATTCAAAATTCAATTTTTATGATTATGCTTTTTACTTTGGATCAGTGACAAGTTTTATAGGAGCAGCAATATTGATTATTTTCATCACATTTTTCGAATGCATTGAAAAAAAAGTAATATTTTTCAATATATTTTTAGATCATTTAATATTAAGGAAAAATTTTTTTTTAGAAAAAAAGTTTTTTGATTGAAAAATCGATCAATTCAACCGATTTAAACAAATTTTAATAAAATTTTACTTTTTAATTAGATAAATTTAAAAAATATATATTTTAATTAAATTATTTTTAATTTTTATTTAATAAAATTTTTAAATTTAATTAATGAATGTATTTTTTATTCTCATTTAGATTTTAAAGTTCAATGTTTATTTAATCGATTTTAAATTTTATGAAAGAAAGTTAACCTTTGAAAATAATAAATTTTTTTTTATTTAACTGCTATGAATTCTATGTGAATAACAATTCTAAGAAATTAATAAAATACTAGTTGTTTAAGTCATTTGGATAAAAATTGTTTGTATATAAAAAAAGTAAAAAAGAATGCTGAAAATCTTAAAAGGTAAAATATGCTTGTTTTGAACCATATGGATCAGTTATTTAAAAATTTAAATTTCAAATTCATTAGACTTTTCTTTCGGATGATACGTGAAAAGATAAAAATCTACTCAATTTTTAAAGTCATGCAAAAATGTTAAATTTGGTGCTCTTTATTCAAATAACTTTTGATCTAAAAGTTATAAAAAAATCAGCAAGAGCTAATTTTAACAAGATTTAATTGCTCCTTTAAACAAACTATTAAACATATATATTATATAGACAATAGTAAAATGAAACGTGCCTTTTAAGAAAAGCTTTTTTTATTTAGATATAGATGGCATATTTAAATGGAATTAAATCTTAAAAAATATTTTCGAATACTCGACTCCATTGTGTAATTGCTACCACACTATTTCTTCCTTTTTTCTTGACTCATCAAATATTTAAAAATATGTATTCTGTTTCTCTCTATTTCATTAGATTCATTTTTTGTATTAACTTTATTTATTTCTTTATAGCTTCTAACGTTCTTGGACGGTCGGGTAGTTAGCC
The DNA here is from genome assembly GCA_016987375.1 of Brachionus koreanus. Taxonomy (NCBI): domain Eukaryota; kingdom Metazoa; phylum Rotifera; class Eurotatoria; order Ploima; family Brachionidae; genus Brachionus; species Brachionus koreanus. The sequence continues at coordinate 1,636,391 of PJRA01000313.1, read as the reverse complement.
TAAGCCGGAACTGCTTGAGGATTCCAATCCACAACCTCCTGATTGGGTGTCGGGTGTTCTAACCACTACACCACAGGACCGACGCAAACAAGGCGTTCTGCAGCATCTTTGAATGTTACACTCAGAGAAGAACAAGCAGGATTTAGACGAGGGAGAGAATGCATAGATCAGATATTTTCACTTACGAACATCATAAAGCGAAGTCTCGAATGGAACAGCCCCTTGTATCTTAACTTCATTGACTTCAAAAAAGCCTTTAACAGCATACACAGAAAAGCCCTGTGGGCTAAAGCAAAGATTACCTTTGCTAGACTCCGACCAGCATGGAAATCAACAAGCTATAAAAAGGAAACAACTCAAACTGAACAATTCTGTAGTAAAAGCAACACTAATGTACGAAAGTGAATGTTGGGGAATGTGTGAATCTAATAAAAGAAGTCTGAAAACCTTCCATACTGGAAGCCTACGAAGGATTCTGGGGATACACTGGCCTGAGACACTATCAAATGCTGAACTATACAAAAGAACAAATTCAGAGCCATTAAGTCAATGCATTACCGAAACGGAAATGACATTGCAAATATCCAATTTATTTTAGCTTATAAGATTAGCATACTTTAAATTCATTAGCAATAATTGCCTTACATAACATAGTTTTTAAGAGTTCCAAATAATGCAAGAATGCATTTCAATTTTGAAAAAAAGTGGCTAATTATGTTCTAGAAAAAATTTGTGTTCAAGTCAAACAGCATTTCCAATAAAACTGTTGTCAAAGACAATCTTTGTTTTGACGTGTAAAATTTCTGGAGTCTTAAGACTTCAAAAATGGTGCAAACCGTACGTTAAAAACAAATTAAAACCACTTTAAATTTTCAATCAATTTTAAAATATTTTTTAAATACTATGAATTGTGAATGTTCAAGAAAATTTAATTGATTTAGTTTTTTTTTGAACAAGCTTGGTTCAAATTTTTAATAAATAAATTTTTTAAAAAATAAAAAACACTTTTATTAGAATTATTAGAGAATTCAAAATTTCGATTTTAAAAAATTTAATGATTTCAATTATTTATTAGGATTTATAGTTGTTAAACGCGGAAAAGCAGCCTTAAAATCTTTGTTTACAACTAATTTATTATGCTTGTATGAAATATAGCCTTTAATTTTTCCTTCAAAAATTAAATTGCTCAAAATACATTGGCATATATCGTTGTCCATGTCGTCTTCATCTAAAAACTTAAGTACATTGACAAATTCCTCAATGGGTATTTGTGCAGTATTGAGCAACTTGGCCAATTTTTTAAACAAATTTCTATAAGTTGTCATTTTAAGCTTTTCTAGAAACAAATAGACTCCACTTTCGATGAAAAAATCTTCATATTCAATCATATCATTGTTAAATTTTTGAATATTTCCCTGCTTAACAGCATTGACTATTTCAGCAAAAGGTTTTAGATCATATTTTAGCAGCAAGTCTTGATTTGGCATGTATCCACGTAGCATATTCACTGGTATTAGATAAACCAAAATTATTTTTTTATTCCTTATGTATTTGCTGGGACAATTACGAAAAGCGAACTCGAAGTAATCGGCAGCTGTATTGTAATCATTTTCGAACATTGCTTGTCGACCAACATAAAATTTGTAGACGATTTGGTGCGATATGGGAAATGCGTCCTTCATGCCACTATTTTCTATAACTCTCTTCAAGGGATTGCACAAATTTATCTTATTTATTTTAAAATAAATTTTAAATAGCTGATTAATTATGTGCATCATGCCCCAACGTTTTGAAACTTGAGACTCGGACCTGGTGTCCGTACATAAATTTCTGAAACAGATCATTAACGATTCGGCTGTCTTTTCGGCATACTGATCCTGGTTTGAGCTTTCTGCATTGGTTTCTTTATCCTGCTCGGTATCAAAGTCTTGTCTGTGCCGCGAGTCACAAGTGTATGCAAGGAGTCTTAGGTCAACACTCATCTGAAACAAAATCGGCAGCTGCCAGTTCTCTTCTTTGGCCTCTTTGATCAATTCAATCAAACTTTTGAATGATTTGCTCATTAATTCAAATGAGTTTATGTAATCTTGGTTGTAAAGACTGTTCCGTGCCAGAACATAGTTGCTTATAACCTCGGTCCAACTGTATATTCTGTTCGATGAGTTGGAAAATTTGTCCCTCAAGTATTCCTTAGAATCGTCTCCAAAATATAGCTTGTTAAATTTTTGATTTTTTAAATTGAGCAACTTTGCCAATGTAATGGCATCGTTTTTGATCAAATTTTGAATGATTTCGTCAATAAATTTATTTGGATGAATGTTCATATTTGAAAATTTATTTACAAATAGAATACTAATAAAAATAAATAAATAAAAAAAAAAAGTGCTAATAAAAAATGAATTAACTAATGCTATTTTTGAAGCCAACTTTTATTATAACATTTAGGTGAGACGACAACAACCGGCTTTCCAAAAGAAGGCCTCCATATTAAAATTTGAGCACTGTTTGCATTCGAAGGATACAAAGCACAATCGGGAATTTTTATATTATACTTTAGGGCGTATGGCTGTTTGGAAATAGGGCTGCTGACGAGTTTAGCTCGACTACCCTGTTCTCTGGACGGATCGATTTGAATTTCCAGTTTCATTCTCCACTTAAATGTTTTTAGTACCACAAATGTTCCATTTGAAACATCCATGGCAACTAGCCATGTGTAAAATTTTTGGTCTCGTTTAATGTTGGTCAGCTTTGGGCTTTTGTCCGTCCCGGTCGGTATATCCCAGGTAACATGTGGATAAAAATTGTCATTCATGCTAACCTGATGCATTGTAAAATTTTGCTGAGGTCCTTTAATTAAAACAACTTCTGTTTTGCTACCATACCATGGAAAATTTTTTCCATCTGAATCACTGATCATCGGTTTCAAACCGGTTGTCAGCTCGGGAAATTCCCAACTTGAACTGATCAAAGTTAAGCTAAAATTATCAATTATTTTTTCAAAAATTACTGTCCAAAATTTCCGTAAGAATTGCGGAATTGCATGTAAGTACATGCTTGAATCCAGCCTACTTTCCAAATTTCGTCTCTGTTTACAGGTGGAAATTTGATTCTGGCGGATGCTCTTCAATTTTATTTTTAAAATATAATTTGCACTCTTGTCTAATTAATTACTTACTTGAAGTGAGGAGTTCGATATTTAAGAACTGACGACGATCTCTCATCGATTTGAGTTGGCTTGTTTTCTATTCGAACGTCTAGTTTTTCTATTTTAATCCGAGTTACAATATTTGGATTTGTTTTGATTGAATTGCGGTTTTTGTTGTTTATATTTCCCATTAGTTAAAGTTATTTTATTTAAAACAAATTAATCAGCTCATTAGTGCCAAACATTTAAATTTCTTTTGCTTTACACTAAAAAGCTTTCACTCAAAATTATGGAAATTAGTTTTATCATTTTGCTCTAGTATTTTTTTAGAATTATTTCTATTGACAACTGTTTTTAAAATAGAGAAAAAAAAATTCATTTTATTTTAAAATTATTAGAATAAACAATAAAGTTTATATTCAATGCTTAGAGTCAAATAATTTACTTAGTTTTACTTTCAGTATGGCTGAGTAAAATTAAAACTTAAAATTCTTAATTCATAAAAGTTCATTGATTTGGACTTGCACTCATACGTCAAACATATAAGAGAAGAGAATTTAATTGATTTCTTTATTGAAAATATAGCTACGCCATCATTCTTTAAAAATTTTAGGTTAACATTTTTTAGGGTATATTATTATCTCTAATAGAAGTTTAAATATTAGAGTTAGATAAAAAATTATAAACTTTTTTTTTTAACTTTTTCTAATTCATCAATAAAAAAAATATTGGTTTTTCTTTAACATAAATTCCATTATGCTTTATTGTCTTTAGTCATCTATCAGCAAATACCATTCACGGTTTTTGCTGATATGTAAAAAAAACTCACGACTGCCTTCTTCAACTTGGTCTCGGTTAGTAAAATGCCATCATCTAAAAAAATGAATCATTGAGAGAAAACGATCACAAGGAGAAAAATGTTGGCCAAATGCTGGATGAGGAAGAAGCTCGATTCCCTCAAACTCTTCTGTTTGTTTCATTGGTCTTCTAGCTGCTTGAGATCTTGTGTTATCTTGGAGACACAAACCTAGCTAGCTAGTATGAGGTCTCTTGAAGAAACTAGCTTTCAGTTGACCAAACAAAGATAAGTGAAGCATATATTTGTTCCAATTGATTAAAATAAAGTTCTGCATTTGTAGCACGATTGTCTTGAGTAAGCTCAGAGTGTATTATCCCTTTGAAATTCTCTAAACTCACTAAATCCAAACAACAACATCATCCTTTTATCAAAGCATTCTCTTTTAAAGATTGGCCGAGCTGGTTGAATGGGTCTAACCATTCATTTCTGCTGTCATAATTTCAAACTACCGCTAACTAACAAATTAAATTTTCATTGAAATTCTTGTTCTTGAAATTTAGAAGATATTTTTGAGCTCAAGATTTGATTGAAACCAAGAATTTCAATTTTTATTAAAATAGTAAAAAAGATCATTTTTGAAAAAAAAATTACTTTTAATTTTTAATTACAAAGTCAAGTAAACAAGTGGCCTCAAGAAAAGTAAATCAAAATATTTTAAATAACGTTTTCAAACTTATGAATATTTAGTTTCAATTTGATTAATTTAAAAATTTAATTAATTTAGTTAAAAAAATTTAGATATTTAAATCTGTCATAGGCAAAAATCCAGTGCATTTTGAAGAACCACAAAGGCACTCTATAGAACCTTTTTCTTTTTTTAAATCGGAGCCTTCAATTTGACTGATTCCGACAGTTCCATTGTAATCGTAGCATAATTCTTCACCTGCATAAATGTCCCTAAGACTAAACAAAGCTGCATGGGGAACTATATTTTCTATCCTTACTGGCAAAACAAACAAATTAGGTTCACAACTGTGATTAATATATCTTCCAAAATTGCTATAATTCCTTGCATCTATTACAGTACTTGCCATACACATTTTATTTGAATAAAATTCCTTCAAAAACATTATATAGTTAGGTTCTGACAGGCCACTTCTAATTTCGAAAAGATTTTTTGCTACATCTAAAGAAATTACTTCACCCATGTATTCAATTACAAAACTTCCCTTCGGAATAAAATCGCTGGTTCTAAGTCCTTTACCTTTAGCAGTTATTTCACAAGTAAATACTTCAAAATTAAAGTAAGGCCCATTCTGAACCACTCTATTTGTACATTGATCATTAGTACATGCACATTCAGAATGACATTCATTAATCGGAAATAAATTCAAGCTCCAATTTTCATCCAAATAATTAACATTTAGACGATATTTGGTGTCATAATTATTAGTTTGGCTCATAATTCCCACACATACACACTTTGAATTGATTTGAGAATCTTCAACGAAGCATGTTGAGCATTCACATCCTTCATAACATGAATTCCAAATATTTACATCGATACCTTTTCCAGGTATGTTGTCAAAAATTTCCTAATTACTCTATAAGTTTATCTTATTTAAATTTTAATCCTTAAATATAAGTTTTTTACTATAAATGGTATGCCCTTGGATTCCATAGAGTTTTATTTTAATATCAAATTCAAATGCGAATGATAGAATAATTTTAGCATAATTTGATGCTTAATTTTTAATCACAAAAATATTTCAAAAAATTTTAGTCATTTATGTACTTGGCTTGGAATTTTGCGAATAATAATAACAGAATTTTTTATAAGAAATTTTACTTTTTTGCCTTTGAAAATGGGTAATGGCATGAATAAAATATTACCTGGGCTTTACATTGGTAGCATACGAGACAGTACTGATGCCAAACAAATTGAAGAAAATAAAATAACACATATACTTTCTGTTCACAACGAAGCAAAGCCTGGAAAACTAGAAGTAAATAAAAAATAAGAATTTTTTTATTTAAATTGATTTGAATTTAAAAAAAAAATTGTTAATAACACAAAAATTAATTTGAAATTTTTTTTGGAATCTTATAAAGAGACTTTTTTTTTTAAAAAGAATATCAACTATTTATGTTTTGACGCCAGCGATGTAGCGTCTGAGGATCTGGGTCGTTTTTTTGAGCAATCAATTGATTTTATTCATTCGGCGCGCTTAATGAATGGGAACGTTTTGGTCCATTGGTAGGCTCTCTCATTTTGGTATTTTATTTTTAAAATATTATTAAACAAGCCTAGCTGGGGTTTCCAGAAGTGCAACACTAGTCATATCTTATGTAATGGTTGTGACAAGCTTACCATGGTATGATTCAATGAATGCACTTAGAGGGGCCAGAGCTCAAGTTAATCCAAATTTTGGTTTTCAACGTCAACTACAAAATTTCGAATTTACAAATATCAAAACAGTAGAGTTAATCTTTTTAATTAGATTTTATTTAAAAAATAATCAAGGTTAGAGAAAATTTGTTTAAAAAATATGGCTCGTATGATCATTCAGAGGATTTAGAACTATGCAAAAGCTTATTGGAAAAATACAGAAAATCACAAGATGAATTGGAGAACAATTCGAATAATCAGCAGCAAATAAATCATACTTTAAAGACTTATCCTTTGGCATTTAACTCGTATAATTTGGATAAAGTCAAACTAAAGGACAATGTTAAAAAATGTAAAGAAATGAGACGAAACGGTCTCAATAAGACTGAAGATAAAAAAGACGAAAAAGAAATTCAAGCAGAAAAAGAGAAAATACTTAAGAAAATTTTCGATTAAAATTACTAAAATTTATTTTAAACTTCATTTAACTTTTTTTATCTAATTTTTTTAGTTGAAAATTAATGTAAAAATTTTAAATCGATTTCAATCTGGTTTTTAATATGAAATTGCTTTTGTTTAATTTATATTTTAAATAAATTTTCAAAATAAAATCTTGCAAAAATTAAATGTTTGAAAGAATTAAAAATTTTTAAACCAAGTAAATTGTTAAGAAATAAACGACTCTTTTATTATTTTTTATCAATTTAATTTTAAATAATTTTAAAATAATTGTCTAATTCTATATACGAGCAGTATTGTTATTTCAATCAGCTAAATAGATGTCTGTTTCCAATTCAAATGAAAATAACTTTGATCTCTTAAGTTATTATAAAAAACACTTGTCAAAATTAAATAAATTTTCGGACTCATCCGAGCCAGACCAAGTCAAAGTTTTAATTTGTTACGTACAGAATTTGTATGATAATTCACAAATCGACCCATGTGATAAAAATTTTTTAGAATTGGTGGAAAAGTGTAAAACAGCTTTAGCATCTGATTGTAAAACCATATTTTCTAATTTGTATTTTTTGGCAAAGCTTTTAAAAAAATATTCCAAACCGAAATCTGATAAAAAAAATACTTCATCAAGTGAGCAAAATGTAGACAAAGGGCAAGATACTGACAAAGAGGAAAGAGAGCTTGCCTTTTTGGCAGACGCAGTGCAAGCAGAAAATCTAAATAAAAATGCCAATCTTGACTCTGGGGTTGAATCGGAATCTAAAACAAAAGAAAGCCCAAAATCTGAGAAAAAAATTCTAACATTTACTAGTGTTAAAAGTAAACGTGTAACTCAGTTCGAACAAACAAATCTAAAAACAAGCCCACTTATTCAGAATTCTGAAAATAAAATTGACCTAAGTGGATTTTCGACCGAGTTAACTTCAATTGATAAAGACAGTATTGCTGAAAAAACTACAATTGCAAAGAAAGAAAAAGATGAAAATGCTGCTGAAGATGGACCTGAATCAAGTGATGATTTAGAGTTGAAAAATTTGACAAACAAAGAGCTGAGGATATTGAGAAATATTAAAAAATTAGACGATTTTTGTTTGGTAATATTTTATTCTAAAATTTTTAAGTCTAACAAGATTTTTGTTTTTTTGAAGAATTTAAATAAAAAAATAATAGAAAGTGAAAATAGAGAGATCACTAGTGAAGATTTGAATGATGAAAACTCGATATATATCTACGAAGCTAATTTGAAAAAAAAATTTGTTGAAGCTTACTCAAAGCTGACCATGTATTGTAAAAAATTTCCACATTTGGTCACCAATGATTACAAGATTAACAAAGATAGAAGCCCACAATTTTCCAAAAAAATTAAATTTGACCGTAAGCTGGATCAATCATTTTTTTTGTTACTTCAGTCCTCTAATATACTCTCCAACTAACTATATAAATTAACGCTAATTAAAAAAAAATCATTTATTAATATCTTTAAAAATTTTGAATTAAATTCCGAAAGGTACACAGTATGATGAAATTAATATCCATATCACAGAATGTTTGAATAAAAGTAGGCAATTTCCGGACTTTATTGAAGTTTTTGAATGGATAAAAGAAGCAAACAATGCTCATAATCTTAAAATAGAGTACAAAATTAGAACTTAATTTACTGTTCAGTATTATTAATTATTTTTATAAAATTTTTTACTTTAAAAAAGAGAGAAAAAACTGTTTGAAATATCTCAATTGTCGTTTGAAAAGATATGTAAAATTTTAAAATCAAGAAGAATTGCGGATGATATTCAGATTCAAAAGTCCAGGATAGAAAACTTTCTAAAAGATGAAAAAGATAAAAATCATGTATTGACTGAATCAGATCCAGCTGAAAATGACAAAGACTTAGAAACTATTCTAGACAATAATAGAAAAACCTTTGATGAAAAGTACACAAAAGTAAAAGATAAAAAAGTAAATGATACGAATATAAAATAGAAAATTGTTTAAGCTTTTCGATTCTTATGCCAAGAAACAAGAAGATAGTCAGAATATAGAAGGTGAGGAAGCAGAGGTTGAAGAAGAAACTGATGAAGATGATGACGATGATGAAAATACAAAATCGAATGTAGATAGCAATGATGGTGTTAATTTATCTCTGCTAAGTGAAGATTTAAAAGCTGATTCTAGTCATTCTTCTTCTTTTAGTGATAGTGACAATCAAATTTATTGTACTCCTCCAGAAATGAGAAATAGTAAAAAGAACCCAAATGGTGAATGTTCTCAAAAGCCCGCAAAGCGAATAAAATTGGAAAATAATTCAAGTTCTGGTGAAGAATCCTGTTCAAATAAAAAACTTGATAACGACGAAATATCCAAAAAAAATTTGCCTAAAATTCTTGAATGCAGTTCGGCAGTTACCGAAGCAGAAGAGTGTATTGTTCTTGATTAATTAATAAAGCTCTTGAATTTTTTTTATTATATTTTGTAAAAAAATTTAATAAACCTATTGATTTTGAAAAAATAATTTTTACAATATTTAGCCCCTGTTAGTGCCAGGAGTGATTTTACTTGTTATTCTAAATTATGATTTAAAATTTGATTAATATCTTTAATTAAATCAAGTAATGAAGAAATTTTATGAATATGCAATATATCGCATCTGAAGTTATTGAATTGTTTGTATCGTTATGTGATTATTTAGTAATTTCAATTGAATGTTTAGCTAATATAGCTGATATTGTAGAATTTTGGATCAAGTTGTTTTTCGAAGTTTTTCTTTTTTCTTTAAAATTAATCGTTCATGAATATCATAATATTTACAAAATTCTTGATGAAAAAAATTCAAATTTGAAGTTACAAGAAGAATTTTTCGGTTTAATCCAATTAGATGAAAAATGGCAATTAATTTTCTTACTAATTATATTTGGTTTTCTCGTTGTTTTAATCATTTTTTTAAAATGCAAAATAAAAAGACTTGAAAAGACAAATATTCTGTTAAAACAATCTTGTAGCAATCAAAATTGTGTTATATGTCTACAAGAGAAAAGTTCTATTTTACTAATGCCTTGTAAACACTTGTGCTGTTGTAAAAAATGCTTTGATTTAATGAAAGAAAACCATAATAACTCAAATTGTCCACTGTGCAGAGCTCAAGTTCAAAATGAATTGAACATTTTTGTTTGAATTTTTTTTGTAATAAATTGTATATAGAATTTTTTACCTCTAATTAACTTTTAGTTATCTCGTAACAAATAAGTTTTGTCTTTGCGTAATTTTTTCAGATTTTTTAAATTATTAATTAAGAAAAAATAGAAAGAATTAGAAAGTTAAATCAACATATCATTTAAAAAAATAAAATTTTAAAAATTATTAGCAAATATTTACTTCGAATGCTGATAAATAGAATAAATACATTGAATTCAATAAATCTTGATTATTATTGATACAGCTTATAATTGATAGTTAATAAAATTAACATTGTTAAACTCCTTTCTTAAAAATTTTAAGATACAGCTAAACAATTAAATAATTTAATTCTTTGAATGCAAAAAAGTTTAGATTTTGGTCTTGGGTGAAATCTGATAATTTTTTTTTTTAATTATTTTAGCTTTAATCATATTTTATTAACAATCTAATAATAATAATATTAAAAGTTTCAAATATTTGTTCACTTTAATTTTTTTATTAAATCCACCTAACATTGGGTTGAAAAGAAAGTAAATGAACATACCAAACAGTCCGAGGTCATCCCCTTACTATTATTATCTAAAGAATTTTACAATAAATATTAAGTTAAAAGATAATTTTTTTTTGTAATTTTTTAGCAAAGTTGAAACAGTAAGCTGAAATATCTTGAAAAGTTAAAATTTAATTGTAAAATATCAATCATTAATGCAAATTTTACGCAATGTTCTTCGATCCTAACACACTATTGCGAATCCAAACGAAAATTTTGCAATATTTTAGTTACGCCTCAAAGAACTATTTTTTGCAAGGTAAACTAAAGAAATAAAAATTGACGAAAAAGTATAAAGAACAAGAGCTAGAAAAAAAAGGATTCAAAGCGTCAGCTAAACTTATCATAATATATATGATAAATCAGCCCAGGTATATCAGTTTTATCGTTTTTTTCTTCTTTTTATTTAATAATATAATTTTATTAATAAAGATATATTTTACAAAATTTTGCATAACAACTATGTATATCATCAATGGTGCTATATACATATTTATTCAATAAACTAAACTAAGACATTTTTACCAGGATTTAAAACCAAAGAAAAATTTATGTTCGATTGCTAAACTAATGCACACGGGGCTCTGCGATGCTATCTAAAGATGACTTAATATTTTGTGAACCTCTTTTATCATAAGTTTATTGATTAGAACTATGAAGATAAATGCTTGTTTCACGATTTGATAGATTCAGTCTTTCATTTTATAGAGTATTTTTTTATTTAATGAATCAAATTATAGAATGTGAAGAGATATTTTTTTTGTTATGAATTTTTAAGATTTTAAGGAAAATATTTTTTTTTTATTTGGAATATTAGATTTCCAATTTAAAAAATAAAAAGGGTTTATATTTTCATTTTAAAATTTATTCTGAAAAGACTAGTGAGAAAATTTTTACTAAAAATTTTAAAATAAATAGTACGCTTTAGATTGAATATCTAAATTTAAAATTTCGATTAAATTTTCAATAATTATTGTCTAAACTACGAAAAACATTTGTTCAGAAATTGATCTTTTAGTCATGCATTCATTCATTCATATCATGTATGATACTATTGCTGATTTCCTTTTTCTATTGCATCTTGAACATCTTGAGAGATAAAAATTATTAAAAAAAAATAATTTTATATTCATTTAAAAATTAAATTCTTGACAAATAAATATAAAAAAAGAATCTTAAATTTTTGTATTAATTTGTTACTTTAATCAGCGATAATTTATTTTTAATTTCTGATAATATCTATATTAAATTAGAAATATTCGTTAGAAAAACATTTATAATTTTTAAAAAATCTAAATAGTTTAATTAGTTTATGATGAGTGTTTTATATTTGGTCGAATGTTGGAAACGTCTATGGTAATTTTTTTTTTTGGACCCTATTCTATCCTTGTGGATAATGGGGAGGAGCTCATCTCCTTTTCAATGATTATGATTATTACCATAGACATAATCATTTTGAATTATCAATAGGTCTTAATTACAATATTGTTATGTTGTCTATTTGCAAATGATATTTCAGTTTGAGCTTCTACTTGATTAAAATCGATATCTTTATTAAAATTAATTTTTAAATTGATCCTTAGTTTGTATGTTACTTTCTATTTAGCTTGATTAGCTTGTGACTTTAAACTGGCTTTCTTTTTGACTTATGAACAATTAGATTTTAATACACAATACATTTGTCAGTCTCATTTTTTAGCTTTGAAATATCATAATTATTCAAAATAGAAATTATTCCAAAATTAGTCTGACGTATGTAAAATTTTAAAAGAGGCTTTTTTTTTTATTTTTTTTTGTGAAAGAATAAAATGAATCATTTTTTTCAAAAAGCAAATATTTTTTCATCAAAAGTCTTTGTTTTCAATTAATTCTTATATAATGTAGTCAATATCTGATTTTGATTCAAAATATTTGAACTCTTACTAAAATATTTAATTTTTTTTGTGCCCAGTAATTTCTTATAAATTTCTAATTTTTAAGTGTTTTTGCAACAAAAGTGTTCTTAAAAAAGTCTTTAATTAACAAGTGGCTAACTTGTTTATTTGAAGCCCAATTGTTGTTTAAGCTGAAAAATTTAAGTGTAATAAAAGCAATTGACTGATGTATTAAAGCATTTATAAGCGATAATTAAATCTTTGATAAAAAATAAATAGCATTTAAAATTTTTAAACAATTTTTTTTTGATCTTGAAAATATTTAGACAATTTTTTAACTTTGAAAACAATTGAAAGAAAAAAAAAAGCAAGCTAATTGGACTGATTGAAAAAGCGTTTGCTTGTGCAATTTGCTTAAAGCTGGAAAGCTATTCTTCTTCATCTTCTGATTTTCGCACTATTTGAATTGGCTTAGGCTTTTTGGGTGCTTTGCTGGAAGCTTTGCTTGGTGTTTTAGCTATTTTTGAGCTGGGCACTCTTGAACTATTCATAAATTCAGATCGATTTGTGTTCTGAGATTCAAAAGGGGACGAAGAGTGAGAAAGCTTGTCAAGCTCTGTCTCAGTCTGTCCCACTTCTATGTGTGCTTTTTCTGAACTGGACTCAGCTTTTAAAATTAGATTAGTAGCAGATTTAGAATCGTTCGAAGAAGAAGAAGAAGATTTTGTATTAAAACCATCGGACAAATGAGATATTTGAGACAAGCTTCTCGAAGTTTCAGACTCTTTCTCTGAATTTGAGGATATCGTAGATTCTGATGATAGAGATGAACCTATTTATATTTTTTAAAAAAAATTATTTCAAAAAAATCTAAAACTAATTATTAAATAAAATAACAAAAAATAAAATCAAATTTAATTTTTGACTGAGGTCAAGTGAAAAATAGATTTACTTTCATAATCAGTGTTGCTTAAATCGCTTAAAATTTTTCCTTTTTGATCCTTTTCGCCATCTGTATTAAAATCTGTCGATTGACTTGAATAACTTTCAGTCGATTTTGATGAAATGCTATCACTGGCTTGTTTATTACTCGAATCATTAGCAGAATAGAAAACCCTGATGAAAAAAAAGCCCATAGTTAATCAAATAAATCAAAAAAAATCCTAAAGAAAAATTTACCTTTTTTTTGACTTTTGAGGAACGAATGCGTTTCTTGTTTGCTTTGGATGTAAGTAGCCACAGTTAACAAAATTTGGAACAGGTCTTTGTGATTTAATATAGTCACGATACATGGGAAAATTTTCACCATCATGCATTCTAAATTTATCACGTGACCATTTATCTAAAATAATTTAAATTTAAAAAAAATTTCAATTTTTTTTTTTTTTTTTATTAACCAATTTCTTTTTGTCTGTCCAAAAGACTCAAATACTGGGATTTTTTTGATTTCTTGAGAGGTGAAACACTGTAAACTTGACATAAATTGCTTAAATATAATTTTTGTCCATTTTTTAACTCTGGATGATTTATGTTATAAGAACTCAAAAATTCACGAGGTGGATTTTTGACATGTGTCTTGTCATGTAGGCCAACTTTTCTCGTGCTCATTTCGTAAAAGTATTTAATTAATTCCTCTCTTTCTTCTTTGTTCAACTCTTTTTTTTTGTTTAAATCACCGGTGCTGATTCGCGGTCGAGTCCAACTATATGCCGATTTAGATAAACTCTTGCTTTTGAAAGTATTTGTCGAGTCCTCTTTAAAATTGGGTTTAAATGTACAGCCAATAGCTAAATTAAAGTAATAACTGTTTCGTATTATAATGCTGTAACTAACTTACCTGAAAAATGCCGACTAGGATCTACGGCACGTTTGCTTGCCGATTGATCTCTTAAAAATTTTAAAAATTTATTACAAAAAAAAATCTTGTGTGACAGTCTACCTTGAAGAGTTTGAATTTTTTTCGCTTTGGGCTTTCATTTCAATTTCTTTTTCGACCCAATCATAAAATTCATCTTTAACAAACGGCTCTCGTTTAGGCTTTGTTTTCCCACGCAAATGAGACTTTTTAATTTTAATAAATTTTAGAACTAATTATTCATTAATCATTAATTACCCATGTTATTTTTTTGTTCAGTAGAATAAGCTTGGTGTCTGAATTTGTTATGTCATAGTAACCAGCTGATGGGGAATCGTATGGCCACGTATTCTCAGTAGAATAGCTTTCTCTAAAGGGAAAAAATTATTCATAGTCAAAAAAGAACAAAATGTAGCAAACCTCGCATATTTTTCTAGAATAACTTCCTTGGGTGCATTTACATCAATTGGCATGTAGTTGGCTGTGCGACCAGGTACCGTAAAAATAATGTTGGTGCTCATATTGATTTATTTCTAAAATAGAACAAAGCTGCAGCTTTATTTTCTACCTTGATTAAATACTGCAACTAACAATAAAAAGAAATAAATATCAGCACAAAAATCAAACATTAAACGTCTTGTTGAATTTAGAGTTTTTATGTAACCAAGACAACTATGATCAAAATTATACATTTATCAATAAATATTGTATAAATTTTAAGCTAAATTTTTATCTAAAAGTCTGGATGGCTTAAAAGAAATATCATTCTTATTTTTAAGAGCTCAAATAATTTCAATTCAAAATCACTCAAATTAAAAATTCTTGAAAATAAAATTTTTAAAGCTTTTTCTAAAAAAAGCTTTGGTTTATCTGCAAAATTTTGTTTTAAATAAATTTCAAGAAGAAAATTTTCAAGTACCTTCTTTAAAAGCCAGTAATTCAGCTCTATTTTTCTTTTCTTTTTTTTCTGATACAATTTCATGTTTGAATATTGCCGCAAGTAACTTGAAAATACTTAATTTAGTATTGAAACAATTAGTAAAATCTGCTTTAAATCCGATTTACCTTTAGGAAAAAATAAACAACATTTTAAAAATTTGCTCGCTTGATTATTTCTTAAAAATATAAAATTAATATTAAATTAATGTTTATTTGAGTTTAATGGTATTTCGTGTTATTATTTAATCCCCTGATTAATTTTTTAAAAGCAAATACTTTAATTTACGTTATTGCATAATCTTTTTTTTTACTTCAATAAGGCTGCACTCTATTCTAACTTAAGCTGAGTAGTTGATCCTAAATGAAACAAAGGTAAATATTTAAGTTACTTAAATTTAACTTGTATCGACTCTGAAATAAATAAAGAATAAATAGAAACTTTTCAATATATTTTATTATTATATATTCTTTTGTTTTAATTTTAATCTTTGTAAAATTTTAATAAAATTCTAAAAAAATTTAATTTTCTCTTAATTTTTTATAAAATAAGCCATATCTGATTATTCAACTACTTTTAAAAATTTAAAGGACTTAACTTAATCAAATCTAATAATTCTTTTCGATTTTTTTATTTTAACTTTTTTTTCTTAATATTAAAAAAGTTGAATTAAATTATCTCTCATATGTCTTAATTTAAATACAGTTAAATTGAAAATTTTGAGTATTTTGATTACTCGAAGTTCGAGTCAACAAGATGTGTAAAGCATCCTTAATGAATTTTTGCTAAATCACTTTTTTTTAATAATTAAGCGTTTCTTAAGGGAGTTTGTTAATGATAGTAAATATATTTTGAATTCACATTTAAAAACTTGTGGTTGCAAATATTATCTGAAGAACAAGTTGTGGCCTCATTTACTAGTACTGAAAAGCTTGAAAAGCAAGCTAGAATTTGTTAATAAGCAAAAACGTGGTCGACCAAAAAAATCTGAAAATGCTTTAACGGGTGATGCATAAGTAAATGGACAAAAATTAAAAGCGAATATCTCAAAAAATAAAAATGATATTAAGTTCTGGTTTTTTTTCTGATGTAAAGAATTTATTTTTCAATAGAACTATGATTTTTAAATAATGA
>PJRA01000313.1:1575444-1619253 GCA_016987375.1 Brachionus koreanus | reverse complement strand
TCTAAATATATATATATGATCCCCTGATCATTCGCATGATCGGGCAAGTTAACTTAACTTTTGTCCATTTTCTTATCACCCGTTACTAAAGTATAACTTTTTTATTTAATAATAATTTGGTAATATTTTAAATTTGACCTAAAATTAAA
Source organism: Brachionus koreanus (assembly GCA_016987375.1). Classification (NCBI taxonomy): domain Eukaryota; kingdom Metazoa; phylum Rotifera; class Eurotatoria; order Ploima; family Brachionidae; genus Brachionus; species Brachionus koreanus. The sequence continues at coordinate 1,619,104 of PJRA01000313.1, read as the reverse complement.
AAAATATATTAAAGATGTAGATTCAAAGATTAAGATTATAAATTTTAATAAAAATATATTTATTTGATGCGTTAGTCAAAAGATACAGTAAATGATTCTGACAATGCTCCATTAAGAAATATATTTTTTTTAATTTTTTGTGAGTTAAATTATTTAAGTGTTTTTTTAATCCTGATGCGCTTATAAGGGGGATGTGCTATTAAGAACTGAAATTGCGGTAATAAGTGGGACACGTTTAAAATTTAAGCACTTTATCAATAAATTAAGGAAAGCGTGAGCGTTATCCCACCGAATCCATGTTAACCATCATTTGAGAATAAAAATTTCTCTAGTTGAAGACAAAAAAATATTTTAGTTGAGGAAAAATTTATAATTTCTGTATAAATCAATTTTGTTGCAATACTTTGAAGGTAAAATAAAATTAAAAGTTTATTGTTTACTAAGAAAACAATATCCTTCAAAAAAACTTAAATATACTTAAACACCTTTTTACTTAATAAATTTTAACAATCATTAAAATTTAATCATAATAAATATGCAAAATAAAAAAATATTTAAGTTTTTTTCTAATTAAAATATATTGATAAATATTTGGTAAAAAGCTTCTAAATTTAAAGCTGAAAAAAAGTTAAGTTTGTTTAGTTTGTTTGCTCTTTTTTGGAAGCTAAATTTAGTAAAAATTTAAATCCTAATTATTAAAACTTTTAGTAAGAAAGCTTTGCAAAATTTGGAAAAAAAATTAATCAACATCAATTTTTTTTTTTCTACATTCAAATATATGCCTAAATAAAAATTATCCACATGCATGAAATATTCCAAATCTTTGGCAATACATTTTTATAAATAAAATCAGAAATTTTTCAACCAATTTAACTCATTGAGCAATTTATTTAATTAAATTGATCAAGCTAATAATTTCTAATTCATTCTTGTTTAGAAAACATTTTTGTAAAGAAAAATGCCTATTGTTGAACAGAGGTAAATATTTTTTTTCTAGTTTTTGTCAATTTAAGAAATTTTTTGTTTAAGTGGACTCAATTGGGCCAATGAAATAGATGAAAAAGACATAGGTTTTTTTATTCTAATCATTGAATGAATGAACTGATAAATTTTTTTTGAAGAAATCGAAGTCAATGAAGAGGGATTCAAAAAAGTAATCGAATACAAGATAGAAAATGAGAAAAAATATAAAGTAAAAAAATATAAATAAAAAAATTTGATAATTTGTTCTGATAATTTTTATTTAAAATAAGATAACAAATATTTTTAAAGTGGAAAAAGTGAGACTTCCCAAATCTGTAGCACAGAGAAAGGTAATTAGAAAAAAATTCAATCGTTTTATTTAGTCATTATTTTTGTTAAGGAATGGAAAAAATTTGGGGATTCAGCAGGAGATGCTCCTGGTCTTAATCCAGCAACCACAGTAATTACAGATGAAGTTTTAATGCAGTTTTTGTCCAAAAAAGAGGTTATTTAATAAAAAAATTTCAAATTTATTTGTAATTGTGCTTATTATCAAGGAAGTGGAAAAAACTGAGACACCAGCACCAGCTGCTGTTTCAGCCATCAAATGTAGATTATGTAAAGGTGATCATTGGAGTGCCAAATGTCCTCATAAAGACATTTTGGAGGCCAAGTTAGCTGCTGAGGCTATTCAAAAAGGTTTTTTTGTTATAGCAAATATTATTTTTTAATTATTTCAAATTTAAGAAACTTCAGCCGCTGCTAGTTCTTCAGGAGCTTATATTCCACCGTCAAGACGACCAGGTGCTAATGCAGCCACAACTGCTGGCAAAAAAGTCGACTACGGAAAATCGTTAAATAAAGATGACTTTAGTGTAAGAGTAAGCAATTTGCCCGAGGAAGCCACTGAAGCAGATTTACAAGAGCTTTTTAAACCCTTCGGAAAAGTTACCCGTGTGTTTTTGGCTAAAGATAAAACAAAACAAGTATCTAGAGGTTTTGCATTTGTTACATTTTCAAATAAAGATGAAGCTCAACGGGCCATTTGGGGAGTCAACGATTACGGTTACAACCATCTCATTTTAAAAGTAGAATGGTCAAAATAATTTCACAATCTAATCAAATATGGACTTATTTGGTTATGATATTTTAAAAATAAAAATCATTTCGATTAATTTTCAATTTTTAATTTTTCCATAATTTAAATATTTGAAAATATGAATTCAATTTTTTTTATTTTTAAAATTCATAAAAAAAGTATCTGATTAGCCATCAATTGATGATTCATCACTTCGTTTTTTCTCACAAAAAACTAATTAATTGGATCCCACAACATTACATTTCGTAGACTATAAATTAATTTTCAAAATAAAATCATTATTTTTTTTTCCTTTTTATATTTTTTTAATATTAATTGAAATAGAGACTTTTTCCGTAAATTCAAAGTTTTTTATCCAGGTTATTTTTAAAATATCCAGTTTTCCACAATATTTAATTTTTTTATTTTTCATAATTAATTTATGTAAAATTTCAAAAAATTTGTTCAACTTTGTTAATGATTAAATGCTGTATGAGAACAAATCAGTTTAAAAAAACAAATAAATATTTGTTTAAAAAATGCCTTGAATAACAAAAAAATGAAGATTACATTTATCACAGATCTTATTAGAAATAATGTCCTAAAAAAGCAACTTTAGGTCTTGTGGTTCCAATTATATTATTGCTTCGACTATCTCTACCGGAAGTAAAATTCCCTTTAATTTGGAAGATGGTTAAAGTCAAAAGACAAGTTTCTTTTCTAAAAAGGTAACAGACTTAATTATCGCTTTCTTTCCTTAACGAGTTGTCTCTGCAATATTATTGAGAATCTACTAAAAGAACATATGAAAAGCAACATTTAAAAGCCCTATCTATTATCTGATGCACAACATGGTTTTATGCCAAAAAATTCCTGTTCAACAAGTCTATTAGAATCATTGGATTTCATTACGGCAACTCTCAACACACGCACTTGAAATGACGCTAAAAAAATTGATTTTTCGAAAAATACTAAAGTTTAATCTATAATTAAGAGTACCAAAGAGAATTTATAACTTGAAAGAAAATTTCATTACAAATCAGGATGGTTACTTATTTGGTCCTTGGTTTTAAAATTGGAAAAATACAATGTAATTCATATTGATGCAAATAACCATTAATTGCAAGTATGGCACAAGAAAAATGACTAAAACAACTATTGAAAAAGATCTATGAATTTATATTCAAGATGATTTAAAATGAGCAAACCAAATAAAATATTTTACCACTCGTGGAAATCGTATTTTAAGTATGATTGCTAAAAGTTTGAATAAGTTGAACAAAGATTCATTAAGGATGCTTTACACATCGTTAGTCAAACCTCATCTAGAATTTTTCCTAAGTTCATGGTGTCGGTTTCTTGATAAAGGCATTTCAGAAATGTTGGTTGACCAGTTACTTGACCACGAGTCGTTTTTAATATTAAAAATAAAGAAAGAATTTCTTACCCGAACCACAAAAGCCTTATTTTCCGCCCTCTTGCTAATGTTTATTTATTATTTAATATATAAACAAAAATTAAAATAATATATTTAGAAGTGTTGGAAAATTTAAAATTAAGAAAAATTAAATTTGACTAGTTTTACAATTTAGATTTTTGTCACATAATATGATTGCTCGAAAAGAATAAAAATTCAACAAAACTGATTTTAAAATTAGACATTTGTGAGAAGATTTAATTCAACTATTTAACATTAGAAAGCCCGGCTGATTTCTCATTAAAATTTCAAATAAAGTTATCAAGATAAATTAAAAATTTTCTTTGAAAAATTATTCATTTTCTAAAAAATTACAATCAAAATTTTTAGATAATAAAATATTATTTATATGTGGTAAAAATCAAATTTCAATTTTTCAAAAAGGGGTCTAAAAAACCCCTCGGGCGTTCTAGTGTTAAATTAGCTAATGGACACGAAATTAATAATTTTGAGAATGATTTAATTTTTTTTGTAATGAGGAGTACAAGTGTAATAGTGAGAAAACATAATAGTAACGGTATCATTTCTTAACTAACTGAACTGAGTAGTTAATATTTGGAATAGTTTACCTCAGCATATTATAAATTCAATATAAATAAACCATTTCAAAAATAATCTAGACAAAAATAAAACTTCAAATAATCTTTACTCGAAAGGGTCGTAGTATTTTTATACTTATGATTCTACTTTATTTTATTCAAAAAAAAATTCATTAAAACTTTTATTTAAATTTTTTTTTCACATCGCCTTAAAGGCGTCAATAGAATAAATAAATAAATAATAATAATAATTAAATAAAAATAATTAATGAAAATTTGAGCAAAAATTTTTTTCTATCAAATTGGCCATTTGAAATGTGTAAGGAATGGTTTAATCATTCAAATGACTAAACAAAGTTTACAATAATAGCATGTTATCATAATGTCGTTAACTTTCAAAATATTGCTGTTTCATGGTTCAATGTTAAATATTCAATTTAATTTGTATTAATTTTAAATAATTTTATGATAAAAAAATTTAGAAAAAAAGTTAATCAAAGAATGCTTTATGATAAAAAATAAAAAAAATTTTAAAAACATTTTAAATTTTGAAGCTTTGTTCATGTGATTTGAATAAAAAGTAATATGATTAAAAATTATTTTTCAAATATTTTTTTTTCGAAATGGAAGAGGTAGACAAAATATTAATTCAATCGCTTCGTTCAAATGGATGGTAAATAATAAAATTTTCTAATTCGTTTATTTAATTTTTTAATTCAAAGCAACATCAAAGACGATGTCACCAGCTTGGCTCAATTTGATCAAGAGATTTTAATTGAGTCTGTTGCTAATTTGTTAAATTTAATTCAACAATTAACTTCTCCCGATGCAGAAAAATTACTTACCAAGCTTCCGCCAAATACTGCTGTTAAGTTCAGAATTTGCACAAAATACGCAAACTTATGTCAATCGTTAGGCTATAAAAATGACCTTGGATATCAAACTTTATTGTATCCAAATGAAAGTGAATCCAGGAAATTGCTAATGTTCTTGGTAGAAAAACTAAACAAAGAAGCAATGTCCTCTAATGATGAAGATCAAATTCAGGCTAATAATAAAGCTAAAAGAGACTTCAATTTTTTGATCGCTGAAAAGACCAAAAAATTGCTTAACAAATTTTGGATCCCACCTTACTTAAAGCCAAATGGTCTAAGACGAGATGATAACTGCTATTTAAAAGAAGTATTTTTATAACTATGATTCAGTAAAAAAAAAAAATCAAATTTTAAAGGGCATTCGTTTTGAGAAAAAATTTAACGCTTTGTCATTAATTACATCTGATTTTACCAGTAATTCTAAAACAAAAAAATATGAGCGCGATTTCAGTCAAAAATACTTGAAATTTGTTACAGACCAAGCAGTAAAGTCAAATTTATTGAATTCCTTAATTGAACAAAATACTTTGAACAAAATAAAAGAAAATGCACTGATCAAGTTAATTTTTAAAAAATTAATTTTTTGTAATTTTTTTTTATAATTATAAAAAATTATTTTAGTTCTGATCAGAAAAAAGAAATAGCAAAGTCTGAAAAATATGAGGCAGTTGACGAATTAAAAAAATCGATAAAGATGATTTTGGATCAAACCTTTGAAATTTCAAAAGAGAGAGCACTGCTAATAAACGAGACAGATTTGGCCGATATTGAAGCTCAGTCTGGCGTTAATGTAAAAAATATGTTTGCCAAAGTTTCCCGCTTCCAGCATTCTGAAAAACTACAATTTACAGAAAAAGAAACAGAAAAGAATGTTTCAATTTCAAATGCTCCAGAACAAGCAAGATTTTTATTTGAAATAAATTTTTTTTTATAATTATTTTGTTAAAGAGGACTGAAGAAGAAATTTCTAATTTGAAAGATAAATTAGAAAATTTAAATAAAGAATTTGAATCAATTAAAAGCGAAATTGATTTAACAAAGCAGAAAAAAATAGAAGGTGCAGAAACAAAATATAAAGATCAAACTGTTCACAATAAAAGTATTGAAGATAGAATAGCATTAAAAAAGAAAACCATCAATTTGATAAATGATGCCCCTATGAACATACTAAAGCTAAAAGTAAAAATTTTTATTTTTAATTTGACGTTTTTTAATCGTTTTTTATTCAGGAAGAAATTAATTTACATGAAAAAAAAATGACAAAATTGAGAAACGAATGGAATGCACATAAGGAGGCCTTGGAAATGAGAAAAAAGAGTCTTGAAGATGAAATTTTAAACCAAAAAGAAAAAATGAACCAAACTATTGAGGAAACAAAAAATTTAAAAAGCCAAATTACTGATTTAAGCGGTGATTTGAGTCAAAAAGATAATTTACTATCAGAATTGAGCAAAGAAATAGCGTCACTTGAAAAATCCGAGTCCAAACATTCAAATAGACAATTTTACACCAAGAGAATACTTGAAATATGTTCTAACATTGATCGTCAAAGAAAAGAAATAGACAAAATTTTAGTCGAGACTAAATCCATTCAGAAAGAATTGAACCAAATGAATGGAAAATTGGAGAGAATTTTCAATGCAACTGATGAACTAATTTACAAAGACGCAAAACTATCTGAAACCAATAAAATGGTCTACAAGCTATTTATAAATATAAATGGGCAATATGATAAATTAATAGAGGATTTAGAGCAAATTAGTCACTTTGAGAGAGAATGTCGCGACTTAGAAGAACAGGTCAACTTAGAGTCGCAGAGTAAAACAAGTGATAATATGCATAAAGTACTGAGCGATTTGAAGCAGATTAAAAAAGAAAATGAAGAATTAACTGCTAAAATTAAACAAAAGAATTAAAGCTTTATCTTAAATGTTTTACTAAGATTTTCTAATTTAAAAATATTTATTGAAAATTTCAAATAAAAAATTATGTTGAGTCATCAAAAAATTTGCGATTTAAAACTTCAAGAAAAATATCCTTCTTGTGTTAACTAAAAATTAGGTTTTTTTCTTCAAGATAACGCTATACCTAATATAGTTATAAGAACATATAGCTATAAGACAGGTTTTTACCAACTATTCTAATATCCAATAACTAGTTTATTATCTAATTTACTAATATTAGAATAACCTATTTTATTATTATTAAATAGTTGATCCTTTTCTATTTTCTTAGTTTAGTTTTAGTTATAATAAATACTTTATAAAACATCATATTCTTTCCTTAACAAGCCCAAGTCGAAGAAGAGTGTCTTGAGTTTTTTGGCTCAAAAAACTATGGTTAAAATAAAAATCGAACTATTTGCAGATAGAAAGCTAAAACTATAAAGCATAATGATTTATATTTTGAAGATTAGCTAGCTATTGCTTATTTTTATTGATAAATTAAAAAACGTTAAAAAATGCAATATAAAACCATACGAAGCTGGCATTTTTAGACTTAAGAAATTAAAAAAAAATCTATCTTTGTTTAAAAAAAATTGATTTAATTTGAATCTATTTTTAGTTTTAATAGAAGAAACGGATCTATTTGACAAAAATTAAATTTTTATCAATTTTTTATTCATTTCTTTAAATTATAATGACATGCATTATACATGTTTTGTAAAATAGTGTTTCAGATTTAGATCTTTATTAAATTAAATATACTTATGATTTCATTTTAAAAAAATGGCTTTGTTTTGAATCAAATATTTTATCAGTGCTAAACTTCCAAGCTTTTAGAACTACTCAATTTTGATGTCATATGTTATTGTGAAATCTAGTCAATACAACAGAGGAAAATGTTAAAAATACTTATAACTTTTTTTTTAGATCAAAAGCAAGTTCTGTAAATTCAACATTGTACAACATTTGTAGTTGTATTATAAAGAACAGTCTGGTAAAATTCTGAAACTTAAAATTTTATACAATTTTGGATTTACAGGACTAGTTTTAGCCTTTAGACAGATGTTTTAAACTTTTTTAGTAATAATTTTTGTTCAATTTTTTTTAATCAAATTTTGGAAAAATTCTCCATTCTCTAGTTTTATAAAATATGATTAAGTCTATCATTGTTCAAAATTCTGATTACTCCCAAATCTTATAAACTCTGAATAGTTTGTTAGGGTTGTTATTTTTAAGTTTTGTTTTATTACTAAAAAAGTTTTAATCAAAGCATAATTATCTTTAGTGAAAAATATAAAAATATTTCGCCATTTTTTCATCAACAATAAATTCATAAATTACCATTAAATTTTTTAATACAGAAAGATATAATACTGTATATAAATTTGCTAAATAGTGCTGATATCAACTAGATTTTTTCTTAATTTTCAAAATTATTTAACATAAGTTAATAGAAATCAAAAAGTTAAAAATACACATAATTTTTTTGGAATATTTCAACATGAATTCTTTCAAATTAAACAACGATTTTACTTTAAAAGTATACACTGATTCGATATTTGATTGTAAATTAAAATGTGAAGCAATTACAATATCTATATTTAAAAAAATCTTTTTTGAGCGTAATTTTGTTCAGATAATCCAGTTTGAATAAAAAAACTGGTATTTATTAAAGAATTTTTCATCAATAATTTTGTTTAAGAAAAAGTCGGATTAGTCAAATCTGCTGCAACAACTTTTGGATCGAATGTAGAAAAAAATTTTGCAAAAGAAATCAAGAAATTGCCTAAAAATTTTGAACTGGAAGGACAGGTTTAATCATTTTATTTCTTAGATTAGAAATTAATTAATGTTCTAATTTAGTGCATAGTTGTGGAAACTGGAAAAAAAAAACCCAAATATTTATTTAATATTGTACTTGATTTTATTGATCCAAAGAATTCAACTAAATTCGAAAGCTTGATGAAGAAATCATTGGAAAATTTTCTCGAAAGTTTGAATAATTACAGTGAGATTAAGAGCATTGCTATTCCTCTTCTAGGAACTGGTTTTAGTAGCGGACCAGTGAATTCATCTATCAATATTTTGCTTGATCGCGTACTTGATTTTCATAATCAAGGAAAGATGATTCATTTAAAAGAACTCCATTTAGTTAATATTGAAGAATTTAAAACTCAACTTATTGTTAAAAAATTGAATGAAATATTGAAAAAAAACGCAGCTCCTTTAGATCTTAAACTAGAATCACTGATCTATCAAAAAGAAGATAATATAGATGAATTAGAGTGTGTCTGTAAACTAAATGATAATATGTTACAAAAAGAAAATCTACAAAATAAAGAAAAATTAAACTTTGATACAAATCAATGTTCTTGGTGCAAGCAAAAATTAAAAAACGTAAAATTGATTGATTGTGGACATTTAGTTTGTCCCAGCTGCTACTGTGATATAAAAGAGAATAAAATTAAATGTTTGATACCAGATTGTTCACATAATAATGATAGAACAAATATTGATGTAGCTAAAGAAAACAAAATAGAAAAAATATGTGAGATCTGTTGTGAAACTTATGACTCTCTTAAGGTCCTTGAGAAGTGTGGTCATGAACTTTGTACAAATTGTTTTAAGCGCTTATTTGAAAGTAAGCCCCAATGTCCATTTTGTTACACATTTTATGGAATACCAAAGGGAATACAACCGTCCGATGGAAAAATGAGTGTAATAAATGAAAAATTTTCCTTACCAGGTAAATCAAAAAGCTTGGAATCAGCAAATTATAATTAATCTTACACATTTCACCCAAATCAAAAGATTCTAATTTATTTTTTAGCATTAAGTCTTGAAATTTTAGTGAAAAATTAAAATAATTTTTTTCAAAATATGTATTAGCGTCACAAATTGAACCAGAAGAAAAATTGAAAAAAAATTTTTATGATTTTTTTAGAAAAAATCTTATAAAAATACTGATATAAATACTGTATTAAAAATAAAAAGCCGATTAAACTCTGGAGCATGCTATAAAATTTAAGAATTTTTTAAAAAAAGTGAGATGAGGTTTCATGGGTTATTAATAGGGATGCAATATCGAACTAGGGAAATGAAATTTGAAATCGTTATTTTTATAAAATTCTTAATATTTCTATTAACACTAGAAGCACCGTTTGAAAAAGTTTTTAAATCCTCACATCTTTTGAATAGATTTTTCAAATGAATATATCTTTTTTGATTTATGTAGATTTTAAAATTTTCTTTAAAAAATAATATAAATTTATAAATTATTAAAGTTTTTTAACATATTTTTAAAAAAACGTGCTTGGTGCTTCTAGTGTTAAGCTCTAAACAGGAGATTAATCAAAAATAAAAATCATAATTTTAATAGCTTTTCTTGGGTAATAAACTTAATAAAATAAATAAGAAAGTTAAAATAAAATTAAAATATTTAATTTTATTTGTTTCAAAAGGATATGAAAAATTTAGTACCATAGTTATAAACTACAGATTTCCTCCTGGTCGTCAAACTGAAAATCATCCTAATCCTGGAAAAAATTATTCTGGAAGTAATAGAACAGCATACTTGCCTGGTACAGAAGAAGGGTTTAAAGCACAAAAGCTTTTAGAAAAAGCTTTTGAAAATAGATTAATATTTACAATTGGAATTTCTGTGACCACAGGCATTGAAGGAATTACATGGAATGATATACACCATAAAACTCAAATCAGTGGACCGTAAGTTTAAAAAATTTTATTTTCATTTGAAAATAGTTTCTTTTTGCAAAGTTATGGCTACCCAGATAAAGACTATTTAAAGAGACTGTTTGAAGAATTAAAAGCACACGGAATTGAATGATAATTGATAAAAAAAATTTTGGCTTAAAAAGAATTTTAACTAATAAATTAATTTAAATTATTTCATTCTTTTGTTAAATTTATTTTGCATTCAAATAAATTAATTGAATTCAATTCAAAATTTTGAAAAAAAATAAAATAAAAGTTATTTGATTAATTTTAAATTAATTAACCAAACGTGGTTTTTCTAATAATGGATAATATAGCATCGAATATTTGCTCTCCAGGAGATTTAATAACTACTGATCCAGCTTTTATGGGGTATTTTTAAATTTTAATAAAAATATCTTTTAATTAAAAGCTTTATTCAAGCGGACATGGAATTTATACTACTGATAATAATAAATACGCTTCGGTGGTCGGCTATGTAACTAAAGTAAACAATTTGTTTTTGGTTCAGCCTATAAATACAAGATATATCGGCGATGTAGGAGATGTTGTGGTAGGCCGAATTACAGCTGTTGATACAAGCCGATGGAGAGTTGATATAAATTCAACTTTAGATGCAATGCTACCCTTGACATCAGTTAATTTACCTGGTGGAGAGCTCGTAGGATTTATAAATTCTTAAAAAAAATATAACTAAATTCCTTTAGAGAAGAAGATCAGAAGAAGATGAAAGAATGATGAGACATTATTTTGTAGAGAATGATTTAATTTCAGTAAAATTAATTTTAATTAATTAAGATAAATTTATTCAAGCATTTTTTTTACCAAGGCAGAAGTACAAAATGTACATTCTGATGGATCGCTCTCTCTTCATACTAGAAATTTAAACTATGGCAAACTTGGTCAAGGCTGCTTAATTCAAGTTAGCTCGCCTTTGATTAAGAGACAGAAAGTTCATTTTGTCAATCTTCCATGCGGAGTGTCAATTATTTTAGGTAGAAATGGAAACATCTGGGTTACATCTACAAGTATTCAAGAAAGTAGTCGAAAAAATGGAGGCTTTACACCGCTCTTAAAGGTAATTACACTTTGTGTGATTAAAGTTTAAATGTTTCAAAAAATCTTCAAGCCAGTTACATTAAATGAACGAGAGAATATAAGTAGAATCTGCAATTGTATCAAGGCATTAGCTAAGCACCATGTTTTACTTTACGATACCAGTATATGTACAGCTTTTGAAATATCGAAACAATATCAAGTAAAAATAAAGATTGAATTTAAGATACAAAATTTAATTAAAAAATGTTATTTATAAGATTAAAGAAATACTTGATCCTAAGATAGCTCAAGAGATTGCCGAAAAAACTGAAATACAACTAGCTGCGGACAGTTAATTATTATCAAAAAAGTTGAACAAAAATAAAATATTAAAAATTTAAATATTTTTTATTTTAATTGAGTTAATAATTAAATTAAATTTCTTTTTTGTCTAAATTGAATTCAAAATTAATCGTTTAAAATGATTGCTAATTTGAAAAAAAAAATTTTATAAAATTTTCAGGTAATTATTTCTAATCATATATTCAAAATTATAATTAAAGATCTATTTTAGATTCTTTGTTTATATAAAGATTCAATCAATCTTTAAGAAAAAAACAATAAATTCAATTTCAATTCAATTCAAGTCAATTCAAGCATATGAAATCAATCGGGTGTTAAAAATAAATTATATTGTTATATTCGCAGTTTGATCAAAAAGAATAATTATTGAAAATTTAAGCTACATTTTAGTATAAATAAAACAATTTTACTTTACGGTCATTGTTGTTAGGAATTAGTTTTAGATGAGCCGAGTAATTCTCTAAACCAAATTAGTAAGGCTTTAAATTTTTTGATTAATTATATGCTGAGCCTATGATTTATTTTGAACTTGTCAATAGTGTTTTTATTTACGATCCATATAATTAGATTTGATTTAGACTTCACCAGCATAATTACTTTTAAATTCATTCTCCGTTCTTTTTTTTTCATGACAAATCTTTGAGTTTTATTTTTTTTTGTTATTTTAATTTAAGAAGTTTAAATATTTTTTAATTCTAAATTTGTGTATTAGTCATGAAATGATGTCCTAATTTGGTCATAAAGAGGTTTCGAATAATCATTTAATTTATTTTATTTATATTTAATGATATCTAACTGAATAAGGTCAAAAGCTTGAAAAGCTTCAAAATTTTTCTAAGAATTAAAAAAAAATCCTATAAAGGCTAATTCATTGTAAATTAGCCTTACAAGATTTTTTTGAAAAAAAGTTTAAAAAAATTATTTTGTTTTCTAGAATTATAAATGATTCAAAAATGTTGCTTGAAAAAAAAATAAAAATTTATTAATATATTAATAAATAAAATTAGATAATTTCTAAAAGAATATATGAATATATCTAATTACTCAATTTTCATATTTATTTTTTTGTTAAGAATTACACAAGTGTATTAAGCAAATACTTGTAATTCAAAAGGTTTGTGAAGAATAAGAATGCAATAATAATTTAAAAGCCTTAAATTTACTAGTTTTGATAAAACAAATTTTTTTTCAGTCATCATTAAAAAAATGAATATTTCAAATTGATTAAAGTTAACGAAGCCTTTCAAATAGTAGCTTAAATAAAATAAAACACACATTTAAGTGATGCACTTAGCATTGTTCTTAACAATAGAAGCTTTACTTAAATCAAGAGAAAATTAATTCAAATTTTGAACGAACCAAATAGATTTAAATTAAAATTGAGATTTTCTCTTATATAATTTTATTTATTTAACTAAAATAGAAAAAAAAATAAAAATTTGATTATAAAAATATCCAAATTAATTGTTAACATAGTATTTTTTATTCAATAGCTATTTTTTTTATTGAAACATTAAAAATATATTTATTATTAAAATCAGATTTTTAATTGAAAAATTAAAACTATTGAATTTTAAATTATTCAAATATATTCAAAAGCATTTTTTGAGTAATTCCTCATATGATCAATTATATGTCTTAAATTTTTAATTAATAAGCTTTAATCGTTCACAAGAACAAAAAAAAAACAACTATTTAATATTTAATCAAAATATCAAAATTTAATTCTTTTTATTTTATAACTACTATCAAGTAAATGAAAGGATGCACTAAGCTTTCATTCCAAACGGCCAAGGCTTTGCATAAACTATTTTCAAATTATTTAAAAAAATATTGCAAATTAAATTAAATTTTTAAAATATCAATTCTTTTTAAAAACTTTTTTTTTATAAGAGGAGATTAATTTTTGTCAGGTGGTGAAAGCAAATGAGATGCATCTGTATATAATCATAGTTTATTTTACATGAAAAGTAAATTCAATCAAGCTTAAGCATACTTCATAATTTGAGTAATTGTTATTTTGCATTTCAGCTATTATTTGGCTAAGGTATAATGATATTAAGCTTAAAGACAAATATCTTTTAGCAATAACGAAATAATTTTAAATAGTCGCCAGAAAAACTACATTAAGCTTTGAACTTTATTCATTTCTATAGATAAAAAACTCAAATATTTGCCAGCTATCTAATGAAATTAGTATAACTAGAGTAAATATTTGAACAGGAAGAAAAGAATGAGAAGCAAATATTTGAAAAATCATTTGTAAGTAAATATTTTCTGTAGGAAATTTAGTGGATGAAATAAAACTGTCAAGATATTTCGGAATACAAAAGTAATTGCTTTTCTCTAATTCTGCTTAATCTTAATGCTATTTAACGAAAAATAAATAGACACACGTATGAAATGAAATATGTATCAGAGCTTAGGAGAATAGCCAATACTTGACGTATCAAATTGCATAGAACAAACAAAACCTAGCACGAAACGAGTCAAGTATTTCTTTATTCTATTTGCTTATAGCTACTTTTCTTTTTGATTGTTCGACTATTTGAAACCTTTTAATTTTTTGAATTCCCCTGCGATTGTTTGAACAATAAATATTTGCTTTTGTGCTCATAAATGGAAATTATTTTTGGCCGAGTCTTTGCTTGACAGATTATTATTTCGAGTGAAGTACTAATCATTAATATGCCGACTTCAAATAACAGTTATTAAAAAAAAGTTCAAATTTTCAATTGATTTCGTTTGTTTATCTAAAACAAACTAAACACTATAAGATTAGAAAGAGATTAGACTCTCTAGATAAACAAATTCTTGAGTATTGTTTATTTTGAAAATAGTTTTATTTTTTAAATAAAACTTTTTGAAATTAATTAGGTTTTTTTGCTTATAACAAAGTATTTATTTTTTTGACAATTTTTTTTTATTGCTTTAAAATAATTAAGTGCTAATATATGTTTATTTACTTTTTTTTTTCAATAAAAATGAAAAAATAAAATTTAGAAATTAATCTTTTATTTTTAATTCAAAGTGCTTTTTGTTTCATTTTTTTCACTGTAACAAACCATTAGAATAAACAATTGAAGTAAAATAAATTTTATTAGAAATAAAAAGTATTCACCTTAAAACTATTTTTGAATGACATTTTGATAATTACAATGAAATCTAAATATAATAAACCTATGCAATCAGTTGTGTACTCTAATTTAAGCCTGCATGAAATTATTCTGATAACAATTACCTTTAGGCTTTGCTATTTACATTTTGAATAGGATTTACTAGGCTTCCAGCCAACAACAAGCTGACGTCAACACGCTAATGTTTGCTTTTTTTAATTTTATGCAAAAATTTATGAAGCTTTTAGATCGATCATGTTTGATGTTTGGTTATTCGTGCTGTTTTTTGTTTATTCTCAATAGAATTAATTAATTTATTACTTTATCTGCTGGGACTAAAGCAAAGCATTGAGCGGAAAAAATAATCCAATTCGAGCATATGCGTACATTCACTTAACCAAAAGATAAATTAAAAAATGTCGGTTGAATAGACAGCTCATTTGAATCATTTAATATTTTAATTTGATAGCTTTGAGAACATTGTTTGTCATTTTGGCAGGTATTCAAAAAAATTTAATTTTCGATTCTTAATAAATTTTTGTTTCAAAAAACTCGCTCAAAATTTTAGTCATTCACAAAATAAATAAAATAAAATATGATTAAAGACCTAGCTTGATTGAAAATAAACAAAATCTATTCAACAAAATTGAATAGGCTTCATTGAACAGCTTTGATTTCTTTAAGCACAAAAATATAGAAAATACTAGTGATTTTTATTTACATCTGAATAGCATTTTATTGATGAAATTAAATTAATTTAAAATAAAAAATAAATTTGACTTTTTAAAAGCTTCTTGTCAAATAAGCTCTAGTCAAATTTCAAAAATATTTGTTTGTTTAAATTAAGATTTAAAAAATAAAAGAGAACCCTTATAAATTTAATTGTATCAACATACAATATAATTTTGAAATTATTATGGCCTACTAAAAAAACACTCCTTTTCTTTTTGTAATCATAATTTTACGTATAGTTTTGAAAAAAAATAAAATAAAATTAATTTTTAACTGTTTATTAAATTTTTAAATAAAGATGTTATCGCGAGAATAAAATTATTTTTAAAAAATAGAAAAATAGTAAACAAAAACATTTACACAGGTCAAAATTGGCGAGCAAAAAGTAAATTAAAATATACGGACCAAACTATGGCTAAGTTTTAAAAATAATAAAAAATAATCTAAAAAGGCGGATTCGCATAAGCCTTGGTTTTTAGAAGTTGACTAAATTTTAATTTAGTACAACAGCTAAATTAATACCGTTTAAACATTTCATACTCGAAAACTCAACTAGAGCTTCTCTTATCCGGTTTTGAATAATTCTCGATGAAAAAAATTTTTTTGTTTTTTTGTTAACTTTTTAAATCACTACAAATATCACCAAATATAGAAATGCTCATGAGATTTGGTATGTTTTTAAGTCACGTGTATGTATAACCACATAGGGCTACGCCATGTGAGATGAACTGAATAGAATAGTCAATTGATACACTAAACATTAATTGAACTATTCTGACTGTTGTTGCTAAAAATATGTCTGTCTCTCTGTATGCATGAACTTAGACCAGACATTCGATATTCAATATTTTTGATGAAGATGTACTCGATTTGTTCTTTAATTTGAATTTTTTATTCAAATTACGCTTGTTAATTTCTTTGTTATTTGTTTCATCATTAAGTATTTGATTATTATTTATGTCTAGAGGACTAGACTCTCTGGACTCACTGTTATCATCACTTTTCTTACACTTTTTACACATTCGGTCATCTACATCGTCGTCTACGTTCAAATTTTCGTCGTCGTCGTCCTCATCGTCCATATCTTGACTGGGACGTTTAACACTCGGTTTCGGTTTATCTATACTAGTCTGATTGTACATTAAACTGTACAACGACGTTTTAAGATCGTTTAAATGCTTAACGCGTTTGTGATCAGTCTGACTATTTGCTTTTACATCTGGCTCGGCAGTTGGAAACAAGACAGCCAAGTCTATAGGATTTGGCTGATTTGTCAAATTAAACTGATAGGTTTCGTGCAATATCTGCTGCATAAGAACTTTCATTTCGTCGACTAGATTCGCTTCGGCACTAGCCGAATTAGTGTTGTTCAATTGATGTATTAAACTAGTGTAATAATTTAGCTTTGACATAAGCGAGAGTCTCATTGTTTGCACTACTCCCTGATAGTAAATGTATTTGGCTTTATTTAGTATTTTATTTACAAGTAAATTTTTGTGTAAATTTGTCTCTTTGTATACGAGTACTGTGTTGGACTTTTGAGCATTTTGAGATTTAAGTTGTACGGTATTTGTGCACGTCAGTTTGTCAAGCGATATCTGTATTAGCTTAATGGCTTCTAATTGCTGCAGTCGAATGGCGTTTTGTTGATCCATTTCGAACGAATTGTAAAAAAATGATTTTCTTAAGTCAGTGCTATCCATTTTGACGATAACGATCGATCAACAATTTAATTAAATGCTTCTTATTCTTTTTTCTTGCTTTTCAATTGCAAAAAAAAAAACTATATTTTATGTTCGTGTGTTTTACACCTTGATTGTTTGTGCTTGAATATTTCTTTTATATTTTTGTTCAAAAGTATTCCATTATTTTTATATTTAAATATTTGTAATTGTTAATATATTTTTTTAATAATCTAATAAAAAACAAAAACGATTAATAGAAAAAGTGAATTTTGAGTGATTGGTTTTTTAGGGCTTTAGATCTAAATCTCAAGTCGGCTCTCCCTCTCCCGCCCAACCTCTCTCTCTCTCTCTGTTGCCCTCACTCTCTTTGTTCTCTCAAATTATTAATTTTTTAGCTTAAACTTTTTTGTTTTCTAACTAGACATATGACAAGAGTATTTAAACAATTTTGTGAGTTAATTTGATTGGCCGTGTTTTGTTTTCTTTCCTATCCGGATCGAAATCGATACTCGCTTTTCAAAGTTCAATATCCTGACTTTGACCTGTTCTACTAATAAATCAACACATCGTTAATTTAAACAAGTAAATTAGCTTAAACCAATTAGACCATTTAGATAAGATTCATTGATTGTTGAATTCTTATCTTTGAAAAATGAAGGCTCGCTTAGAATGGACTACTTATGTGACTCAAAATATAGCTATTAAAATTGACTACTAAATATCTGACATCAAAATAAAACTGATCATTAAATTCTAGCAATGAACAATGTTTTTTTTTTACCTTAAATTTGACCTTAATCTTTTTATGCCTCTTTAACTACTGTTAGAAAAATCATGATTTATTTTGAAAAATTTTCAGATTCTTAAATGACAACATTAAAATCTCAGTATTTATTATTTGATTTATATCGTGCTAAAAAAGTTCAATAGATTAAGCCCAGTTAAAATGTTTCATGAATAGCTAGATTACTTTGATAACCGCAAAACTCTTAACAGGAAACATTTATTTATTTACACACTTAAAGCTCAAATTTCGTAATAGCCCCTCTCTTAATACTTTTGCGTAACAAAACTAGCCGATCGTAAAGTCCGCTGTTATTTGTTTACTTAATTATTCACTCTAAATAAACATCACATATATACAGCAAAAATAAATAAATAGTTTTTTAGGTAAAAATTCCTTCTTTATATTTTCTAGTTTAACAGCGAACTTATTTCAATGTGACAGAATAAAATTTTCTCTAGTATTTTTTTTATCAAATTAGCTAGAAATTTTTCGAAAAAAAAATATTTTTTTTTGAAAGATAAAATTTATATCATGTTGATTTTTAATTTTTATTAGGCCATTATCTTGGCTTTTAAGTTAAATATCAACAAATTTTTTGGATAAATACTAATCTTTTTTATAAATTTTAAATTCATATATTGGAAAAGTTAAGTAAACTAAGTAAATGAGTAATTTTTGTAGCCTTATTTCGACAAAAAAAAATATATAAAATAGTTAGAGGCTAGATACTTTAGACTGATTTAAAGCCAAATTAAGATTTTTTTGCACATGAACATGAACTGTATTGAAATTTGATTATGGCTTATTTAAGCTCAAAAAAGCCATGAACTAATTAGCTAGCCTCAAAGCTTGATCTAATTTGTATTCGACACAACTACTAGAGTTAAATCTTAGATTAAAATTATCGGTGAAGAGAAGATTAGAACAGTTTATTTAAAGCGACTTGTAGATCTCTTGAGCATTATCTTTTTTATTTCTAGCATTAATTGTTTTATAAAAATAATTTTAATTAAGATAAAATATCTCAAGATTTAGAACACAACAAAAAACAATAGACTAAAATATGTGCATTTAGATTAAGCGTTTCGTATTTTATAGTTTAATTATGGGCATTAATGATTGGACATTGAGAAAAAACACGATCTAGTTCGTGTTAAAAACAATTTATAAGCTTTGGTTTTGATACAAGTGAAACGATAATCAAAAGATAAATTTGCAAAAAGCAACCTATAAAGAGAAAATTTGTTATTTAAATATTAAGCATAGTAAAGATAGATAATCTTGATTTGTTTAAATATGCCCTTAGGATTTTCTATTGTTTTATTAGTGGTTTGCTTAAGTGAATTAAAGACATTTTGCTCGATTATAACCAAACAATGATTTATGATTCTTTATCATGGATTTTATCAGCTTAATTGATTTTGAATCAAAATGCCCGTCTGCATCGGATCCTTTCGACTTCTTAGCACAGTCATAATATTGAGACAACTCTTTTTATATTTTAGAGAGACGAAATCGCTCTCATTATGTTTCTCGCAGAATAAAAGAATAACCTCTCAAGTACCAACAAAAAGATTATATTATTTGAAACTAATAAAAAAATAAACTAAATTTTTTTTTGACAAAAACAACAACTAAAATTGAAGTCATCAAAATAGAGTTTCTTTTCAAGCAAACACATAGAAAAATTCTTGAACAAATATTCTTAATTTTTATTAATCAAAATAGAACCCTTTAGTTAAACTCAAGAGTGTGAGTGAAGGTGGTGTTGCTGGACTGGGTCGTGTGACAATGTCTTGTTCAACTTACTAGCTTAAATTTTGTTTAACTTGTCTAATTAAACCTAATAACAATATAAACCTTTTTGAATCACTTTTAAAAAATATTAATTGACTAAGACCAACTCACGAAAAAAAATCTAAGTAAAAATATAAAAATTCCAAAGAAATCTCAAAATTTTAGAAAATCAAACAGAAGCCTGAATTTATTGTTAAATTAAAAATTATTTAAAATCTTTTTATTTAGATTTATACAAATATTTATAGTCTGTATAAAGATTTACATTAAAATACCAGTTAGGTGAAAAAAAAACGTAAAGTCTTATAATTTTACCTGAACATAGTTAAATTTTAATTTGATGACTTTTTTTTTGTTTTTTTTTTTAAGATATCTTATCAAAATTTAGAGTCTAATGAATTTTTGAATTAATTGTCATTCGATTCGGAGCATACTTTCTCAATTATGAAGCAAAAAAATTTGCTTTCGTGATTGTTTAAAACTAACTTAATAAGTCAAATAAATTTAAAATGAAAAACGAAAATTTAATTAAAAAAGCCATTTTTATCTTGAAATAAAAACTTGATTTTTTATCTGGCAGCGCCATTTTAAATACTCCAAACTTGATTAGTTATTTGGCGATTATAAACAATCGATAGTTAAACATTTAGATAAAAGCTCGTTGATTGACTATTCGAGCGTTTCGTTTTAAACACGAAACCCTTTGGCTTAATACTAACGACTGATGTTCAGCTTAATCAGATTACTTTCATGACATTCAGTTAGCGAGAAATTTTTTCTTAAACACTAGCGCACACAAACACACATTTATAGAAGAAAAAACTAATCGATTAAAAATTTCTAAATCGATAAGTAATTCAATATGACAAATTCTCTATGAATGTGAGTGAGTGTGTGTGTGTGTGTATGTGTGTTTTCTTTTTATTGAATTTTAAACCATAAATTCAAAGTCTTCGAAATGAGTTCAAATATTTATTAATTTCAAGTGAATATTTTATAGAGTCTAAAGTAGAGAATTGAACACGTTTGTTTTTTTATTTCTATTGTTTTAGTTATGCTCCTGGTTCTAACATAACACAAGCTTGATTTAATGCGATTTTATAAGGTCGATTGAAATACGAATTTAAGATACGGCTAATTAGTCTTAACTTAAAACTACTTTAATTCGCTTCAGCACTTATGTCTGTTATTATTAATTCGAGCAATAAAGCGTTTTTATATTATTCAGTGAATAAAATAGCATTTCTCTTGTGACTTAAAGACTAATCATAATATGCATGACATGGCTGTGTTCACATATCAATTTATCTCTGATCATCTACATCATCTGCTAGTCAATATCACTATTATTATGCCAATCAAAAAATATTACATTCGTTGAACAAATATTTTTCATGAAAATAATATACATTGCTAATTTGATTTCCTATCTTTTAATTTTATTAAATCAACATCCGAGTAGGATTGACTGAATGTGATCAAATCACATTCCATTGTTAAATCAAACATTTAACTTTTTTTTGTTTTCGTCTTAATTAAATAAAAATAAAAGAAAAAAACTAGCTTTCTAAGCTTATTAAAAATAGTTTTATATTTTACAGGTATAATGTTGCACACAAAATAACAAAATGCAAATAAAAAATAAACACTTAAAACAGAACTACTCGAACTGGCTTGTTTTGCGCTTAGCAAAAATAATATTTTGCCTAGTTGCTATTTTGAGAGTTGAAATTTATTTTAACTTGTGAAATGACTCGCATCTCCTATATTTTTTATTATTTAAATAAATTGTTAAATTAAACTTAAGAGTACAATTCTTGAAAATAGGAATTTTTCAAAATTATTTTGTATAAGATCCAAATATTTAATCATATTATTATTAAGACTGTGCTTCTATAAAAAATAAATGACATAAAATTAATATTTTTTCATTAGACTATTTTTTTTCTAAAATTAATGAAAAATGTTCTTAGAAAATCGAACTATTTTTTTGTTTGTTTTTCTTTTTATTTTGAAACAAATTTATCTATGAATAGATTTTCTCGTGAGAAAGGAATTTGACTTTGAATTTAAAACTATTCGACTAACTTAATTATTTTACTCATTTTGAAGACGAAAACTTGCCCTTACAATAATTAAACCTATTGGGCCTTAACTTGTTTCTAATTTATTTGTGTTAAATTGCATTTTTAGAATTACCTTAGAACAATAGATTGAGTGCTACTTAAAAGAAAGAAAGAAAAAACTAATAAAATTATAACTATTAAAACTGAAAACTATAAGTGAGCATGCGCAAACTAGTAATAAGTGCTTTATATTGAAAAAATTACTTGAAGAAAAAAAAAGAAATATTAAAATCAAAATAATTTTGAAATTCATTTGCTAAACAAATTTTAAAAAAACAACAAAATAGACTCTTGATTAAAAGCCCTCTCTTGTGGGCTCAAATAAATTAAAAATAAATGTAGTTTGAATTATGCTTGTTGGTTTTAGGAAGAAATGAAATAAGATTTTATTTATAAAAAAAATACACACTTGTAAATTTCAAATTAGTCACATATAAAGAAATATATAAAGAGGGAAAACATTCTTTCAATATTAATCATTATTTGAGCTATCAATTGAATGCAAAGCATTGTAGTTTTTTTAAGTTTTCTATTTTAATTTTGTCGTTTCGTATACTCTTTTTTTTCTCTTAAGAAAATATAAATGTTATTGTTTGTTAAACAACTAATTATTTTGATTAACTATTTAGCTAAGTATTTATTAAAATTTGCTCTCACTCTCAAGTTGAAATAATAATTTAATTTCTTTTCATCGCTGAAAATTAAGTGTCTCAAACCTCTTCAATGAGTTTCTCTCTTAATACCAACAAAAACAATATTTACTCTTTAGTGCTCAAAAGCATTTAACACAAATATATGGATTTGTAAATTAATTTTAAAACTAGCAACAATTGTTTAAATATTAATTGACTAAGAGCTCGTGGCTTTGTTTCTAGGTGTCGAATCTGCTATCTCTATACCATGTCCTATTATCAACCCAATTTAGGGCTTTTCAAAAATGCATTTAATAATCAATTCAAAAAAAATTTGTTTACTTATGTATGTGTTTCTAGTTAATTAAGTGCTTTTAAAGTATTTCAATGCGTTGCCTAGATTAATACCTTAATCGCAAAAATAATTTATTTAATGTCATTTTATTTTGACCCATAAAATTGCCTATTTTTAATCGCGAGTAAATACGACACTTTAAATTTAAGGATTTATTTAACTTATCTCAATAGGTAACCAAATCATCTGTCCATAATTTGTAATTTTATTCAACAAAATTTTTTTTGTATTCCCAACTATCAGCTCAGGTCGTTCTTAGCTTTATTTTCAATGTGCTAAATGTTCTAAAATTATACTTTTTTATAGTTAACAGGATATGTTTTTCATCTAAAAGATAATTAGTTTTTAAAATACTATTAATTATATTAAACACAAAATTTTGATTCAAATAAAATCTAACTAAATAAAAATATTTAAATTAAGTTTTTAAAATGAGCTATTTTATGTCTGAAATTAACTGGAAATTGTTTTTATTCATTTTCAATAAAAAAATTATTTCAATGAAAAATTATTATTTATTTTTACACTAGAGACGTTCAAGTCATTTTGACTCATGACACAATCTTAGAATTCTGGTACAATCTATTGAGATTATTAATATTGTTTTTTTTTTAAACAAAATATTATAATACGACTCTAGATCAGGTAAACAATTTGAAATTTAATAATAAAAACATCTTTAGGGTCTTGTCAACATTTGAAAATATTAAATAAATATAAATCTAATTGCTTGATTATTTGTCTGATCATAACCTGTTTTTTTCATTTGATTGTATCATCTAAAATATTATACTAATAAATGTACAATATTTTCCCCTTGTATTTATAGTAAAGATAAATGATAAATAAAAATATGATAAAATCTGATTGTTCTTAAACTTTTATTATTAATTTATTTTTAAAAAATGCATCTTTATTCTACTCTGAAGATTTTTTTCGCAAATTGAGTAATAAACTTGCCAATTTTTATTTTTAATTTAGTTTAAAAATATTAAAAAAGATCTATAAATCGTTTTAAATAAAATCAACAAATCCTTGAATTAATAAACTATCAAAATCTTTTTGAATTTATTAAAGAATCTTTTCCGATAAATATTCTAAGCTAAAATCTCATTACAACAAAAAAATATTGATTTTGTATGCATTTAAAATTAGAATTAAAACGAATAATCATTAACCAGAATGAAATTCATCTAACTTGAAATTATGTTCTCAAGTGAAATCGATTTTATTTTTAAATTTATCAATATCTTTAAGAATAAAAGCGAATTTTAGATAGTTTAATTAATCTTTAATTTTCGAGAGAAAAATGCAACAAGCGGGCTCTAGAGTATAACAAAGATAACAAATAGAGCAGACAATAAGTAAATACAATTATTCTCATCATCAATTTTGAAATTTATTTATTTATATTTTACCATGTTGAAAGATTAGTAGTTCGAGTATAGTTGTTGTTATTGTAATATATTTATTTCAAGTTGTTATTGTTTGCCTTAATGAACAAAACGCTTAAACTTCTATCGAGTCTTTTTTCTTTATCGCTCTCTTTCTCTATCAAATGCAGCTATCAAAGCCAATATTAAATTTGCATTATCCTGCTTTTAAATAATATGTATATCTAACATTTAAATAAACAATTTGTTTAAAATCTAGATTTTTATTTTATCTAATTAAGATACACCATTTATGCGCTTATAACACTTGGATAGCACAGTTGTCGATCATTAGCTATTTAACCTTTTTTGTATGTATCAAATCAATAATTGTAATATTTATTTATGTTTCTCAAATGATGATAAGCTAAATTGATATTACTTCGGTGCGCAAAAACGATTTTAATTAATTGCCTATAATAAAAGAGTAGAAATATTGTCGAGTAAATGGGAAAATTATGATGCTTGATACTGAAATTTTATATCCCGATAAAGTCAAAATGATCCTTTGAAGCATTAAGTTTCTTAACGACAGGTGTCTTTATCGATTTTTTATCATATTTTCAATTTAATTGTTATTTAAAGGTTATTAATAAGCTAAGCTTTAAATTTTCCTCGAAAAATTTATCAAGTTCTTGAAGAAAAAGATTCACTTCGTTCTACCATTTAAAATTTCAATTCGTTTGTTTTTCTTTAAATTATTTCTTTAGCATTCTGTTTTTCTATACAAACAAAATGAAGAAAAAAAAAGCAACTCTACCTAGCTTAATTTATTTACTTGGCTAAAAAGAAGGACTTAGTTCCATTCTGAGCAGCCTGAAGCTTTTTTCTAATCTATTTAGTAAATTAAATAAATAAATGAAGACAAAAATGAATTTAAAATTAAAATATAAATCTTGCTTAATAAATAAATTTTAATACCTATAGAAACCATTTTGCAAATTATTTACAAAAAAAGAAAAAAAATTTTTAAAAAATTAAATCATTTAATATTTTAAATGAACCTTTCCTGAATAGTCTAATATATTTTATAATTTTTTTAATTTAATATTTCAAGACGAGCATTAATTGTTTTTAAATATTAGTGCTAAAACTTGTTTAGAATTTTAAATTAATTATATTTCCCTTTATTTTTACCTATGAGTATATAGGCATTTGGTTGCCGAAATTTTATCCCTATATTTTAATTGTGTAATTAAATACGCTTTTGTTTTATAATGTTAACTATAAATTTAATTTTAAAGTATAAATATATGTAAACAATGATAGATCAAAATTTTTGCTCCAAGGCATTTTTTCCTTTTTTAATTGATAATTTAACAAAAAGAAAAATTTATTTTATATTTGTGTTATTCGGGTAAATATCATTAAAACTATTAAATTTATTTTATTTGAAATTTTCAAATTTAATTTTGACTGAAAAAAGGTTATTTACCTTTTTTTCACCTCCCTAGGCTTAAGTTATTTTAAAATATAAAAAAATTCAGAAATTAAAAAATATATATATAATGATTGATAGAAAATATAAACAAATTTAACAATAGCTAAGAAAAAATTGACTTTTTTAGAAAAAAAGCTAAGAAACAGTTTCCACAATCAAAGTTATTATACATATTTTTATACAATTAGCCGACAAATAAAAAAAAGATGATAATGAGAAAAAGCTCAAATTTCATATCATATTTAATTTAAGAATATTTTTCGCTTTTCTTCAAGTCATTATCGATTTAAATCTATTATCATCTAGTAATCAAAGAGTACTTTGAAAAATAAAAAATATTTCATTTATTGAAGAATAAAAATATCCCGTTTAATGTTTATCCTATTCCAATACGCAAGTATTGACGACTTAGAGTAAATAAATTAAAATAAATTAGTCAATTTTAGATTTGTAAGTCATAGTGGCATATTAGTTAAATAAATCTTAAAACTAAATAAATTTTTACAAATTGCTTTGAGGTAGAATTGCTCCCATACTAATCTATTAAAAGAATCAACTTGAATTTATTCTTATTTTTTTTCAAATTCACTCAAAGCTCTGAGCTTAATTAGTAGAAAGATCTAAAATAAAACATTTGTTTTCTCGTACACATTCATTTACAATATTTTATTTATTTATTTAAAATATAATTTAGAGAGAATAATTCCTCTTGGCAGCTTTGAACGGCGTCGTGAACACATTCATTTACAATTAAAAAACAAAATAATTTCTATTTTAGGACTTAAGGATTAAATTTTAGCCAAAATAAAGTGATATGAAACAACAAGTACTTGACACTTGAAGCTTTTTTTGTTTTGGTATTAATTGAAAGCTAATTTTTTAGTCTTATTTACTGGTTTTAAATGAACACATAAATTTTTATTATTTTTATTCTTAACTTTAGGCCTTATTTGATTTGATCTTAAATTTCAAGATGAAAAAGTTGGTTTTTGAAAGAAGAGTAAGCGAAAAATCTAATTTTAAAAAAAAGAGTTATCTCGAACGCTGAGAACTCTAAAGTATTTGCGTCTGACAATTAAATGCTTAAGAAAACAAAATTAGCAATATTAAATTCAAATTATTCCATTTGTTTTTTTGTTTCAAAATCAATTACTCTTTTTAATAGAACGACATTTTTGCTCTCTTTCTCTCTTATTTTCTCTATAGCTAGTTAAAAAATTTTGCATTTCCCGACAAAATTTATCTCAATTCCCTATTGATAAGAAATATATATAAATTTGATTATAAAGCTTATTTTATCAAATCTAAAATCTCAAATAACAATTCCTAATGTGCTCATCAATCATCAAATATGTTTCAAAGAAAAAAAAAACTACTTTTTTTAATTTACAGAAATTGCTTCCAATTACTGTTTGGTTCTTAGCCAAATTCTAAACTTAATAAACAAAATAATCGCAATTGCATTTTGTTTTTTAAAATCTGGTTGTTAATTCAATACTTAACTAGATTTGAAAGCATATTAAATTTACTTTATTTTCTGATACCACAATTACAATTTTCCTAATGAGTATGAAAAAAAAACGTAAATACCTTCTAAATACTTTCATTTTTTAATAATTTATAAATTTTGTATTTTTAAACAAAAACTAAATAAAATAATTTATTTCCAAGATAATTATACCTTAATTACATAAGTATATTTCCAATAATTTCAGAATTAATATAAGTATAACTATATGACTTGGTTAGCCAGATCAATCTAAAAATAAAAATTTTTATTTTTTGCTTAAAAAAAAGATAAATTGTCAATTTTCATTATTTTGGAATAAATAAGATAAATGGCTTGTAAAGGTTTTTGAAGTAATTATAATCCAATGCACTCGAATTAATTTCCTTCCAATTCACAAGAAGAATGAAAACATATTAAAAATAAGAAACTATTTGTATGAGTAGACGGTTTTAGAATTCATATCCTGATTTCAAAAATTGAACATAATTAATAATTAATAAAATTATTGAAATCAAATTATTGTGAAATTATTTGATATTTTTTGAAATGACACAACATCATCATCATAAAATTGACTAAATTCTAATTATTTTCTTAAACACAAACAACCTAGCTAATTTGAAAGAAAAAACTATAATTAAATATCAAAAACTATTTCCATTGAATTTATATTTATAGTGAGACTTTTTTTTGTTTTCTGATTTGAGACTAATTTTAATAAAATTTAAATAAACCGACCTCGATTTAAATGAAAATTTGAACAAAGAGTGAATCATAGGCGACATATTTGCTTACAAGTCTCAAAAAATGAGTCATTAAATTAAGTATTAAAAAATATTTAAAGTTATCTAAGCTGATTAACTTGAGGGTTTATTTTAAATAATTCATGTCGATAAAATTAAATTTTACGGTTTCTTAGATAATTAAAAATGTCATTTATAATATTGTTTTTCATGAAAATTAATGGTATAAAGCCAATTCATGGAAGTAAAAAAAATTTAATTGAAGACATATTAAA
The DNA here is from genome assembly GCA_016987375.1 of Brachionus koreanus. NCBI lineage: Eukaryota > Metazoa > Rotifera > Eurotatoria > Ploima > Brachionidae > Brachionus > Brachionus koreanus. The sequence continues at coordinate 1,590,458 of PJRA01000313.1, read as the reverse complement.
AACTGTTTGGATATATTTCTTTATGATAAAATTAAAAACAAAAGCCTAAGAACAACAGAGCTAGTTGCTGGTATTTTATATTATCCTTATTAATATTGATGCTATTTAAATAAACTGCTCTAATCCATAATTTTTCCTCGATTCAATCTGAATCTGTTTTTATTCATCGAAATTACTGATTTTAAGATCCGATTTAATTTCCATTAATTGCATAATTCCAAAACCTATGGGGATAAAACTATAATCTTTACTATTTAATCCGCAAATTTTGATTTACTCAAGTAAAAGCTTAGCTTAAATTAGAAACTGCTTAAGCAAAAATGGTGTGCGAAATTGAAAGTAATTAATTTAGAATTATTTTTTAAATAAAAAAAGATTGCTTTAATTGTATCTATTGAATTTTAAACATCAAATTAAAAATTAAAAGGCATAATAGTTATAAATTGCCATAAAGTTACACAAAGCTCAATTACTAAACTCGAGTATTGTCTAATAAAAAATTAATCATTTTAAATTCATTCGAAAAGCAATAAATTAGAAATTAGATGCAAAAAAAATAAAAAATTTGTTTTTACCTTTAATAGAGAAATATTTGTATAGACATTTTGGAATATATTAAGTTCTCTCTTTTTTTGATCAACAGTCTTAAGTGTTCAATAGACAAACAATCAAATTTAAATTAAATTTTTTTCAATTTCTAGGATTTTTATTTGATTATGAATTATTAAATCACTAAAAGCATTAAAAGTTGTGAATTTTATTGCAAGTCCTTGACGATTAACAACTCGTTAAAAGAATCGATATAAATTAATTTATAAGTTTTTTTTGGTTTTTTAGTAGCTAGCTATAAGTAGCTAGACTAAATAATATGTTTAAAAAATTTATCTTGAGAATTCTATTCAGGCTTTTGAATAGAAATGAAACTATACGGAAATAGAAATGCTCATAAATAAAAATTAAAATGGCAGCTAACATTTAATTTCCTACTGAAAAAGAAAATTATTTAATTCAATCAAGCAACAATTGAAATCGAAAATAAAAATCAAATCTCAAAGCAAAATCTAAATAAAACAAAAATTTTTTCAATTTAAATCATTTTACTCAAATGATTTCCTTCTAATTACGACAGTCAACTAGGATGAAAGACACCAAAATTAAAGTTTATGAATTCACTCATGTAAAAAAAAAGAAACAATAATTTGTAAAGGTCTCATTTGCTTTTGCTAAATTGCTTTCAAATAAATCGATATTCTCATAAGCGAACACAAACTCTGAGGAAAAGCCTTCTTTAAATCATCGAATAAATTTATATTATTTAATTATTAATTCAATTTATTTCTCTTATGCTTCCTTTAAAATAAGTGATTTTTTATTCACTTTCAAATTAAAACAGGATTTAGATTTTACCCCTTGTGGATTTATTTTCCTATCATAGCAGCATAAATATTTCGTGTCTGCAGGCTTCTATAAAAAAATCAAACTAAACAATTTTTAATTTAAAACTTTTGAAAAACAAAAAACCAAAACTCAAGTACATAAAATTCGAATTAATTATCTGCATATTCTACTTAAAATAATTACACTTGAACTTAGTTTAATCCTTATCTAATCATTTAGCTGCACTTTTTGGTACTTGTTTCAGTTTGGCACTACCCTGGAAAATTCTCAGACTCTTTAAATTATTAATCTCCAGGGCATTTTATAAAACAATTTTTTTGAATTTAACTCGACTTTAAGGTTTTTAAACAATAAATTACCTTCAGTTTTTCAAAAGTCAATTAATGCATTTAACTTAAATCCTAAATTAAAATTCTAAAAATAGATATAATATTTAAGGAAGAAATTAAAATAAAATATTCAATTAATTTCAAAATGAATTCTAATTATAAATAAATTTAAGATTTTTTTTTACATCTAGGGAATTAAATATTTCTATTTTACTTAGTTTAACAGTGTTTAACTTAAATGATTTAATTTATATGTGCAATTATGTACCTGTTTGAAAATAAAACTAAACTTGATTTTTTTTTTGACAAATTATATCAAGACAATTTGCGTGATTAATCCAACTGTTGCTAATTTAAATATTAAAATTAAAATTCTGCTTAAAAGCTAAAATTTTCTTGCTAGATCAATTCAAATCTAAAATAAAATTCATCAATAGAAAAAACATAATATGAAATATAATAACCTTTTCCTTTTCTTTTATCGCAATCAATTTAACTCAAACGGAACTCAATATCAATAAAAATGGTATATATTGTTATTCACTTTTGCGAGCTATTCATATTACTATAGTTAAAATATTTTAAAATACTTAATGAGTTTTAACAACCGGCTGCTATATCAAAGAATAATATTTATATCTGAATTAAAAATCAATAAAAAAAAACTTGGCACAGAAAGTTGAATTTTTTTAATCTTAAAAGATTTGCGATTAAAATTATTGATTGCAATTATGAACTTGTACAGATAGAGTTTGTTGAAATCAGCATGAAAAAGAGAACGAGTTCCGTTAAGTTTGCTAAATAAGCCCTCAGAAATCAAACGTTTTCTCTCTAAGATCCCTGTTTATAATTATATTAATTAAATAAATATTAAATATGCAAGTTTAGTTAGTTTTTGTTCTCTTTTGTTTGATATATGATAAAAATCGATAGTTTCAAATATGTGTTTTTATTTTTGTTGTAATTAACTTTTTTGTGAGATTTCAAATATTTGAGCTCTTCTCTTTTCTTCAAGCCAGCATGTTTTTTAACCAAGAACACTTCAAACTATATTTATTATTATCATTACTTAAAGTAATTAATTTACTTAAATGATTTTCTAATATAAAAAAATTCTTATCTTCTCTCCTAATGAGCGAACAAAAGAGCACTTGAAACGTTTGCAAAAATTATCTAACAATCTTGGAAACGATTTGACGTTTATTTACTTTGGAACAATCATAAACAATAATGCTAGAGGCAATTCTCTGTTGTATGAATTTAAATCAAACCTAACTTTTAAAGATTAAAAAAATATCTTGATTATAATTCACCTAAAAACCCAATTAAGACGCCTAGAGCAATTTCTGAGAGAAAAAGATCTGAAACAAAAACAAAATATCAACTTTCTATTTTAAATCCCTTGAGTGGTGTCCAAATTTTATTTTTCATCTCTAGCGAAATTTTTTATGACTAATTTTTAAACCAGTTTACAATTAAATTATTGTTATTTTATTTTCCATTATGTTTAAGTAATTTTACAATCAATTTATTTTTGACTTGTAAACGATAGGAATTAACATTCTTTGATTCTTTTATTTAATGATATAAATAGCATTGATGTTTGCTATTGAAATACTAAGACTATTGAATCATCTCAAATTAATTTAATTGTTTTAAAGCGATTAACTGTAGGTGAAAAATAAACAAGCAGCTATTGATGCTGATTTTTTTCCAATTTTTGTTTGAACATTTTTAATATTTGAGACATTTAAAACTTGATTTATTTTGCTAATTTTAATCTAAAGCATCTTATTGAATTTTTTACTGAAATGCCAAATCAAATCTTCAAATAATAAATTATTATATAAATAAATGTTGACTATTTACTAAGATTAATTCAATAATCAGTTATTGTATATATATATATAAAAAAAAATTAAATTTTACCTAAAGCTAATTATTTTCTTACTAAAATGAATTAAAATTTGACTAATCCGCCGTCATTTGGCCAAAATTTTTAATATAAAATCCTCTTGGCAATAAATTTGTTCTTGAAAAAAAATTATTCTTAACTTAAAATTTATGACTATCATAATAATTAATTATTTCCAGCAAAAAAAATTCTCTATTTCCCTAATCGTCTTTTAATTATTATTTCCTTGAAATGCAATGTTATTTCCGCAGGTTACTAATTTCAATTTTAAATTTCAGTATTGTTAGTTATTCAATCATAGTCAGCAATGATAAATAGGTAGAATTTTCATAATCCCACCAAGATTTGAATTCAAGTTAGCATTAAAATTTCAAAAAGATGAGATAAAAAAACTGAGCAACATGTCGCGCTTTAATTATAAACAGAAATAATCTAATTTATTATTCGATAAACAAAACTTCAGATTTTTGTTTGTTTTCTTATCTTCAGACTTTTTGATATAATTTATTTTTGATATATTTAAAAAATTTTTTATAAGCTTTATTTATAACCTGGCCACATGACCGAAAGAAATAGGCTTTTTATCGAGAAATATCCTAATTAAAATTTAAAAAATATCTTTAAGATCAGGTTTTTAAGTCTAAAATTGCTAATTAATAATAATTTAGGATTCTTAATATTTTAAAAAAAACTAAACAAATAATTTCTCTGTAACTAAATTAAGTTATCTCTAAAATTAAATAAAAAAATTATCAGACTAATTTGTTTCAAATTATTTTAATTACTAAAAGAAAATACCAAGTAAAATAAATTTATTTGTGACAAATCCCTCAGGGTTTGTTACCTTCTGGCAAAAATCTGATCATATTTATAATCAATTTAGGAAAAAATGGTTACAAGCCTTGTAATTTTCAATGTCTAAGCAATTTTTAATTTAAATATTAAATTTGTTACTATTGGGACCAATATTTTAGAATTACTTAATTAAAAACAAAGCTTCTTTTGGAATTAAAAATTCATCTCTCACAATATTAGAATATAAAATCCCAAAATAATCCACCAACACTGCAAAGCTCTTGCGTGCCAATTCGCCAGATTTAATGCAAACTTGAGCTCTAAGACAATTTAATCCCAATTAATGAAGCGTCATTTTAAAAATTAAAATTTCCAAATAAAAAAATTAAATAAATAAAACAAAAAAATAATAATTTAACCCATAAGACAACATTTAGACACCTAGCAACAAGACAAGTACACATATGAACAAAAATTATTAAATTAATCAATTTAAGAAAAAATCAATTGCGTCAAATTTTAGCTTTTGAATCAAAATAAATCGATATAAAAGAGCTCACATCCTAAATCTTAATTTAATCCTTTAGAGTAATTTCAAATAAGTGAAATTAAACGAAATTATTGCTGAAAGAAAATATTCTTAATTACAAACAATTGAGCTATTATAGTTGTGAAATCATGATATATGATGAGCCAGATTGATTATTAACTCAATGAGCATAAAATCTAATGTACTTTTACCTCAATTTAGCTTGCGAGGTTTTAAATGCTAACTTGAGAAATTCTTTTTTCTTTATAGAAATTTATTTTTGAAGAGTAATTTGTTTCAAAATGAATGTATGTGCAATAAATGCGGTTTTAACCAGACTATTGAAAATGCATATTTTTAGACTAATTGATCAGAAACTAATACCAGTGGCATGAATGCTTGACATGGAGCGACAAAATTTCTCGTTTATGCTCAAATAAAAAGCCAATTAAATAAAAAAATTTTAACTAAAATATAAACACATAAGAATAATTTTATTTTTTCTTTTTGATTAAATAGTGATTAAATTAAATGAAAAATCTGACTTAACTCTATGATTAGGCTTATTTTAAAAAATGATGTTATTCTTTTATTGTAAAACTAAATTTTTCAGAAAATTGTTTTTGATTTGAATTTATGCAAGGAAACGATTTAATTTCAACGAAATATTCAAGGATCAATAAAATACCTAATTAAAAACATTATTTGGTATCAAAATGAATATGGAAAATGAAGCTCTTTATTTATTTTTGTTTGAATTATCGAATTTCATTCTTAATACTTAATTGAAATCCGTTTTGAAATCTAGCTATCTATTTTGATTTTAAATTATTAGATCATGTTTTAGAGCGTTTATTTTAAATGCTTTTAGCTCTTAAATTTGTACAAATGCCAAATTTTAATGAGAACATGCCGAGAATTTCAATATGCTTTTGAAAATACTAAACCAGTATGCTTTACCTGAAATTTTACTTTTATTAGTGAATTTGGATAGCTTAATTTTTGATTTTTTACTGTTTTATTTCACAAGAATTTGGCATTTTGAGCTAGTTTTGAAATTTCAAAATAAAAATTAACTGTACCATTTTTTTTTCTTTTTAGCTTTTTAAATTTTATTTTTATAACCTAAAGGTTCAATGTAAATATTTGACATGAAGTTCTCTACAGTTATCGAATTAAATATTGCGTACAATCAAAGCTTCATTCTCAGCAAGAATTTGCTTGCCAGCCCTGCTAATTTTGCTTAAAGCCTAACAAAAAAATTCCTCCTGGAATATATTCAAAATGTCTTTTAGAAAAAAAAAGCATATCAAATTTTTATATTTAGATTTTTCTTTAGGGTGGTGGAACAATTATGCTGATTTTTGATATAAATCAATAGCAAAAGTTTTTTTTTTAAGTCAATGTCTTTGAGGTAAAATTCTAATTTTATTTACAATAAAATTCATCATTTCATTTTAAAATATATTCTCAAATTGTTTTTTATTAATAAATAATTTTTCAAAAAAAAGCATAAATTTTAGAATTGAAATATTTTATCATACAAACTTGAAGCTTTTAAATTGAAATTCACTAAAATTATCATTTAACTAATCAAATTAGAAGTGATAACGATTTTTTTTATCTCTTATATGATGGCAAATATTTTAACAAAATTGAACTTGATCTTCAAATTTGGAATGGGATTAAAAGATTATCTGAATAGAGTGATACGAAAACTTAAAACTCTAAAAATTAAAAAAAAAATTGCCACAAAAAAGATGGTTTATTCACAATTTGTATATAGGACACAAGTAAATAAACCTTTGAAAATTGGCGAAAATCTAACGAATTTGTATTTGCTTAGGGTTGAATTCAACAAAAGATATCAAAAAAAATATAAAGTAAAATGAAAAAAAAATAAATGACAACAACCATTTGGACAAGCTAAAACAAAAATGATCCAAAATTAAGTTGTTGTTTTCATGAATATGAATAGATAAACTTTAAATTTTTGTCAAAATCTCATGCTTAAGATTATAACAAATATTGTTTATTCATTACTTAGAATATTTTTGTCTCATTTATTTAAATCTATCTCTTAGTCTAAATACCTAAATCATTACGTGCTTACCATTAGAGAACAAGACTTAAATAAAAAAAAAGCAAAAAATAAAAATAAATTTTAGAAAAATTTAAGAAAATTGGACATTTATTGGCGTTTTTTTTTGTAATTGTTTTTGGAGATTGTTTATTAAAGAAGAAGCAGTTTTCAAATGGAATTTGTGAATGCACTGCGAAGTCTTGGTGTGTCTAAAAAACACAGTCAGCATAATGATGACTTGTTTGTAGATAGACTTAATCATCGATACACTGTTGCTATCATAATCGCTTTTGCTTTAGTGGTAACCATGAGCCAGTATGGAGGAAACCCAATCAATTGCTGGTACACCATTTATCACTTTACGATTTAAAATATAAAAATCTTTGTCTAGGGTTCCAGGACATTTTACTGGTAATTATGCTACATATGCTGATAATATATGGTAATTTTTTATTAATAAAATCTATTTACAAATAGTATATTTGAAAAAAAAAGCTGGGTCTCAAGCACTTATAACATTCCGTTAAACGAAGAATTGCCATTAAACGAAACAGAGAGAAAGGTAAAACTGTTGAAATACTATCAATGGACACCTTTTATACTTTTATTCCAAGCATTATTGTTTTATCTACCTCGCATGATCTGGTAATTTTCTTTTTAAGACATAAAATTTGAAAATTTTCATTATATAAAATTATTCATTGATAAATTTTTATTCTTAACATTAAATTAGTTTTATTTTCATAAAAAAAAAATTCGAAAATTGAGATAAATAGTGGGAGTTGGACAATTTTTCAAAAGCTTTTAATGAGTTAATTATCCAAAAAATAAGGAAAAAAGAATTTAATTTTAAACTAATAAAAATCTCAAAACAAGATATAATTCATAAAAAATTTTTTCGAGTATGAAAGAAATACATAAAAATTAAATTTCAAAATTTAAATATAAATAGAAGTTTGTATTTGTTTATGAAGGGCACATGAATACTTCTTTTTTTTAAATAAAATATTTAATCGTTAAATTCAAATTTCATGATTCCATATATTTAAAAAATACTAATAATCAATAAAATTTTTTTTAATTCGTGGAAAAATTGAAAAAAACAATTAATTTTATAAAAAAAAATTTTAAAGCAATTATAATTATTTATTTTTTCAATATCAAACTATCAAATCTTTTTATTTTTATTATTATTTATTGTTCTTTTACATCATCATCAAAAAATCATTCAAAAAAATCTAAATTTAAATTACTTTTTGAAAAAAAAAGAAAACTGTAAAAATGATGTAAAATTTCGAACTAAATTAATTTGTTAGACTAGATTTAATTTAAAAATAGAGTCAAATTTAGCATTAAAATAAAAAGAAAACTTTCATTTTCAATAAAAAAATAGTAATTTAATTTTTTAGGTATTTTTAAATAATAGAATAAAAATTTTTTTTTTTTTTAAATATTAGAAAATTTTCAATTTTTATTTTAAAATAAATTAATATTTTCTTTCTTTAGGCGCTCTTTAAATGATAAATCAGGGCTAGACATTCAAAGTCTAGTGGATGCTGTTTATAATTTTAACACAGACGTATCAAAATATGCTGATAAACAAAAACTAATAAATTATTTAACAAATTTATTTGACAATTATGTTAGAACTGCCAAACAATCGGGCAGATCTGAGCCTAGTGATACACATTTGGTTAATCGCGATGAAGTGAAACTAACCAGGCGTAAAGTGTCAAAAACCGATCTCAGATTAAATGAGGATTCATCGGAATTTGTAATTAATGAAATCTATGATGAGCATCAAGAGTCCAAGTCTAAGCAATTTTTTACATCACTGCGCAGGTTTTCCAAAATTCTCTGTATTACCAAAGGCAAACGATATGGAAATTATTTACTAGCTTTGTTTGTTTTCGTAAAACTACTCTATTCGTTGAACTCAATTATTCAACTTTTTATGCTCAATCACTTTTTAGGGAATGATTTTCTCGTATTGGGATTGGAAGTTATCAGTAAAATTTGGAATGGTGAAGACTGGGCCCAATTAAACAGATTTCCAAGAGTTACTATGTGTGATTTTAGAATTAGAGAAGTAGGCATTGTTCACAGATACACTGTACAATGTGTCTTATCAATTAATCTTTTTAATGAAAAAATTTTCATTTTTCTCTGGTTTTGGCTTTGCTTGGTCAGCATATTCAATGTGCTCGATTTAATAAACTGGACCTATGCTTTGATAATCAATACCCATGAAAGCTACATTTATGTAAAGCGAAGATTGAATGCTATCAATTCTCCTATACTGAACGCAAAAAAATCTGAATTCAGCCTAGAAGACAAAAGACTTTACAAAAATTTTGTTCAAAATTATCTTAAAGAAGATGGCGTTTTGGCACTTAGATTACTTTCCAGAAATTCTCAAGATCTAATTGTATCCGAATTAATTTCAAGCTTGTTTAATGTGTATAAAGCAGGAGTTCGATCGAATCGCCGTAATTTAGTAGGAGATGACGGAGGTTCCTTGAATAGTCAAACTTGACATATTAAAAATTTTGATTTTAAATTACGAGTCATTTTTTTTAATAGGGTTGAATAAATAAAATAAATTTTTTTATTAAAATTTTAAAAATATTTTCTCATTCTTTTTCAGATTTAAATTTATTCTTATCTAAAACCAGTATTCATTTAATTTTTTAACCAATTTCTAGTAAAATATCAAATTCTTAAAAAAAAGGAAATATTTTATGTTCATTTTTCGAAAAACTAAAAAAATAAATTAAATTTAATTAAAAAAAGTTAAATTTTTGGAAAAAATTGTTAAATTAAGTTTGATTATTATAGCGCATTCTTCGCAATTTAAGTTTAATTCTATCATATTTATTTTTTTTATTTATTAATAATTAAAATAACCTCCTTTAAGGAGAAATAAAAGTAAATTTGTTTTTAGAAAAATATAAAAAATATTACATAAAAAAAAGAGATAAAAATAATAAAAAATTCATTTCAGTTCAGAAGAAAAAGAAAAGGAGAATTATTAAATTATTACGTTTGACATGGATCTTAATCATATTTTAATAACTCCTTCAAAAGTTGTCTATAATGTTTGAGTCTTAAATTGTTTAGGCACAGCCAGATAGAGTCCGAGATACCATCATTATTCTTGTGATTATTTTTTAATTTCTCTTTTAATTTATTTATATTACTGGTAATATTATGGGCCTCAATATTAAAATAGTCTGTTATTAGCTTTATGTCGGATTAGAGTGATTTCTTAGTTGGGTGTTCATTGAGCATCGATTTAAAAATTTGAGAAGATAGATAATTGTATTTAATTGTGTCTATGAAGGAAAGTTTTGAGAATAGAAAGAGTTCGTCAAAATTAAAAATTTTGAGCATTTTTAGGACTCTAGACATTCGACAGTAATGGCCTAATTTAAACATTTGCCTAATTAGGTTGCTTTGTAAAATATTTAAAAAGTCTTTTGTACTACCATTAAGGGTTAAGGCCTCCAGACCATATGTAAATTTAGATAAACAATATGTTTTATATATAAATGATTTAAAGTTCGGTGAAGCGTTAGGATTATTTTTTGGGAGAAGAAATGAAATTCCAAAGAAACTGCTTTGAACTTTTTTGAAATTATCAATTATTTGAATATTGAAATCAAGATTTGAACTCATGATAAAACCTAGGTATTCAATTTGACATGTCTCAGTGAGGGCAATATCATTTAGGTTAAAGATAGTGTTAAATAGAACTTTGCCAAAGTTAACTATATGAGTTTTTTTGGAATTAAATTTTATTCTCCATTTATTTCCAAAATCATTACATATATTTAGAAGGGATAGAAGATGGCTGTCAACTGAGCTAATCAGAATGATGTCATCCGCATAGACAATAATTGAAACATTAAGGTTTTTATAAAGAGCCCCAAGTTCTTCCCAGAATCTTTAAGATTCTTTACAATTTTTGAACAGTTAGGGTTAAGTTCTTTAAAAAATAGCAGCTTATTAAAAAAATCAAGGAGTAGTTCTTGAAATCTTTGAAAGTTTATATTTTTTAATAGTGTGCATGAGATTGAATCAAAGCCCTTCACAAAAGAATTATCTAATTCAGATATGATTTTTTTAATCTGGTCAAGTTCAAAATATGGTAAGGAATCGGAATGACTGTATTTTAAAAACTTGTCAATTCTATCATATGCAATATTCATATCCTAACTGGCAAGGCCAACTGCAAAAGACATAAAATGAATGGGGTCAGACTATTTTAACATAATTGGCATTGGTTGTCTGAATTTCTAGAAGTTTGACTTAAAGATTATTATTAGAATTAATTAATTTTGTTATGATAGTCGTGCTTGAAGTAAATTTTTTTTTTATTATCAAAAAAAGACTTGTGAATAAAAATTCTTTTAGCAGCTAAAAGATTGGCTAATCTCAAATCTTTTTAAAGTTTTTCCTTAGCACTAGAAAGCCCGGCTGATTTTTGATAAAAATTTTCAATTTGATAATTGATGAAATTAAATATTTTTTCTGAAAACTAGTTGAAATTTTTTAAGAATTGAAGACAAAATGCTAATTTTTAAAAGCTATTTTATAAATTTTTTTTTCTATCAAAAAAGTTTAAGATTCAAAACGGTTCAAGTCTTAAAAAAGTCGCAACAATTTTATGGATGAATAGTTGTTAATGGTTAAAAATTTTTTGCCTAATGTGAAAATAAACTTTAATGCCATTTTATATTTTACATTGCTGTCAACTTCATTTTTTAAATTTATAAATTTAACTAAATAATTTTAGCAGTATTGAGAGACAATTAATCAAGCTTTTACTGAATCATATTCAGAATTGATTGTAAAGAGAAAAATTGCTACACATAAACACACATGGGTACAGGTCTCATCCAAAAATGCTAGAAAAATCAATACAAACGACAGTTATTTAATTTTATTAAACATTAAGTTAAAATTTAACTAGAAAGATTAAAAAAAATTTAAAAGATTAAACTAATAATTCCTGACCATTGAGTAGGATTTTAAAAATTTAAATGCTTGAAAAACGAACACACAAATTTAACTCAAAGTTCAGTACGCTTCTTTGCTTTGAATCCCCAAAACTCAGTAGTCTTATTTTCACTATCCCTTTGTCTTTTTACAAAAGCGCTAAAACTTGACACACAATTAACAATAGCATGATCAGCTTTTCCCAAAATGCACAAATCTACGTGTGGATTATTTTCTGTATATTTTGTAAATTTGACATTTTTAAATTTTTTAGAAAGCTTAACCAACATATCTTCAGCATCGGTCGCTATATAAACATATTGCGCATCGTATTTTTTCAATGCTTTTCCTAACTTTAAAAATCATTAAAGAACATAAAAATTTTTTTTTTTTTTTTCTTGCTTAAAAATGGTTTTTTCTGATGGATAACAAAGCTCTTCAGTCATTTCACCATTCTCTTGCGAATATCCAAGGCATTGAGGTGAAGCAAAAAAATTGGCTTTAGATGTCTTGACATGTTCACATGCTCTTTTCTTAAATAAAAAATTTTAAAATATTTAAAAAAAAATATATTGATTCTTAAATTACGAAATCAATTCCATTCCTGAGATGAATTGCAATAAATTTTTTTTTTGGATCATTTATGAACTGATTGATAAATTTATCTGCTCTAGAGTCAATCATATCCGACCATTTTATATATTTTTGTAGAGGAACATTAGTTTCTATTACAGGAAACGCTCCAGGTGCTCCCGTAAAAGCAAGAACTGGATATTTCTCAGCCGGAAATCGCTTTTTCCATTCAAGTCTGTGTTTTTCAAAATTTGGATCAAAGCTTAGTGGAGCGTAAAATTCGCTTTTATCGAAATCAACTCCAAACTTGTCCCAATAAGGACCGAATGGATTTCCGTCCTTAGCTGCACAATCATTTGCGTTTCCTCTTGACATATAGCAAAATACTTTGGAAAAACAAAGTTTAAAAATAGAATAAAATCTAAACAAAATTTAGTACCAGTTCGATTTCCTTTGGGCCATATTTTGGGGGCTAGATTTTTCATGAAATCATCCATCAAAATAACTTTAGTGTATTCAGCTAATGGTTCTGCTTTAAAATAGCTTTGAAATGGTATCTGTACCTATATTATTTTTTTTTAACTGATCAAAGCAAAATAAAAAAAATTCTTAATTTACTGAAGATGAAAACCTATCCGGGTATTCAACCAAATGAGGTAAAACTAAAGTTCGTCCAATTCCTTTTGCAAATGCCAATGCTCCTAAAAATTGATCCATCTATTTATCATAACAATCAAATATGTTTAAAATCAACATAACTAGAATATTATTTTTCATTTACTTGATTGCCAAAACGACCTTAAAACTAAAAAGATAAATTTAGCGTTTAAATAAAAGCGAACAGTTACCCATGCAAGGACAAAAAATGATGTAACCATTGGGATCACTTTGGATCTCTTCAGAATATACGAATGATAAAATTATTGATAAAAGAATTGCCAAAGAATTCATTTTTGTTCAAAAATTTCTACTTAAAATGGACAAATATGAATTTTTTTAAATTCAAGATTGAGTGTCGACTATTTTAAATTAGCATAAATTTTCTTAAAGGTAATATTTGTGTTAGAATTTGATTTCATTTCGAATAGTGTAGAAAAACAAGTCCTACAAAATAAAATGATTTTTTAGTATAAATATTTGAAAAATATAATGAACAATAGGTTCAATCAAATAAAATTTTAATTTTGTCATGTTTAATTTAACAAAAAAACTTAACTTGATTGAAATAAATTTTTAAAAATGGTGTGTTTGAACTACAAAACTTCCCATTCACATTAAAAAAATCCTGTTAATTTCTAAATATATTTTTTATTCCTCCTTTAATATATTTTATATTAAAGTGATTTGTTTCATCTCAAAATTGAATAAATAAAAGATAAATTTAAAAAAAAATGTTTGTTTTTTTTACCAAGTAATCAATAGAAGACAAGGTACAGAGCCGAAAATTTACTTGACAAATCAAATTATCTAATACATCATAGAATTTTTTTAAACATACAAAATTTTAAAATTTTTTAGAATAAACCAAGAAGACACATATTGCGATGTCAGATTGGGGAACGAGAACCTCAAGAGATGATCAAACTAAAAAGTAATCTTTGCTTATACGAAAATCAAATTCTAAACTGAATTATTATTTCATTAAAAGATGAAATGATTAAATTCGTCTTAATTGCAAAAAATTGGAGAAACTTGGGATTAATTGGGCTATTCTTTGTTAACCAAAAATGCCTTTATTTTAAAATAAACATTTTAAAATTTCAAAAACTTATCTTTTTCTAAAGAAATTCACTAATCTAATTTTAATCATTCAAAATTAATTGCGTTTAGAGAGACATGAAGGTTATCATGTACTGAGGACTAGCCAAATTTTGCTAAAATTTAATAAATGGAATGCTAATCATCTTCTTGATGCGTTGACACCAGCCTGTTGAGAAACATTGAAAATGAACTGACTATTTAAGATTTTCAAAAGATAATTATGAATACAAAAAGTATGCAGTATTTTTTACTAAATTGTATGCATCCTTCAATTAAACTAAACTTATGACGCTCATTTATGACGCATGAAAAATTAAAATTTTTTTTTAAAGAAAACTTAACATCTTTAGAATTATTAATTTATTATTATAAAAAATTAAATTCTATTTTTATTTAATTAAAAAATTTATTTTTATATTATAAAAAGCTTTAAATTTAAACAATGCTATATATTTAATAATTGTATTCGAAAAAATATTAAAAATATTTGTTTAATTAAAAAGATTAAATAAAAGCACTCTAAAAATAGTGAAAAATTTTTTTAATTTTGAACTTGATAAATTATACAAAGTGGAAGTTTGTTCATAGAGTAACATATTGCGGGTGTAGAATAAAAAATGGCACAAAATT
>PJRA01000313.1:1552062-1575006 GCA_016987375.1 Brachionus koreanus | reverse complement strand
GCTCTATTTTGATATTTAAAATGTAATAATTGCCTTATCTGTGTAGGAAAAAATAAACAAAAACTTCAAAAATTTTTTTTTATTTAATTTACTTCATTTGTGACAATATACACCTTTTGCTTCTTCTACCTTCCTTACTCTTTGATTAAAACATCTAATTGCCTTTTCAATATTTTCCTTTTTTACCCTTCCGACACCCCTTTTATTTCCTCTATAAATTCTTCTCTATTTGAGAATTTATTTGAATTTAAAAAGAACGTTTTCTGTATCCAAGACCAATGAATCGCCTTACAACTTCAGCTTTTGGTAAATTTTGGTTACTTTTTACAAAGTTGTAAAAATATTTTTTGATGATTTCGTACATTTTTTACAAATAAGTTATCGGAAATTCAACTTTTTGAAATAATTTTTTTTATTTTAAAGCAAGGATCAGTCTGATTTTGAATTTTTGAAAAAAATTTTCATCCACTCTTATAGAAAATTAAATATAACTTTTCGGCCATTTTTTTTCATCACCTGTTAATGTAATTTATTATATAAGAGTTAAAATATTTCTACTAAAACTATTTTATTTAATCATTCAATTCAAAGTTAACAAAAGAAAAACCAATTGAGAATAATCTATATCGGTATTCTGAAATTGTTTCAATTTTCCTATCTTTTTAGATATATTGTAGTTCTCTAAAGAACTAAAAAACCGATTGATTGTTTATAGTTTTATTATATGTGGAATAATTTATTTATTTCAGTTAACGCCTAAAAGGCGATGTAGAATAATATTATCTTAAGTCACTAGTACTAAACTCTGTGAAAAGTATTAGAAACCTC
Organism: Brachionus koreanus; assembly: GCA_016987375.1. NCBI lineage: Eukaryota > Metazoa > Rotifera > Eurotatoria > Ploima > Brachionidae > Brachionus > Brachionus koreanus. Next base: position 1,574,178 of record PJRA01000313.1, on the reverse strand, counting down.
GTTCTGCAACTATTATTATCTTTTATTATATATAAAGGAATCATGAAGTCTAAAATTCATCAATTACTTTTTTCACTTTGTTATTATTTTCTTCATTATTTCCTGTTTTATTAGACTAAAAGTAGCCAATATTAATAAAGTTATTATTTAAAGCTATTTTCTTTATTGTATTAGTGCTTTTATAGAGTTTGCAACTATCATATAGAAAAGTGACATGTGAAGGTTTAAGTAAATTCTTTAGATTAATTAAAACAAAAATAGAAAATATTCTAGAAGCACCAAGCATTTTTTCATGTTTTTTTAATTCAAAAATATATTATAAAAAAAATATAATAACTTTATAAATTTATATCATTTTTAAAGAAAATTTTAAAATCTACATAAATCAAAAAAGATATATTAATTTGAAAAATCTATTCAAAAGATATGAGGATTTAAAAATTTTTTTAAACGAGTCATTTGACTCGATTGGTGCTTCTAGTGTAAATTGCACATTTGAACAAAATTCGAGCTTTTTTATTCATTAATTTATTAATAAATATCTTTATTAAAAATAAATTTGACTTAATTATTTTTATTAAAATTTCTTCAATTTTATCTTAGAATAACTTAAATCGTTAAAAAAAATTTAAACAATATGAATAAATACTTTAAATTAACAAAAAATATGCAATGGTTTTTTATTAAGACAAAGTATTTGAGAACATTAATTGCTTGTTCGCTTTTTTTATTACAAGTCTTTCGCATAGAGGTATAGCAAGATCTGCTCAAAGTTACTAAAAAAAAAAAGTAAATGAAATAGTTGCCAAGCGACCTTATTTTGAAAAATTAAAACTAATAATATCTGTCTAGTTTATACTCTCGGTTAAAGCTTATTTCAAATGAGTGCTTATATAATTAAAACTAAATGAAAATTGAAAAGATTTCGACACTTAGCAACCAATAGAAACAGAAAATTTATTCATTGGCACAAAGTAGAAATAAATTTTAAATGTTTTTAATACTTTTTTGTTTCGTTAACAACTTGCCTATATTCGAAATATTTCTATCTAGAAATAAACAATGATTATTAAATAACTAACTATTAATTTGCTTTTGAAATAATTTTTTTTTTCAGATTGAAAAAAAAGAAAGCTAAATTTTTTTAAAAAAAAGTGAAGAATTGAATAGCCAAGCAAATGGCAGAAGATTTAGACATACTCGACTCAAGGGTCGAGTTTTTGGCAGTTTATCTGCTTAAAACTCTAAAGCTAAAATCAGACAAATGGACGAAAATGTACGCAATTGAAGATAACAAAGTCTTAATACAAGAATTTTTAGACAAAAACGAGCAATCGCTTCTTGTTTTTATTCTTAACTCATCAGGCACATTGATCGTTCAGTACAACTATCCAAATCAGCTCAAAAATAAAGTTTGCTACTTCGCGAAAAAGAATCCGCGGGATCCGGTTTCCAGAGATGCAAATATCAAAGATTCGCTAATTTATGGAGACTTGTCTTATTCACCTTTGGATCAGTTATCAGTCATTTTAGATGAAGTAAATTTAAAATTTAATTTTTTTATTATAAAAAATCTAAAAAAAAAAATTAAAAAATAAATAGTTGTTGGTACCAATTTTTGGCAATGTTCAAAACCAGGCTGATTGGCCTAAAGTTATATCTAGCGATTTGGTCAGACACATAAATAATTTAAAAAACAAAACTCATGTCATATCGGGACAAATGAAAGGCAAAACACAATTGCCCATACCAGCTGGTGCCGAAAAAGTATCAGATGAAGACTTACAGATGGCCGAAAAGTTGGAAATTTTTTTTTTTCCAAAAAAATGAATTATTAAATAATTTATTTTGTTAATTAAGAGGCGAAGCAGTTGATCAAGCCCTAATTCATTCAATAGAGTCCGTTGTAATTGATTGGAGTCATCAAATTCAAGAGGTATTGAAAAAAGACTCATCACAGCCACTGCTCGAAGGCTTAAATCCAGGACCGTTGACCGAAATCGAATTCTGGAAAGCTAAGACTGCTAATTTGGAAAACATATTTAATCAACTTAGAGATCCTAAGACTAAAAAAATGGCTCAATTGCTCGAAAAAACTCAAAGCAGCTATTTTCCAGCATTTAAAGAATTGTTTAAAGAGACTTTGACTGCTTTAGAAGAATCCAGTGACATTGACTCGCACTTAAAACCACTGGCTGGTCATTTCGAATCGCTTGAAACAACAGAATTCGATGAGTCTATACCATTGTTTGATCCCATGTTTCACACAATTTGTCTTCTATGGGCCCACTCAAAATATTATTGTAGACCGGCGAGAATAATTGTTCTCCTTCAAGAGCTTAATAATGTTATAATAAGAAGAGCTAGTGAATATTTGGAACCGATCGATTTGTTCAAAGGTGAACCAGAAGAGTCAATTCAAAAAATAAAAACTACTTTTAACACATTGGAAGCTTACAAAAATTCATACGACACTCACAAAGCTAAAATTAAAGAGTATTTCAAGAATGGAAATCCAGCGCGTGAATGGGAATTTACGCCCAAGTTGGTCTTTGCTAGATGGGATAAATTTATGGAAAAAATGGAAATGATTAGAAATTTATTCAAAACTTCAATTGATTTGCTTCGATTGGAAAAAGTTGAAATTGGTGGAGTTAAAGGCAAAGCTCTTAGTGCCAAAGTGGTCAAAATATTTGAAGAATTTAAAGATGAATTTGAGAAATTTTCCAATAAAAAATATGAACCACTAGATCCTAAATGCGATGTAAATTTTTTAAATTTATTTTTCTAAATTTATTTAAAAAAAAATTAATTTTTTAATTTTTATCAGGAATTTGATGTTGATTATATAGAATTTAACAAATTTGTTCTTGATTTGGACCGTCGCTTGTCAGCCATTATATCCCAAGCATTCGAAGACTGCAATAGCTTGAATAGCATTTTCAAGTTGATCATTATTCTGGGTAGTTTGCTAGAAAGGCCGACTATTAAAAAAGACTTCGAGCCGAGATTTGCTCAAATTCTTCAAATGCTTGAAAACGAAATTGATGATACAAAAAAAATTTATGATGTTCAAAAAAATTTAAAGGATACCAAGAACGAAATAGAAGTGCATAGAAATTTGCCTGAAGTTTCAGGCGCTATGAAATGGTGCCATGAACTGAAAGAAAGAGTGACTAGACCAATGGAACAGTTTAAAAGGCTGATTGAACACCCGATCACTGAGTCGGAACAAATGGAACGTGTAAACAAAAAATACCAGGAAATATTAGAATTGTTGGACACATTTGCTGGCGAAGTTTACAAAGACTGGTGCTTGCATGTGGGAACTTTGTCAAATGACAATTTGGAGAAAAATTTGATTAACCGTGATCCTGAATCTAAAAATATAGACACTAATTTTGATCCACAAGTAAGTTATTTTCTTTTTACTAGTAATAGTCAAATAAATTTAAATTCAAATTTATTTGCCAATAAAAATTCAAAACTCACTGTCACATAAAGATTGGATACATCCTAGGAGACTTATAAAATAATTTTTTCTAATTGATAATAAGTTAATACAAAATTTAAAAAAAAAATTTTAAACTTTAGAAACCATATTCAAGCATTGGAAATTTTAGAATTTTGGAACAAAAAACTAAAATTTCAAATTGTAATAGCCTTTTTTATTTAGGTCTAAAACTAGTTCTACAGATTCATCATCTAATGATACAAAGCATATATCACTCAGATTGAATTTAATAAATTCAGTCTGTTAGATGATAAATTTTCTAGAACTAGATTTAGACCTAAATGACTGGATTCACTGTTTGAGCAGAAAAATAAAATATTTAATTAAATAAAAATTCAAAACTCCTAAAAAAATCGAGTATATTGAGAACATAGTAGATAGTAAATTTTGAATTTGAAGAAGAAAATTTTTTATTTTTTATTAAAATTTTGCCTAGTCAGAAAACGAATTCTAAATAAAAATTCTTAATAAAGCATGAAACTAATAAAGAATTGTCCAATATACTAAGAAAAACATTCATTTATTTAATAAGAAGTAATCTTGATGGAAAATATTTCATTTTTAATTAAGTCTAAAACTTGACCATATTAAAAAAGGTATTGTAAAATAAAAAAAAAATTAAAAATTTTTTTTCCTCTTTTAATAATTTAAAATTAAGAAAAATAAAATATATTTAAAAAAATACTGCAACAAATTGAAAAATAATAAAAAAAGAAAGCTAAATTTTAGGCCTAAAAAGCAATATTTTTTTAACTTATGTTTATTTTATAAAATATATTTAATTTAAATTATTGAAAAAGTAAATATCTTTGTTCAATTTTTATCTGAATTTCACAAAACCTTTAAAGAAAAAAGGTTAGTTAGCTAAATTTAAATTACTTGACCTATGTAAAAGAATATTAAGTATTTTATATATACTATTAACAACTAGATGTAATCATACGGCTTGTTGAAATTGATGATCAATTCAAAAATCTTTGTTTTAAAAATTTTAAATTTAATCTAATTTTTTTTTAAATGAAATTTAATCAAAAAATTTTTTTGCATATTATGAAAATAATAAATATATCAAAATATTTTTGAATTGATCCTCAGTTTTAGCATTCTTGATCATTCTTGTAAAATATTGAGAAACAAATAAGTAAAAAAAATATACATATTTAAATTTAATAATCAATTAATAATACTCAACCCAAATTTCTTAAAATTTTTTACTTATGATTTTTTAAAATGCATATAAATATATATATATATAGTATTTAATAAAATAATTAAAAATTTTTATCTAATTTATATTTCTTTTTAAAGCTTATTGCCGTTCTCAAAGAAGTTAAATACTTGGGAAATTTAAAAACAGATAACGTACCACAAGAGGCAGTCAATATATACAACCAAAATGATGAGTACAGAAAATACATAACAGCTCTTGATTACACAGTGGACTCGTACAATAAAATATTAAAGACAGCATCGGCAGAAGAAAAGCCACTGATTCAGAGCGAACTTGATAATATTGACACAGAGTTGGAAAAAGGTGAAAAAACACTAAAATGGAATTCGCAAAACATTAACGACTACATTAATGACATAAGAACAAAAGTAAGCGATCTGGAAACGAGACTACAAAAGAGCAAGCTTAATTTGGAAAAGATTCACTCTCTAATGAGCACGTGGATCGATGCTCCTTTATTCAAACGCTCCGAAGCCAAATCGACTCTATTGCAATTGGACGATCGACAAGCCAGACTGGATAATAGATACAAAGAGATCAAAGAAACTGGCCTAAAAATACAAGACCTAGTCAAAGAGAACAAAACACTGCTTAAAGTAGAAAATGAAGACACTGACATTTGGAAGGCCTACACAGAATACGTGGACCAAATTGTTCTCGAAGAATTTCACAAAATTGTACAATGTTCGCTCAACTATTTTCTCAAAGAGACCGACTATGTCAAGTCGAGTCCAGATCCGCTGTTCGAGGCTCAGCTAAAGCTTACCAACGAAATGGTCTATGCTCCATCTATGTCCAACGAATCAGACGGATTTAATGAACTTATCGAAGGTCTAGTCAGCAACATTTACAAACAAGGCTCGCTTATAGCTCGCATAGCCACTCACTTGGATCAAGAGCACTATCAGGCTGACTTAGAGGCCAAAACTGACCTGAACGACATGAGACAAGATCTCATGGAAAGAGTTAATTCAATTTTGACAAAGGCCAATGACTACAAAGATTCGTTCAGCAAATATAGATATTTGTGGGTCGAAGACCGCAAGGAATTTATGAGGCAATTTTTGTTGTACAATCATGTTCTAACGGCCGAAGAGATAGAAGCTAATGTTGAAACAGGCGTGCCCGAATCGCCGCCCACTCTAGAACAATTCAAAGAACAAGTGGACCAATATGAAAAAACATTCGAGGACGTTAGCCGATTTGAGGACATTAAACTAATTGACAAATGGTTCAGAGTGGACAGCAAGCCATTCAAAACAGCCTTATTGAACACAATCAAAAAGTGGTCATTTATGTTCAAACAACACTTGATGGAAGACGTAACAAACAGTTTGAAAGACTTGGACGAGTTTATTAAAGAAAAAGACAAGCATTTGGCATACGAAGTGCAAGAGGGCGACTACGATAATTTAGTGTCCATGATGGGACATTTGGGTGCAGTGCGCGAAAAAACACCGTTCTATGACACCATGTTCGATCCAATTAAGAAAAAAATTGAACTTCTTAAAACATATGACCAAGAAGTGCCCGATGACGTATACGATAAACTTCAACATTTGCCAGAAAAATGGGCCAACACAAAAAAAATAGCCATGCAAGCCAAACAACAAGTGGCTCCATTGCAAACAAATGAGGTGGCAAATATACGCCGAAAGACGGCTAGCTTTGATGTTGAACAGTACAATTTTAGAGAGGCGTTTCGTCAAGAAGCGCCCTTTAAGTACGACAATGTCGAGCCGTATTCAAGTTTGGACGAATGTCATCTTAAAGTTCTTAAAATGGAAACCGAAATGGCCAAATTGGACAAATCGGCTCAATTGTTCGAAGTACAAGTGCCTGATTTTAAACAAATAAAACAATGCAGAAGAGAAGTTAAACTGTTGAAAAGTCTATGGGATTATGTGTTCATTGTGCGTAGTACATTTGACGATTGGCGAAAAACAAAATGGAGAGAAATAAATGCTGATTCGATGGATGCCGAATGCAAAAAATTTGCTAAAGAAATACGTGGTTTGGACAAGGAGATGAGAGCTTGGGATGCGTATAGTGGAGTAGAGAGCGATGTGAAAAATTTGATGACTTCACTGAGAGCAGTGACTGAGCTGCAAAATCCGGCTATACGGGACCGTCACTGGCAGGAGCTTATGCAGGCCACTGGAGTTCGTTTTACCATGGACGATAGTACTACATTTTCGGATCTTTTGGCACTAAATCTTCACAAATTCGAGGATGAAGTGAAAAATATTGTCGACAAAGCAGTTAAAGAAAGTGCCATGGAAAAAGTGCTCAGAGAACTGGACACCACTTGGACCACAATGGTTTTTGACACGGACGCTCATGGTCGCACTGGCACTCTACTCTTACAGCCGTCAGACGAGCTAATCGAAACTCTTGAGGACAATCAAGTGCAACTACAAAACATGCTCACTTCCAAATACATCGCTCATTTTTTGACCGAAGTAACCAGTTGGCAAAAAAAATTGTCTCAAGCTGATCAAGTTATTTCAATTTTGCTTGAAGTACAGCGAACATGGTCCCATTTGGAGTCAATTTTCATCGGCTCTGAGGACATTAGAAATCAATTGCCCGAGGACTCAAAACGCTTTGATGGCATTGACTCTGATTTCAAGCAAATATGCCAAGAAAATCAAAAAGACTTGAATGTGGTTGTGTGCACAAACCGAGATGGTTTGTACGAAAGACTAGAAAATATACAATCAAGACTAGCGTTGTGCGAAAAAGCGCTAGCTGAATATTTGGAAACAAAAAGATTGGCTTTTCCAAGATTTTACTTTGTCTCAAGTGCAGACTTATTGGACATATTGTCAAATGGCAACGAGCCCGATAAAGTAATGAAACACTTGACAAAATTGTTCGATTCAATATCCAAGCTTAAATTGGACCAGTCCAAGGCCAAAACAGGTCTGGCCATGTATGCAAAAGACGGCGAAATGGTCGACTTTCCGTCATCGTGCGATCTCAATGGACAGGTCGAAGTTTGGCTAAATAGACTACTTGACAAACAGTGCGACACCGTTCTATATTGGTTGACTGAAGCTGTTCAGGCATATGAGGAAAAGTCACGTGAACAATGGATTTTGGACTTTCCGGCTCAAATAGCTTTGACTGGTTCACAAATTTGGTGGACCACTGAGGTAAACATGGCGTTTGCCAAATTGGAAGAAGGCTTCGAAAATGCACTCAAAGATTATTACAAAAAACAAGTGGCTCAACTAAATTCATTGATTACTATGCTATTGGGAGATTTGAGCAAAAATGACAGACAAAAAATTATGACCATTTGCACAATTGATGTACATGCCAGAGATGTGGTCATGAAAATGATTGCAAATAAAATTGAAAACGCTGGCGAATTCTTGTGGCAATGTCAATTGAGACATAGATGGGATGAAGAGAAAAAAGATTGTTATGCTAATATTTGCGATGCTCAATTTAAATATGCTCATGAATATTTGGGCAATCAGCCACGTCTTGTGATCACACCATTGACTGACCGATGCTACATTACTCTAACTCAATCGTTGAATTTAATTATGGGTGGTGCACCAGCTGGCCCCGCTGGAACAGGCAAAACCGAAACAACCAAAGACTTGGGCAGATCGCTTGGCTTCATGGTCTATGTGTTCAATTGTTCAGAGCAAATGGACTACAAGTCATGTGGCAATATTTACAAGGGTTTATCACAGACTGGCGCTTGGGGATGTTTTGATGAATTTAATAGAATTTCTGTTGAAGTATTGTCTGTGGTTGCTGTTCAAGTAAAAAGTATTCAGGACGCAATTAGAGACAAAAAAAAAAGATTTGTTTTTATGGGCGAAGACATTAAATTGAATCCAACAGTGGGCATTTTTATAACTATGAACCCGGGCTATGCTGGTAGAACTGAATTGCCCGAAAATTTAAAAGCTCTGTTTAGACCTTGTGCTATGGTTGTGCCCGATTTTGATTTGATTAGTGAAATTATGTTGGTTGCCGAAGGCTTCACAGAAGCACGTCTGTTGGCTCGTAAGTTTATCACATTGTACACTTTGTGTAGAGAGCTGTTGTCCAAACAGGATCATTATGATTGGGGTCTGCGGGCTATTAAGTCCGTGTTGGTCGTGGCCGGCTCTCTTCGTAGAGGCGATCGAGATCGACCCGAAGATCAAGTGCTTATTCGAGCATTGAGAGACTTCAATACGCCCAAAATTGTCACCGATGACTTGCCTGTTTTCATGGGTCTAATTGGCGATTTGTTTCCTGCATTGGATGTGCCGCGTAAAAGAGATCTCGAATTCGAAAAACAGATTAAACAAGCTACTATTGACATGAAATTGCAGCCTGAAGATGGATTTATTCTAAAGGTTGTACAATTGCAGGAGTTGTTCGAAGTGAGACATTCAGTGTTTATTGTTGGTAATGCTGGAACAGGTAAAAGTCAAATTTGGAAAGCTTTGAATCGAACATATCAAAATCAAAAGAAAAAGCCTGTAGCTGTTGATCTTAACCCCAAAGCGGTCACTAACGATGAGCTATTTGGCATTATAAATCCAACCACAAGAGAATGGAAAGATGGACTATTCTCGGTGATTATGAGAGACTTGGCCAATTTGACCAGCGATGGTCCTAAGTGGATAGTTCTTGATGGTGACATTGATCCCATGTGGATAGAATCCCTAAACACCGTAATGGACGACAACAAAGTGCTTACTTTGGCAAGTAATGAGAGAATTCCGTTGACACCAAGTATGAGACTTTTGTTTGAAATTAGTCACTTGAGAACAGCAACGCCGGCCACTGTCAGCCGAGCTGGTATATTGTACATTAATCCTGGTGATTTAGGCTGGAATCCACAGGCAGCCAGTTGGATCGATACCAGAGAAGTTCAGAGCGAAAAAGCAAATTTAACCATTTTGTTCGACAAATATGTTCCTCAGTGTATGGATGCCATTAAAAATCGATTTAAAAAGATAACACCTATTGTAGAAAATGCCCATGTGCATATGTTATGCAATTTATTGGAGTGTTTGCTAACACCGCAAAATACGCCTAATGATTGCCCAAAGGATTTGTATGAATTGTATTTTGTTTTTGCTTGTGTTTGGGCTTTTGGTAGCGCACTATTTCAAGATCAAATTACTGATCATAGAGTCGAATTTTCAAAATGGTGGGTCACTGAATTCAAGACTATCAAATTTCCAACTCAAGGTAAATTTTAATTTTAATTTTTTTATTGAACAAAAATTAGTAAAGAATAGAAAAAAAAAATTTTTTTTAAATTTCAAAGAAAAAAATTTTTTTTTTTAAAAGATTATAAAATTTTTGATTTTATTTTTTTATTAAATAAAAAATTAGGAACAATATTCGACTACTATATTGACAGTGAAAGCAAAAAATTTGAACCATGGACCAAATTGGTGTCAAAATTCAGTCTTGATCCTGAGCTTCCACTTCAATCAGTACTAGTGAGCACATCCGAAACAACCCGTATCCGATACTTTATCGATTTGCTTCTTGAAAAAGGCCGACCCATAATGTTGGTCGGCGCAGCAGGCACAGGAAAGACAGTACTTATAAACGACAAGCTAAACTCACTGTCAGACGACTGGGTCGTTCTAAATGTTCCATTCAACTTCTACACCACGTCAGAAATGTTGCAAGGAGTCTTGGAAAAACCTTTGGAGAAAAAGGCTGGACGTAACTACGGTCCGCCAGGAGCCAAACGTCTTGTTTACTTCATTGACGATATGAATATGCCTGAAGTAGATGCGTACGGCACTGTCCAACCGCACACACTTCTCAGACAGCATTTAGACTACAAACACTGGTATGACAGACAAAAATTATCTTTAAAAGAAATTAACAATTGCCAGTATGTGTCATGCATGAACCCGACAGCAGGTAGTTTTACCATAGATCCGCGTTTGCAACGTCACTTTTCGGTTTTTGCCGTATCATTCCCAGGCAACGAAGCCCTACAAACCATCTACAACAGTATTTTGCATCAATACTTATCCACTGGCTTTGCACCACAAGTAACCAAGTACTCGCTAAATTTGGTCAATGCAGCTCTAGCTCTTCATCAAAGAGTCACCTCATCTTTTCTACCGACTGCTATCAAATTTCACTATATATTTAACTTAAGAGATTTATCCAATATATTCCAGTGTATACTATTTGCCAAACCAGACGTTATAAAAACCTCGAACGAATTGGTAAGGCTATTTTTGCACGAATCTGAGCGCGTCTATTGTGACAAACTTGTCGACAAGGAAGACATTCAATTATTTGGCAAAATACAAAGAGACATTATTAAAAAAACACTTGAAGACATAAATGAGGAGGACTGTTTCAAACAACCGAATATCTATTGTCATTTTGCGCAAGGTGTCGGCGATCCAAAGTACGCACCAATTGAAGGCTGGTCATCTTTGAACAAGCTTCTCACTGATGCCTTGGAAAACTACAATGAGCTAAATGCTGCCATGAATTTGGTGCTATTCGAGGACGCTATGATGCACATATGCCGCATAAACCGAATACTCGAGTCACCTAGAGGCAATGCTCTATTGATCGGTGTGGGAGGCTCTGGCAAACAAAGTCTTAGTCGTTTGGCTGCTTCAATAAGCTCATTGGAAGTGTTTCAAGTAACGTTGCGCAAAGGATATTCAATAGTAGATCTCAAGACAGATATATCTCAATTGTATGTAAAAGCTGGTCAAAAGAACATTGGAGTTGTATTCCTAATGACCGACGCTCAAGTAGCTGACGAAAAATTTCTGGTTCTTATTAATGATCTGTTGGCATCAGGTGAAATACCGGGCTTGTTTCCAGACGAGCAAATCGAGGATATAATAGCATCGATGCGCAACGAAGTCAAAAGTCTTGGCATAGATGACTCACGTGACAATTGTTGGAAATATTTTATAGACAAAGTGCGCCGTCTTTTAAAGGTTGTTCTCTGCTTTTCGCCAGTTGGTTCCACGTTGAGAGTGCGTGGACGCAAATTTCCGGCCATTATCAATTGCACAAACATTGACTGGTTCCACGAGTGGCCTGAAGAAGCCCTGCAGTCCGTAGCTAGGCGATTTTTGGCCGACATCGACCTCCTGCCCGATGAATTCAAGGAAAGTGTGGCAAAATTTATGGCATTTGTGCACAAGAGTGTCAATGACATGAGTGTAGTTTATCTACAAAATGATAAACGCTACAATTACACAACTCCAAAATCATTTTTGGAACAGATTTCATTGTACAAACGTTTGCTCAATTTAAAGTACAAAGAGCTACAAGATAAAATAGTTCGCTTGGAAAATGGCTTGGTTAAACTTAAGTCAACATCGAAACAAGTTGATGATTTAAAGGACAAATTGGCTGCTCAGGAAGTAGAAGTAAAGCAAAAAAATGAAGATGCTGATAAATTGATTAAAATTGTGAGCACTGAAACAGAAAAAGTTAGCAAAGAAAAAGCAATTGCTGATGAAGAACAAGCTAAAGTGTCTGTAATAAGTATTGAGGTCGGTAAAAAGCAGGAGGATTGTGAGAGAGACTTGGCCAAAGCGTTGCCGGCGTTGGAGGCCGCTCAAAAAGCTTTGGACACACTGGACAAAACAAATTTAACAGAGATGAAATCTTTTGCCAATCCGCCACCGGCCGTAATTCTAGTCAGCTCAGCCGTGCTTGTTCTAATGGCTCCTGGTGGCAAAGTTCCCAAGGACAGATCGTGGAAGTCCGCCAAAGCTATGATGGGAAATGTGGACAAATTTCTAGTCGACTTGAAAACATACGACAAGGATAATATACACGAAAATTGTCGTAGAGAAGTGCAACAATACATCAAAGAGAAACTGTTTGATCCCGATCAAGTGAAATCACAATCGCTGGCTGCTGCCGGTCTATGCTCATGGGTACTTAATATACTCAAGTATTACGAAGTATATTGTGATGTAGCGCCCAAACGACTTGCTCTTCAGAAGGCAAATGCCGAGCTACAAGCTGCCAAAGACAAACTAGCTGCTGTGGAAAAAAAAGTGTCCGATCTACAGGCTCAATTAAAGGTATTAACAGATGAATTTGATGCGGCTGCTGCTGCTAAGCAAAAGTGTGAACAAGAAGCTCAACAAACAGCGTATACAATTAACTTGGCCAATCGACTTGTGGGTGGTCTATCATCGGAAAATGAGCGTTGGGGCGAAACAGTTAAAAACTTCCGCGAACAAGAAGAATGCTTGCCCGGCAATGTTCTATTGATAACAGCGTTTATATCCTACATGGGATGTTTTACCAAACAGTATAGAGTTGAGCTAATGGAAAAATTATGGGTGCCTTACATGTCGAGTGTTAAACCAGCCATATTGACCACTCAAGATCTTAAAGTTATTTCAATGTTGGTTGATGATGCCGACGTGGCTCAATGGAACAATGAAGGCTTGCCAGGCGATCAAATGAGCATAGAAAACGCCACCATATTGACCAATTGTGACCGATGGCCGCTCATGATCGATCCGCAACTCCAAGGCATCAAATGGATCAAGACCAAGTATGGTGAAAACTTGAAGGTTATTAGACTGGGACAAAAGGGCTATTTGGATAAAATTGAGCAAGCATTGGCTTCTGGCGATACTTTGCTAATTGAAAATATAGAAGAAACCATTGAAGCTGTTCTTGACCCATTGCTTGGTCGAAACACAATCAAGAAAGGCAAAGCTATCAAAATTGGTGACAAAGAAGTCGAATATAATCCGTCGTTTAAGCTTATTCTACAAACAAAACTAGCCAATCCGCACTATAAACCAGAAATGCAAGCACAGACCACTCTGATTAATTTTACTGTGACACGTGATGGCTTAGAAGATCAAATATTGGCCGATGTAGTTGCCAAAGAGAGACCTGATTTGGAAAAACTAAAATTGGAATTGACACGCGAGAATAATCAATACAAAATTACATTGAAACAATTGGAAGATTCGCTGTTGGCCAGACTTAGTGCAGCCGAGGGAAATTTTTTGGGTGATGTTGAACTTGTCGAAAATTTGGAAAATACTAAAACAACAGCGATGGGCATCGAGGAAAAAGTTAAAGAAGCAATTGTGACATCAAAAAAAATAGACGAAGCTCGAGAATTTTACAGACCAGCGGCCGCTCGAGCATCTCTAATCTATTTTATAATGAACGATTTGTGCAAAATAAATCCAATGTATCAATTTTCGCTAAAAGCATTCAAAGTTGTATTCTCAAAGGCGATTGAACGAGCCGAGCCGGCCGAAGAAATCAAGCAACGAGTCATCAATCTAATTGACTCGATTACATACTCGTCTTTCATATACACAACTCGTGGTCTATTCGAACAGCACAAGCTAATATTTACCAGTCAAATGGTGTTTCAAATATTGTCCACTAACAAAGAAATCGATCCCAAAGAGCTGGAGTTTTTGCTTCGCTTCCCCATACAAAGCAATGTAACATCGCCAGTCGACTTTTTGAATGATAACTCGTGGGGTGGCATCAAAGCTTTGTCGTCCATGAGCGAATTCACCAATTTGGACCGAGATATTGAAGGCTCGGCCAAACGATGGAAGAAATTCGTCGAGTCCGAGTGTCCCGAAAAGGAGAAATTTCCTCAAGAGTGGAAGAACAAAAATTCACTGCAAAAATTGTGCATGATGAGAGCGCTTAGACCGGACCGTATGTTGTATGCATTGAGTTTGTTTGTGGAAGAAAAATTGGGCCGCAAGTACACAGAAAATCGAGCAGTTGAATTTTCCAAGTCATACGAGGAAACTACAACGTCAACACCGGTCTTTTTCATTCTAAGTCCGGGCGTCGATCCGCTCAAGGATGTCGAGGCCATTGGCAAAAAGCTCGGCTACACCATGGACAACAAAAATTTTCACAACATTTCTCTCGGACAAGGTCAAGAAATTGTTGCCGAACAGGCAATGGAAGTGGCTGCCAAAGAAGGACACTGGGTTGTGCTTCAAAATGTTCATTTAGTCAGCAAGTGGTTGTCAACATTGGAAAAAATGCTCGAAATTCATGGCGAAACTGGCCATGAAAATTTCCGTATGTTCATATCTGCTGAGCCGGCCGGCGATCCGTCGGCTCACATAATACCACAAGGTATACTCGAAACAGCTATTAAAATTACAAACGAGCCGCCTACTGGTATGCAGGCCAATCTTCACAAAGCCTTGGACAATTTTAACCAGGATACTATGGAAATGTGTGCCAAAGAGACCGAATTTAAATCAATATTGTTCGCTTTGTGCTATTTTCATGCAGTGGTTGCTGAGCGACGTAAGTTTGGCGCTCAAGGATGGAATAGAAATTATCCATTTAACAATGGAGACTTGACTATTAGTGTGAATGTGTTGTACAATTATTTGGAAACGAATGCCAAGGTGCCATGGGAAAATTTGCGCTATCTATTTGGTGAGATTATGTATGGTGGTCATATAACAGACGATTGGGATCGTAGATTGTGTAGAGTTTATTTAGAAGAGTACATGAATCCAAATATGTTCGATGGCGAGCTGAATTTGGCGCCCGGTTTTCCCATACCGCCGAGCAGCGACTACAAAGGCTACCATAATTATATAGATGAGAATTTGCCACCCGAGAGTCCATATTTGTACGGCCTTCATCCGAATGCCGAGATCGACTTTTTGACCACTACTTCGGAGAACTTGTTCCGAACTGTGTTGGAATTGCAGCCCAGAGACGCCGCTGCTGGCGGAGCTGGCGAGGCAGGACAAACACGCGAGGAAAAAATCAAGCAAAAATTAGACGATATTATGGAAAAATTGCCCGATGAATTTTTGGTCAGAGAGTTGATGGCCAAGACAGAAGAGAAAACACCATACACAGTGGTTGCCATACAAGAATGTGAACGTATGAATTTTCTAACTAGAGAAATAAGACGATCGCTCAAAGAACTTAATTTGGGTCTAAAAGGCGAGTTGACAATCACGCCTGAAATGGAGTCATTGCAAGAATCTCTTTTCCTCGATCAAGTGCCTGCTTCGTGGACCAAACGAGCCTATCCTTCCATGTTTCCATTGGGTATTTGGTATGTTGATTTGTTGCAGCGTATAAAAGAACTAGAGAGCTGGACTGGAGACTTTCAATTGCCGTCGGCCATTTGGCTTGGCGGTCTGTTCAACCCGCAGTCGTTTTTGACCGCTATTATGCAGACCACTGCTCGTAAGAACGAATGGCCTCTGGACAAAATGTGTTTGAGTGTAGACGTGACCAAAAAGAGTCGCGAAGAGCTCGGAGGAGCGCCCAGAGAAGGAGCTTATGTTACCGGTCTGTATATGGAAGGAGCTAGATGGGATGTGCAGACAAGTCAAATTGCCGAATCGAAATTAAAAGAGCTAACGCCTCTAATGCCAGTTATATTTATTAAAGCTATACCCCTTGATCGAAGAGAGACCAAAAATATTTATGAATGTCCGGTTTATAAGACTAAAATGAGAGGACCAACTTTTGTCTGGACTTTTAACCTTAAAACAAAGGAAAAACCGGCCAAATGGGTACTTGGTGGTGTTGCTCTTTTATTGCAAGTTTAAATTTTTAGTTTAAAAAAAAATAAAATAAAAAGAAAAGAATTAAATCAAATTAGAAAAATATTTTATTGAATTTTTAAATAATCATTTTATTGTTTTTATATATTTTCTTTTATATTTTTAAAATCGTTAAATATTTTCAAAAACAAAGTAAATAAAATTTAAAAAATATTTTCATGCAATTTATTTACATTTAATTTAATTAGAAATTCAAATTTAAATTAATAAATAATTTGTTGAAGAACAAAAAAAGGATTTACTAGCCATTAAAAAACTGTCTTCCACAAACTAAAACTTATTTAACACAAGTCACTGCACACTTAGGTGTTGCGAGTTTTGTACAACATTTTGTAGAGAATTTTTTTTAGGTTAAAATGAGTTAAGATTTCATAGTGAAGATCCTAAAAATTACCTTTCTATTAGTATGACAAGTTGTCTTGGAAAGTTACTTGAACGAATTATTTACACCAGAATATATAATTTTCTTGAGAACAACAAATTACTTATAAATGAGCAATCAGTATTTAGAAAACAAAGACGCACTGCAGACAATCTTTATTTTCAAAAAGAGAGAGAAAGGTAGTAGAGTCTTTTAATAGAAAGAAAAAAAGTTGTTGTCTGTATTTTGACATTTCTAAAGCTTTTGATAAAGTTTGGCACGAAGGACTTATCTACAAGCTAATTAGAACTAATCTACCCCCTTATCTTATTTATTGGATAAGATCGTTTACACATTTAAGAACTTTTAGAGTAAATTTAAATGGTCATTTAAGTGATCAATACTCTATAATAGCAGGAGTTCCACAAGGGTCATTAATTAGTCCACTTCTTTTCAGTTTTTTATAAATGACATTCCAAAAAAAAAAAACAAACTGTTAATACTCTCTCCTTTTTGCAGATGATTTGGCTATTTTTTTTTACTTTCAAAAAATCAATAAATACTTAAAAGAAGTTGAAAAATCGCTTTTCAAATGGAAAATTAAAATTTATACTGAAAAGTCATGTTACATGATCTTTGAGAAAAAAACAAAATTTAAATCAGTCTTGATCGTCTTGATTACAAGTTATTCAAAATTCAGCAGTTCGATCTATTTTGAAGCTTAAATATGATACCCCTCCAATATTATACACCAAGAGGCCTTCAATAAACTTAAACTACTAACAGTTTCAAATCGACTCTTTGAGTTGAGTGAGAGATATTTTAGGGCAGGACTGAGCCACTCTGTTCCACTAGTTGTCAGACTGGTGGAAGAATATAACAAAGGTTTCGAATCAAGAAATATCGATTACCCAACTCCATTCTGTAATTGCTACCTTACTATTTCCTCTTTTTTTCCTGAATCATCAAATTTATAAAAATATATCCTGTTACTCTTATCTTAATTTATCTAATTTTAATTTTAATATTTCTCTATTTTTTAACTTATATTATTTTTACTTTATTGGATCTATCTTCGATTATTCCTTTCCATGTCTTAACAGAAACTAATATCAGAAGACAACTATTCAAAATTCAGCTAAAACTAAAATATGATACTCCTTCCAATATTTTACATCATGAGATTTATCAACTCAAAATGTTAATTTTTACAATTCGACTTTGTGAGTTGAGTGAAAGAAATAGCACGGCAGCAATGAGTCTTCTGTTCCATTGGTTATTAGACTTATGGAAGAATATAAGGCAAGCTTTGAATCAGGATATATCGAATAACCACCATATCCTTACCATTTCCTTTTTTCCTGAGCCATTAAACATTTAAAAATATGTTTTCTGTAACTATCTGTCTAAATTTATTAAATTTTAATTTTATTTCTTCTATTTATTAACGTATCTTATTTTTATTTTACTTTTTTTTTGTTATTTTATTTAACTTTATTTTTAGTCTAAAATTTGAACTTTTTTAGAGTTTGACAGCTAGCATTTTATAGCTTGATAATTTCAGAGATAACACAGGTAAGTTACTGATTAGAATATACTGTTTGAAAGTTCTGAATTCATTATTGTTGAAATATACAAGTTTTCATTTGAGTTTAAAAACATTTTATGATTTTTTAACAAGAACTGGCAAATACAGTGGTGGTATCATCTTTAAAGTTATTGAATTCTTTTTATCTATGGAAACATAAACATAAAAATATTCTTTATTCATTAGTGAATTAAGTAATTGTCATATTTTAGTAATCACTTAATTAATTATATTAAAAGCTAAAAGAACTTGCCAATCCGTTAGCAAAAACTATAACCTATTTAATTACTAAGAAAGTGAAGTAAAGAGCTGCAACTGATAGCTAAAAAAATTACACAATTATTTATAATAAAAGTTGAAAAAAAATTATATTGATTATTTTTTATTTTAAAGGTTAGAAGGTTAGAAGTTGTTCAATTACCAGTATTGATAAAGGAAAAAAAGAATTATGTATTTGAGGAAAATGTGATTCTGAAAATCTCATAAAAATTTTTTATTCTACTAGTTGTTTATAGATGATTTTTAAATAAAACAAAATAAATTTATACTAGATAAATTACATTAAACAATAAAACAATGATTAAATAAAATTGGTTGAAGCAAAGAGCAGAATATTTGGAAATGGTCTTATTCTAAAATGTATAATTTAGTAATACAAAAATAATTAATTGAATAAGGCGGATAGACACTGAAACAGAAAAATATTAAAAAGCTTAAATTTATTTAAAAATTGCCGAGCTATTTTAAAGCAAAAATACAAAATGTGAACAAAAATTTATATCTTATTAATAATTCAATTTTTATTCAATTTATGCCATTTTTTAAGGTAAAGCGTTAGATATTAATGATTAAAATAAAAATGAAAGTTTAAAATCCATAACCTCCATAGTTATTGTTATTATTATTGTATGAAGGATAAGTTTGAGGTGGTTGAGTTTGTGGTGGTTTAGTTTGAGGAGGATAAGTTTGAATTGCTGGTTGAGTAAATTGATTTCCATAGGCACCAAATTGATTGCCATTGTTTCCACTGGAGGTACCTTGATCAGCTCCACACAATGCTGGATTCAAATTACGATCCATTGCAGCAACTTCAGAAGCTGAACTAGATGAGCCGAAAATTTGTTTGTTACATTGAATTTTACATGGCCATTCGCACTGTTTTGTTGCATCGTTCCACCACAAGTCATAAGTACTTGAACCTTTTGCGCATAAGAAATCTTTTCGGACACCTTTAACACATACATGGAATACATTACAGTATTTCGGATTTGAAACAAATGAACCATCGCTGACACCTTGACAAGGATTTTCACTATCTGGTATTCTGAATAAATCATTTGAATTGTCTTCAACAACTTGGCCATTTACACCATTGTTTTCGAAATTATTATTGTTATTTCCACTTGATCCTTGTCCATAACTAGTAAAATCATTATTACCACCGTATGATCCTTGACCATAACTTCCGAAATTATTATTGTTGTTATTATTTCCAGAAGGTACTTGTCCATAACTTCCGATATTATTATTGTTGTTATTGTTTCCTGAAGGTACTTGTCCATAACCTGTATTTTGTTGATTATTATTTGATGGTTTTGGACATGAGTCTAAAATTCTTTGAGATTCCGAAGTACTTTCACTAACTGAACCGTTATCAAGTAAAATTCCGCCAGGACTTGTGCATTGTCTTCCAGTATCACATGGAAATTCACATTGAGCTTGTGGTTGAGTAATTGATTGAGATGTGCTGTGATACTTCCACCATAATCTATCGCCAGATTGCATTAAAGCGCATAAAAATTCAAATTTATTCTTGTTGAAGCATCTGTAGTAAACATTACACCATTTGCTTGGATAAAAACCGTCTGGTTTATCATCACATGAAAATTGTTCATTATCTCTTACATATTGCTTCCATGGTTCAACTTGTTCAACTTGTCCACTTGGTTGAAAATTGTTATTTCCCATATTGTTTTGATTTCCGTATTGAATAGATGGTTGTGTAAAAAAGACTGGTTGTGTTGTTTGAGGCATAAAGTTTGTTTGCTGTGAATTGTAATTGTAATTATTATTTCCGTAACCATTGTTGTTTGTTTGTTGTTGATTTCCTTGATTGTTTGTTTGTGTCAATGGAGTAAAATAATTACCAGATGGACAACCAGATGGATTTTTGCTAGAAAATTCACACTTTTGAGTTGATTCGTCATAGTAAAATCTTTCGCCATTTTGAGCACATCCATAGGTTTTTTGCTGTTTACCAAACACGCAAGCATGATAAATGTCACAATATTGATTATCTTTGTTTGGTCCAGTTGGTTTATTTGAACAATCAAAGCTGATTCCAGTTATAGTTTGTTCTTGTACAGTTGGCACGAATTGAGGCTCTTGAGGCACAGATGGTTGCTGTGGTTGAGGAATTATTGGTGGCTGAGGAATGTTACCATATGAACCTTGTCTGACTATTCGGTTGTTTTTCCACCACAAGTCTTGATGAGACTTACCAGCCAAAGAAACAAATATTAAAGACAGCACAAAAATGTTCAATCTTTTATTAAACACTATCATTTTGATTACTTCTTATTTTTCTTTTTTCTTTTTGATGATTTAGAAACAAGAAAACCCTTCGCTTTAAATACTAGATTTGGGTAGGCTCATTAAACTCAACAAATAACAAGTATTTGAATTGTTTAATAAATTTACCTACGTATTCTCACGATTTTCAAATTGTAACAATAACCAAGATAGGTAGTTAAAGAGACTTAAAATGATATAATTATTTAATAAAATATTTTAATGCTTAAAAAATTATATTTATTTTAAACTTTACTTAAATCAATCATTAACACTTTTCGGAAGTTCTTCAGGTTTATTTAAGCTTTTATATTTAAATTCGAATATTTTCGATTTAATATCGCTTAATTTCTTAGTCGTGTTGCAATTTTTTAAAAAATTTATTTATCTGACAAATAAATCTAAGTCTTACAGCTTGACTTTTTGTAATAGTTGTCTCCAGTTTTTTCAAGAGCTTCAAATGTAATATTAAATTTATAATAGATTTAAGACATGGTCTGAGTTTAAAAAATTTTTCTATATTAGCAAAAAGATGCTTTTCTAGCTTAAAAGGACTTTGCATCCGAAAAATCTAGACATATTGTGTCTTTTTATCAAGAAATTTTGTTTTATGAAAAATATAGGATAATATAAAAAATAATTTTAATCATTTCTGAATGATTATATATAGTTAAAACAATTCAATTAAATATTTTATTTGATTATAATTAAATTAAATTAAATTCATATTGATAATTTTAAATAATAAAGAAAATTAAAAATTTATTTGATAAAAAGATGGGATCCCTTTTTGTTTTTTACATTAAATTAAACTATATAAAATTAACAAAATAATTAAATCATTCGGGCAAGTTGACACACACATTAGGAAAATTGTTATTTAAAAGACTAACCTACAATATATTATATAAAAATTAATAGTTGTATATCTGATAAAAAAATTAAATTAAAACTTGAACAACCTAAAGTTGATGATTCGAACAACCTCCGAATCATTATTCTATGAAGCAGAAAATAAATTAAATAACGTAATCATCCGAATTTAGTGACATGTCACAAAAAAATCTTTTACATGTTATAACTGCGTGTCACTAAAATAGAGTACTCTATTTTAAAGACATGTCACTAAATTCGGAAAATTACGTTATTAGTAAAATTGATCACAGATTAAGCAATCTTTTTGAAAATTACTTTCGTAATTCTCTAGATTATTCAGTTCCACTGACAAAAAGACTTGTTTCGGAGTACCATAGAGGCTTCGAT
>PJRA01000313.1:1530335-1541754 GCA_016987375.1 Brachionus koreanus | reverse complement strand
TCACAATATTGATTATCTTTGTTTGGTCCAGTTGGTTTATTTGAACAATCAAAGCTGATTCCAGTTATAGTTTGTTCTTGTACAGTTGGCACGAATTGAGGCTCTTGAGGCACAGATGGTTGCTGTGGTTGAGGATTTATTGGTGGCTGAGGAATGTTACCATATGAACCTTGTCTGACTATTCGGTTGTTTTTCCACCACAAGTCTTGATGAGACTTACCAGCCAAAGAAACAAATATCAAAGACAGCACAAAAATGTTCAATCTTTTATTAAACACTATCATTTTGATTACTTCTTATTTTTCTTTTTTCTTTTTGATGATTTAGAAACAAGAAAACCCTTCGCTTTAAATACTAGATTTGGGTAGGCTCATTAAACTCAACAAATAACAAGTATTTGAATTGTTTAATAAATTTACCTACGTATTCTCACGATTTTCAAATTGTAACAATAACCAAGATAGGTAGTTAAAGAGACTTAAAATGATATAATTATTTGATAAAGTTATTTAGAAACAAATTTAATTTTAAATAAACATCAAAAGAATTTTATGATGATTAGAGTAGCTATTAAGTTAACTTGAAGATTAATCTTACCATTTTTTTCTCGACACCGAAAAATTCATTTTTAGGCGAATTTCAAAAATAAATTAATTTTTAATATAGTAATTCGAAACAATTCATTTAATTATTTTCTGCATTAGAAATATTAACCTTTAAAATAAAAAATTAGAATTTTGAATAATATTTTGAAGGGCAGATTAAGTTTAAATTGACATAAGGTTTTTAAATTTTTGTTGATTTAGTTAATTTTCTGGTTTATCCTCAGTTTCAATAATTAAACCTAAATGGTATTTAATTTTTTACTTGAATTTTTTTTTCTTCATAAAATAAAATGTTTAATTTTGACATTTAATGTTATAAAATTTCGGAACAGAACATTTCTAAAAAATATTTTAATCATACATCAAGAACTCTACAAGTTTTATCTTCAAAATGAATTGACAACTTAAAAAATTGTCATTTTTTTCCTAAGTGTCACTGTTTCAGTTATTTCTCCTCCAAGCCTTTGATTTTTTTGATTTATGCTGAATCATAAAACTTTGCTTTTTTTAAAAGATTGTATATTTTTGATTTTAGCAACTTCAAAGCTTCAAGTCTATGTGTTAAATAAATAAAATTGAATAATGTTAATATGTCTAACTATTTTTTTATTAAATTTAAAAAAATTTATAAAAAATTATTTATAAATTGAAATAAAAATTTGAAGTTTTGGTGCTTGAAGCCATTATTGGAAAAAAGGCCTATTATCAACAGCAGTTAATCGTTAATTATGTTTAGTAGAATGTGAAAATGTACAGGTTCAGAATGCTCTGAATACGGCTATTAAGAGCAACCCAAAGTTTAGTTCCTGTCAATTATCAAATGACCTTAACACATCACAATCGACGATTTCTATAACTTGATTAAAAAAGCTAAAAGTCGTTTTCGAGGCGTTAATCATGATTTTAAAGATTTTGACTTTCAAACTATTTAAAAAAAAAACATCTAAATGAATTGTTTGTGTATTTATTTTATTTAAAATGATTTAAATCTATTTTTGTTATTAAAAATGATACCATAAAATAATCAATGATAACAAAAATAATTCTATGATAGCATTTTTAGTGTGATGATAACATACCCCTAACCCTTGAATTATAAATAAAATGTTTTATTAATTGATTTTTTTAAAAAAGTTTTTGTGATGATAGTTATGGGAAATTATAAAATTTATAAAGATTTCTTTTTAAAAATTGCATACATTCATGATTCAACAAAATTGAAGAAAATCAAATTGTAAAAGATTTAATAATTAATAGGAAATAATTAAAAGATTTAATTATTACTTGCCAAAATTAATATTAAACAAATATCATAAATACCGATGAGTATAAGATTTATTTAAGATTATTTGAATATGGTGTTGTGCACGGCAATGTGAAATCATAGTACAAAATATTATACTATGTCTCTGAAAAATTAATGTATGAAAAAAATTTCCAAACTGAGTGCACAAGGCAATGTAAAATCTTAGTATAAAAATTAAAGTACAAAAAGGAAAAACTAAATAATTATTTTATCTAATGTAATGATATGCATTTTACAGAGAAATGAAGAGAATTTGCAGAATTTAGAATTCGTTTGTACAAACTTGTACAACATTGTACTGTTTACAGAACCATTTTTGCAGAGCTAGAAAAATAATTATTTAGTTTTTCCTTTTTGTACTTTAATTTTTATACTAAGATTTCACATTGCCTTGTGCACTCAGTCCGGAAATGTCTTAATTTGTATTGGAAAAATATGATTAAGAGATGTCATCATGTTTACAAAAGCGCAATAAAAATGCAAAAAATAGACTTTTGTATTAGAGATGTTCGAGCTTGATAAATTGTTGGTCTGGCCAGTTGACAATTTCAAAATCTATAGATATGATTCAAATGAACTTAGAGGAATAAATTAGTAAAGAAGTTGTATCAAGTCTTTTTTATCACCTATTTTCATACACATTTGGTTAGTCTAGGAATAGACAAAAAAAATTGTTGCTTGGAGGAGATGGAAAGCGCGACAATAATAGAAGCAAAGACATGAAACGGTTTCATGTTTGGGTCTTTAGATTAGTGAAGCATTATGAACAAAAAAGTAAGTTTTTTGGCATAGTTGCAAGCAAAAATTCAATGAGATGGATGGATTATCAGATCAAAGAAATAGCAAAATTTTATAACCAAGGAACAGAGTATTTAAAATAAAAATGAATAATTAATTAAAAAAAATATTTTTATGAAAAGGTGTTACCAATTTGAGGCCACCTTTCAAAATCCAACTTATGATGAAGAATTTGAATTCGATTTCCAGTCCGGGTCTGATACAAATTCTTAAAAAGAATCTATAGTCATTTCGGATGCTGAAGAAGTAGCGAATGAAGCTAATGTTATTGATTTAGATGATTTGTTTCAATGATGATATGTGTGTCTCAGAAGAAAACACTGTTCGTGGAAACTCACTCACAAGTTCTGGAACCTAAAATACTGTCGCTTCTATTACATGCGAAAATAAATCATCAGAAATTCGATCCAATTTTACATCTGTTGAAGAAATCAAGAAAGTATTGAGGGACAAAAAAATCCTTCACCATGTCCCGAATGTGGAAAAGACATAGAAGGAAAACGAGGAATCAATTTACATAATTTTCGCGCATATAAAAGATAACTAAAATAAATATTTTATTATTTTAGACTAAATTTTCCTCTAAAAACATATTTAAGAGATTCAAATAAACTTTTCTTATTTTTAAAATTTATGTTCGTAATTGCATTATATTTTGCATGATAACAAAAATTAGTTGATGATAGCTTTTAATAAGGTATATTAAGATTTTTATTCACAACAAATTTAGACTAAATTTTCCATTTAAATTCAATGCAAAAAATTTTTTATTTTAAATTTAAGGCTATTCCTGATCCGGATCGGGACATCTCTAAAATACGGACACGGACTTAAAAGCTTAAATTAAAAATTTCAGAAAAAAAAAACAATTTAAATTTATTAAAAGAATTTAATGGTTTTAAATTGAATATTATTAATTGTTTAATTTAAATTTTTTTTCCTTTTAGGGGTCAAAATTTGTCTTTTTTTAATAATACTTTTTAAACTCTTGTATGCATCTTCTGAAAAATAATTCTGATAAACAGAATAGTCAATATTAACATCACCGCTAGCCAAATCTTCAGGTTTACATATAAAATCACTCTCTTGAATCAATATTTTGAAATCAAAACTATTTGAATATTAAACCAATAAGAGAATTTTTTTTTGTTTATTTTTTAAAATTTGCGGGGAAATAAATGATTTCTTTTCTTGTTTTTGGTCATTTTCATCGTCTAATTCTTCATCAACTTCATAATCTGCTTCTTCTTCGATTTCATTATTTTTATGTATGCATGCTTTTTGTATGTAAGTCCATTTATCCCATTAATTAAACTTTAAGAAAGAATTACAGCATCTTGTCTTATTTAAATTAGCTCTAAATTGGAGGAAGACAAGGGATGGTTAAATGTAACTGTACATCCCAATGTTCAACTAATCGATGCTCGCATTTTTACTTTATTCTCATAATTTACTGGAAAAATTCTAGTAAAATACTAGAAAAAAATAATAACTCAGTTTTGAGATTTTTTTTATTCATTTTTTAAAATTTACGTATTAGAGCGTAATTCTTTAGATTTTCTTGTTATAGAATTTTCCAATAAAGTATATATAACAAAAGATGCTTGACCAGGAACTAAAAGAAAAAAGTGTAAATTATGACTTGAATTTCGGTTTATAATATGAAAATAAAAGAAAATTATTGTTAAAAAATTAAAAAAAAAATTTTTTTATTAATTTTTACAAATAAAATTGTAATGTCCATGAACCAAAAGTAACCATTTTTGGACAGAAGTTAACTAAATTTATTTATCCAAGAAAGTACTAATTCTAAAATGCATTTATTTTTTAAAAGATGAAAGATTTGTTTCAAATTAGTCTTGAAATAAATAGTAAACAATTAAAAAATCTTGAACTGTTGAATTTTTTTAAATTTTGAGCATAAGATTATTACAATTATATTGCTGTGTCGAGTTTATTTATATTAGCTTTATGTGATGCTTTAAGCCGACCAATTTTTTATTTAAACAATAGTATTTTTGAACACATATACTAAATTTTGAATTTTATCGCAGAAGAAAATGCGATTGGCTTTGGGATTAATCTTACTCTTTCTCGGCTCTGGTTTTTCAAATGGAATATCCATCGATTGGGATCTTGAAGGCAATGAAAAGGAACAAGACTACAAAATTGTCTGCTACTATACTAACTGGGCTCAGTACCGTCCTAAGCCGGGCTCATATCTGCCTGAAGACATTGATCCTAACCTTTGCACACACATAATATTCGCTTTTGCTAAAATCAACGACGAGTCGGAATTGGAAGCTTTCGAATGGAATGATGAATCTACCGAGTGGTCATCTGGCATGTACCAGCGAACAATTGATTTAAAAAAAAAGAACAAAAATTTAAAAATTTTAATCGCTGTTGGAGGTGATTGCTTACGATAGCTTTTTTCGTGTCTAAAAATATTATAATTATTTTTTAATTAGGTTGGAATCATGGATCTCTTCCTTTTTCTAATATGGTCTCTGATGATTTCAAACGGAAAAAATTTATCACTAAAACAGTTGAATTTTTAATCAAAAATAAATTTGATGGGTTTGGTATAAAAAAAGAACTTTTTGTTTTTTAATTTAGTTCATTTTTTTTATAACATTTAATTCAAGATCTTGACTGGGAGTATCCAGCTAATAGAGACACAGAAGATAGACCAGATGACAAAATATTTTTTACAATTTTATGCAAAGTAAAAGCGCAAATTTTGTTTCTAATTTTAGATATTTTTTTTAGGAACTAAAAGCGGCATTTAAACCACATAATTTGATTTTAACTGCAGCCGTGGCAGCTGGTGAAAAGTATATTAAGAGCGCCTATGAATTGTCCGAAATTCACAAGTACTTACTTTTAACTAAATTCAAAAAATTTAAAACTATCATCATTATTAATATTTAAAGATATCTTGATTTTATTAACATTATGGCATATGGTAATTTAAAAATAAATTTAGAAAAATATGATTAAATTATGATTTAAAGATATCCATGGTGGCTGGGATAATGTAACTGGTCATAATGCTCCATTATATGCGCATCAGTTTGACCGTGATCCTGGTCTAAATGTGGTAAGATTTTTTTTTTGAATTTTCTTATCAAAATATTAATTTTGACTCGAAAGGATTTTGCCGTAGATTTATGGCTTGAGCACATACCGGCTAATAAGCTAATCCTGGGTTTGTCAGCCTATGGTCGTTCATTTAAGCTAAAGGAAGGCTTTGAATCATGCCCATTGACCGATACGCCAGTGACAAGCGGCGGCACTGAAGGAAAATTTAGCAGAGAGCCTGGATTTTTGAGTATAAAGAAAGAAATTCATTAGAATTCAATTCTAAATAATTTATTTTTTATAGCGTATTATGAAACATGTGAAAAAATTTTAAAAAATAACTGGAAATACATTTGGAATGATGAGCAAAAAGTGCCATATGCTTATTCGAACGAAATAACCACTTCTTCTGCAGCTCCGATTGAATGGGTGGGCTTTGATGATGTGAAAAGCATCGAAGAAAAGGTTAGATATTTGATGAAAAAAAAACTTGGAGGTGGTATGCTTTGGTCATTGGACATGGACGATTTCACCGGAACATTTTGTAACCAAGGCAAATATCCAATCTTGACCACAGTGAATGTTCTTCTAAATCCAAAGCTAAAATTGAAAATGCCTGATGCTAAAGTTTTATGGAACACAGATGTGAGCAAATCATCAGATTCAGACGATCCAATTAACGAAGATAGCATGTTTATCAATGATACAGACAAAAAATTGGCCTCTATGGGATACTTTAGCTCTAACAATATCCTGGGACTTATTCAAAATAAAGGTAATTTTTATTTCATCTAAAATACATTGATTAATTTTTTTTCCTAGTTTTACAAGTGTATAAATTTTGTGAATGCAAAAATGGAACTCATAAAATCAGTAGTGATGGTGATAAATTTTCCTATAGGGTTGACTGCAACATCAAACAAGTTTTCGCAGATACTGAGCAAAAATCAGTGACTGAAACACCAACTGATACGACTAAAGTCCCAAAAATAACAAATAAAGGTGAAGAAAATAAGAACACAATATGGTCAATATTTGGAATTAATTCAGCTAGTCCAGCAGGCATTAATGCATTTATGCCAAGTTTATACTGTATGTTCGTTTATCTAGTATTAACAGTATTTTACTAAAAATATTATATAATTTTGATTTTTATATTTGTAATTTTTTTTTCTATCTAATTAATTTATTTTATTTAAAATGATTATTATTTTAAACAAATAAAATTTAAAAAAATTTTTTTTTTTCTATATTTAAGATCCTGAGCCAAACAATGAGCCAAATGGATATAAAATAGTGTGCTATTTAAATAGCTTATTTAGTTCAAGAAATAATTTGGCAAAAATTCGACTAGAAGATACAATCATAGCGGCTCAATCATGCACTCATTTTATTTATTCGAATGCAAAAATATGTCCCGAAAAATTTGACAAAATAATTCCGTCAAATTTGGACGATATTGAATTATATCAATTGGTAACTCAATTGAAATCTGTTAATCCAAAATTAAAAATGTTGATATCGGTTGGCTCCTACATGGATGGATCTATGCCAATTATTAGAATGACAGAGAGTTTTATAAATATAAAAAAATTCATCACAAATTCAATTTTATTTTTGAAAAAGTACAATTTTGATGGACTAGAAATAAATTGGAATTTGAGAAATATCGATTCCGATAATGATTATATTAAAAGTAATGCGGCAATTCTAAAAAATCAATTCACAAAATTAGCATATGTAAGATTTAGATTGAATTTAAAAAAAATAAATAAATCTTTTATTTTAATTTTATAGAAATTTAAAAATGCTTTTATTCCATTTAATTACTTATTAACAGCTAAAGTGTCTGGGATAAATGAAGTGGCTCAAGACTCTTATGAAATAAATCAAATATCTAAGTTAGTTGTTAGATTTTAATTAGTAGAATTTTTAATTTTTATTTTAATTAGATATTTTGATTTTGTAACTTTATGCAATTATGATTTTTACGAGATTCCGTTGGTTTTTAAGTACAGTGTACATCACAACCCTTTATACTCAAGAAATAATCAAATATCTATTGAGTCATCGGTAAATTTTTGGCTACAACATGGTTTTCCGAAAGAAAAACTTTTGATTGGGATTGAATCTTATGCTAGGACCTATACACTTCATGCAAATAGGATTAATGATCTTGGTAGTTCTATTTTAAAGCATGGTGATTCGGGTTTTTTCACTTCTGTCCCTGGAATTCTCTCTTATTATGAAGTAAGCTATTAAAAAAAATTTATAATTTTGAAATTTTTCTAAGGTATGTGATAATATTTACATGAAAAATTGGCTCAGAAGTTGGGTATTAGATGAGATGGTGCCCATGGTATCAGGTTTAAATGACCAGGTTGCTTTTTATGAAGATGTCGAAAGTGTGAGCTTTAAATCGAATTTTGTAAAAGAAAGGAGTCTAGGAGGAGCATCTCTATTTAGTCTAGATAATGATGATTTTACTGGATTATTTTGCATGCAAGGAAAATTTCCTCTTCTTGAAACAATTAAAGAAATTTTTAATAATTAAATGTAAATAATTTAATTAAAAATGTAATTTTCTTTTAAAGTAATCGCATTTATAAATTCAATACTTTGTATTATTTTTTATTTTAGACTTGAATTAATTTTTAAAAAGCATTATTTTTTTAAACAAAGTTTATCATCCAATTTATTTTTGGCAAGAAATAAATGTAAAAAAGCAAAAAATTTTAACATTACAATAAGATTTTAAGTTTAT
The DNA here is from genome assembly GCA_016987375.1 of Brachionus koreanus. Lineage (NCBI taxonomy): Eukaryota > Metazoa > Rotifera > Eurotatoria > Ploima > Brachionidae > Brachionus > Brachionus koreanus. The sequence goes on along the minus strand of PJRA01000313.1, from coordinate 1,533,197 downwards.
TTAATGGTATTCAAAATTTAATTTTAAAAACTATTTGAAATAATAATTATAAATAATAAATAATAATGACAGCTACAGCAGGTTTCCTGCGGAGCAAGAAAGCTTTAGTCTTTTCAATGACCTCGCATTTATTGTCTCACTCGGTAATTAATTACAGCTCTTGATTTCTCTATTTGTCAAGAAATTTTTACGTTGCTTTGCTTTAGTGAGTTGTTTGCTATATCTTTATTTCATCTTTGTTTTTAAAAATAAAAAAAAATTACTCTGAAAAATTCCTCCCAAAGAATTCACACCCGATAAAAATTCTAAAAACTAACTAAAAATTTTTCCAAAAATTCAGAATGTGAAATAGTAGAGAATTTTTAACAAAACCAACATCTTTTTCGCTAAGTAAACTATAAAAAACATAATTTTGATAATAACCTTAATTTTAGATGAATTTAATATGATAAATAAAATTTTTTTTAATCTATTTAAATTAATCATTTATTTAAAAAAATTGACGGTAAAAATTTTAAATTTTAATTTTAAAAAATATAGAAAATAAGCTTCAAAAATATAACAATATTGTCAAAAATTGGTGGATGTTTAAGTTTGGAAATCAAAAATAATAAATAAATAACTCATTTGCTAAATAGACAGTCTTTACTTATCTTTAGTCATAATAAATTAGGCTCATATTTTGGATATTTTGATCATGGATAACTCCAAAAGCTAATCATTCAAAATCAAATTCAGTCAGGATTGCTTTTCGGGAAAAATTAACAAAAAATTTTTAATACTTTTTATGCAGTGGAAAAAATACATTAACTTACTTAAATAGTTGGAATATTTTTTTATTCAATAAAATCTAAAAAATTTTTAATTTAAAATTAAATAGTAATTCTAAATGACCCATCGGATTATCTATTTTTTCTAAAAAAAATAATAGCAAAAATTTTTAAAAATCTCACTGCTTAAAGCTTTAATTTTTTAATTAAAATTTAAAAATGTACAAAATCAGCTGTATAAACTTGATTTTTCCGAATGGCTTTTGTCTTCCTCTAAATCACATGCTAAAAAAAGAAGCGAGCCAGTTTAAATAGAAAATCTGTAGAAAATTTAAATAGAAAATAATCAAACTTGGCTTGATTAAGCGACTAGAAATAGAAATTAGTTTTGAAGTAACAACTATCTAAAATTAGCCGATGAATCAATTCAAATTATCAATTAGAATTTTTTGGAATTAAAAGACTGAATTGACATTGGCAAAATAATTTCATTTAAGAGTCATAAAGGGCAAGAGCTAAAAGGTTTTTTCAAGAGTTTCAAAATAAATCCAAATTTGTCTTGGGAACCAAAATTTTGTTACTTAAATTTCACGGCCAAATTTACATAGAAACACGGCATCCTTCTTTATACAAGAGATTTGTAAATCTAGATGAGCGCGGAAGAAAAATATCTTTCTTTTAAATTTAAAAATTATTAATTCTAATTCCCATTTAATTTATCTATTAAATTTATAAATTTGAAATTTTACTGTTTTTTTTTCGCTTTCAAAAATTTACAGTTTCTAACACTAAATAAAATTAAAATTTGTTAAGTAAATCGAATTTAAAAGATTTAAAGTAAATTTACACATTTTTTTTGAAAAAGTGATTATTTAGGATAGCTTTTATATATATTCATGATAGAATGAAGATCAAAAATATATGGCTATAAACTAGTGAGAATTTTGAAGGTAAATATTTGAGTTGTAGATAGTTTTTAGATTTTTTACAATTCTAGTAATTTGAAGCTAATTTTGGTATAAAAATAAATTTCAGAAAGATTTTAATTATTAGCATAGGAAAAAAATCATTAGCAACAGCTAGCTATTTTATAATTGAATAAATTAACAAAAATTTAATGATTTCATAAAAATAAAATTATAGTTAAAATGATAAAATTGTTCATAATTAATAAATTCATTTAGATATAATAGATTTCAAATTTAAATCAAAACCATATAATCTTTATTTGTATTTCAATATTTATTCCTTTTTCTAGATTTAATAATAAGAAGGAAAAATTATTACGGATTTCTTGACAAATGTTGTTTTTGAAAAAGCTCAAATTGATTTTTTTCAAAAATGATCCACTTGCAAATTTAATTTATTTTCAACCAGATCGAATATTAAGTTTAGAAAATATCTTTGGGTGCATCTAGGAATGAAAATCAAATTTGCATTTTTTTAATGAGTTATTTTTTCAAGATTTTTAATAAAAATTCGATCTTGTTGAAAAAATAATTACTAAAAATGTATTAAAATTTGAATCTTAATTTATATTTTAAGTAAAAATTCAACAGAATAATAAAAATTAATAAAAAAACAGAAACAATATTTTAAATTTATTTTTTTATATAAGTAGAAATTATATTTTAACAAAAATAACAAAATTGTTTATTCAACAATTTTTTGATAAAAATAAAGAATAAAAATACAGAAATTTATATTTTTCATTTAATCTTTAAAAAATAAATCTGTATAGTAGAATGATTGAAAAAAAATTAAACATAAAAATTTTTGTTCAACTGCAATTTAGGCAATAAAAAAAAACATTGATTTTTTTTTCATTAAAATTTAATATTCTTTAAAAAAGTTTTAAATTTTTGTCTAATGGTGAACAACAGACTCAAATGGAATGATAAAATCGAAATCTGCGTTAAAAAAGCTTACAACATGCTTGGTATGCTCAAGAAAACGTTTGTGTATTGGGATGCTCAATTGTTTTTGCAACTTTACAAAACATATGTTAGACCGCATCTAGAATACTGTGCACCTGCCTGGAATCAAGCAACGAAACTCGATTCAAAAATAAGAAGTTTGAATTATGAGTCAA
>PJRA01000313.1:1519916-1530190 GCA_016987375.1 Brachionus koreanus | reverse complement strand
TCGGTAGAAACTAAAAAAAAAAACAAAAAGTTTACGATAGCGGGATTACGTAAGTCTTCTGGCTTTGTCAGTTTAGTTAAATTAAACTTGACCGTAGAATATTAACTATTATTATTATTATTAACTGATAAAATTACTTCATATGGCATGTATTTTTCTGATGAGTTTGGTCTGATCGATGTTAAGTATTTTGTTTTTTCAAAATAATTTCCTTCTCATTAACTGCTTCTTCCTAAATTGCAGCAATAGTTCCAACTTCCAACTTATCCCTAGATAAAAAGTATCCAAGAATAATCTAATATGGGAAAAGAAGCTTTTCCTGAAAAGAAGCTTTTAACACCTTTTCGAAAACTGTCCAGGTTGGAGCAAACTATCTAAATGAAAAAAGGAAAATTTTAAAACAAATACACAAATATGAGGTCAATTAAAAAAATATTGAAATTTCATAATTTTGTTTTAAGCCTGCTTGATAAAAAATGCATATTAGTTTAATTGTTTTATTTACAAATCAGTCAGAAGAAATACTATTAAAATTTGGAAATTTGAATTTAATTGAATTTTTTTGTTTTTTCTACTATAATTTTTCAGAATTTCATTCAAATATTCAAGAAAATATATTTTATTTTGAAATCTAAAAGAGTCCTTTGATTTTACACAAAAGGAAAAAAATTTAAGTACTTTTTTCTTCATTAAATAATTGATGATTATCGATTTTGTCTCGAATGATTATGAAAAATTTCGAATTATTAAGAACAAAATCATTTGAGAATTAGTTTTTTTGATTGTTAATAAAATGATGACTTGACTTTATTTGAGTTTTGATGAATCATTAAAAAATAGAAAAAGTTTAATCAAAATTTATTTAAAAAATGTACATACCAAGCAATAAAAAATACAGGAAAAACAAAAGCTAAAAAATTCTCTTAAAATACTCAAAAATTATGTTTCGATAAATCTCACAACTTAACAGATAAAACAAAAAATTCATACTATGATTTAAATAAGCAAGTATATAAACAATTTCAAATATTAGAATTCGAGTGTCTCGCAAGTAGTCTAGCAGGCCGAGTGTGTTGCTCAATACCAAAGGTGTAACCAGTACAAAAAAGCAAATATTCAAAGTTAATAATAATTTGTAAATTTGATTGTTCTTTTTAGTTCGCTTTTTGGCTATGTCCTTGATTTTAGATGATTTTTTGATAAGCTTATACCGTGTCTTATTATCACCAGTATTAAGATCATCTGTGTCTTTTTCGCTTTTAAGCTCTGTTTTTGAAAAGTTAGCTGCATCTTTTTTCTCTATTTTGCGCGGACTTTGCAAATTTAAATTTTTACTTATTTGAAAAAGCCTATAAATAATCAAAATAGTGCATATGATCATTATGCTAAATGGTATATAAGAATAGAGAAAAAGGTCTATCCAATGGTAGGCTTTGGTGTAGAACTCTGTATAAACCATTTGGGTCCTTGGAGAAGGATAGCATTTAATAAATGTCTGGCTAACATTTGATGAATTTTGATGGATTAGAGCGTAGTCCATTTTTGAAAGACGCATCCATATCAAAAAATGAAAATCAAACATAAATATGACCAGCATCATGGCTAAGACCACTTTATCAGCACTGCCGTAGTCAGCTATGAATCGTTTTAGAAATGACTTGCGAGGTCCTTTGGACTCTATTACGTCAATTGATGGTGAGGCTGAGAATCTGCGCGAAAATTTGTTGTCCAGATTGGTTGTTGAGCGATTTGGTTTTAGATACGGATTGGGCTTCATCGGCCGCAATGATGTCAAGGTAACACATCTAAAAACGCCTACTCCGGCTAGAATATTACTCGATAAATGCGATAGATAATAGGTAAAAAATGAGTGCAATGAGCATATTAGATTTGAATGATCTCTGAAATCGTAGTCAAAATAAACATTTGATAGAATGTGTGGTAGACCGACAATCAGATAAAAAAAGTCAACCATGGACAAATAAGCCAAAAATCTGAATGTAGTCAGACCATTTAGAACAGGCCGAGTAAATATATAAAAATTTATTAAGTTGCTTGCCGTGCCTATTATGAGCACAAACGGTATCACTATTTCCAAAAGCATTTTTTAATTTTTTTCCATCTAAATAAATTTTTTTTTTTAATTTTTTGGTTGTAATTTTTTACTTGAATAAAAAAATATAGAATTATAAAATTTTATAATCTAACTTAATAGGTTTGTTGGGTAATTTTTTAGTCATTTTTTTTTATCACTTAAAAAAAAATTATTCCACAAAAATTTTATAAAATTTTTCATGCAAATTTTTTTTAGAAAAAAAAATTACAATTGTCAAAAATAAAAATAATTAATTTTTCAGACGTTATTTTTGATTTTAAAAGAAGATATGCTGAGTATAATTTTATTCTCACAATTTTTAATTAATTTGAATTTTAGCTAATTCGCCTCTTCACTCTAATTATATGTTTATCAAGACCAAAAAATCTTAAGTAAATTGTATCTGATATCAATAATCTCTACTTTTGATTAAATGCTAGGTCTAATCTTTGTTTCTTCCTGATTCAAATGAACATGCTCTGATTAGTTTGGATCCTTAATTACGTTAATTAAAATTGCTCGGCTACTTCTACTCCTGCCAAACTAAAAATATGGAATCAAATTCACTTGCCTCATAGAAATATATGCTTATATTTATAATTATTAAATAAAAAAATACAATATACTTAGAATTAACAATAAATTGTTTAAAATTTGATAAACATAAGAGTTATTAAATGAAATGGCTATTATGTACTTTGTATTGACTTGAGTTAAAATAATTATCTATTTTTAGCGATGCTCTAGCGAATCCTTTTCGATAAAGCCAATTGTCTCTTAAATATCGGAAAAATTTCAACAATAAAAAATATCAATTTACGTCATAAATCTAATTAAAGATAACAACACCTCTTTTTTTTTAATTTGCATCAAATTGACATTTGCTTTTTTTAGTACTTCTAGGATTTAAAAAATATATATATTTTCTATCAAAGCTATTTGAAAAAAAAAAAGAATTTTTAGCTATCTTTTATTTTACTTATATTCTCAAAAGAGCATTATTGATCCTGACAATCTGATCTAAATTAATAAAATAAATTAAATCAATTAAATTTTTTGTACCAACATTTAATTTATTTTTTATAAAAAAAAAAAAAAACTAATTAATTTTGTCACGTTTTTAAGAAGAATGTTTTCAATCCGTGAATAAATAGAATCCTAAAAAATTCAAATCTAAATGACTTCGTTTATCAAAAGACTGAGCTTAAGCGGAATTGAATTGAAAGGAGCTCAGTAGCAAAAGAGCTTTAAACCATAATATTGAAAATTCCTATTTTTCTTTATTTATTTAGAGCCTTGAGCAATAATTTTGTGCAAAAACTAATCCTAATTAATTCAAGTCTATAAATAATTATAATATGATACAAGATACCACGTTTATCTATACAATCTAATTATTCATATTTGAAATAAGAATATTTTTAAAAGAAAACAAGAACGTATATAGCTCTCTTAAATTCCAGCATTTCTCCTATGCCGGATATACATTTTTTAAAATTAATTCCGTTTCTGTAAATATAATTAAATAGGATAAAGAATTAATTTCATGGTCAACATTACAAACGAACTATAACTAAATGAGATAATTTAAATAATAAACTGATATTTGGTTTCAATTTTATTAAAACTTTGAGCAAAATTTTGATAGGATTTTTTTTTTCAAACTGTATTTATTTTAAATAAGAAAAAAACTTTTTTGAAATAATTTTTTGATGAATAAAAAAAACAAGAAACCTTGTTTTTAAAACACAATTTTTTATGCTGTTGTGAATTTCAATTGAATAAAAATTAACTTATTTAGAATAACTCGAGTATGAATTTATAATCTTTAAATTAAAATGATTTTTAATTAAATTCTTAATGCTTATGAAAGCTTTTGGCATTTGAACGCCAGAAATTGATTAGTCCTCCAAATTCAATATGCCAAAAACATTTTTAATTTGATTTAATTGCTTAAAGCGATATCAATTTACAAAATATTGCCAGTTTTTATATAAAAAAAATTGGCAAGTTTTTAAGTGCATACGCACAAAATTAGTTTTAAAACCGACAGATTGAGTCGAAATGTTTGATTAAATTATTAAAAATTTAAATATAAAATTAGTTATACGCGTTAAAAAAATGTAATTTAAGATATTTTTAGTTAATTTTATCAGAAACCAATATCTGTTGTTCTCTTGTCTAATTAAGTCATTAACCAGAAAAAAATACATTAAAATCAAAGCTAGTTAACATTTTAAATTGAGTCTAATTTTGCTTCATACACTTATGGATTTACCAAGAACATTTTTCGTACTTAATAAATATAAAAACAAAAAATTAAAAAAAATAGAATCCAATACTTAATTAAGTATTGAAAAAATCGGAAAAGGCTGGATACAAAAATTTACTCCTTGTAAAATATTTGAAATAAAAAATTCTAAAAATCCATTAATATTCATTACCTAACACTTAAGGATTGATTTTTTTTCGGAAAAAAATTAGTATGACAGTTTTGTTCTTCAGCTAAGACATTAATGAATTAGGTTTATGTCGATTTGATGATTTTTATTTTTATTGGAAATTTTCTGTTTGCTATTTCATTAGACATAGCCAAGACAAAACAAGTTAAGTATCTAATTTTCTTAATTATATAAGTATCAGCAAATCGATTAGAGGACAATTATTCTAGATAATTTTTTTCATGCTTTTTTTTTAAAGAGTTTCTTCACAATTATAAAAAAAACACTTATGCTTTTATTTTAATTTTGTTTTTAAAACAATAAAATGTTATTAACATGTTTCAATGGTTTAAAATCTTAATTGAACTAGAAATAAAAATAATTTTCACATCATACAAAATTATATTTTTAATATAATTTCTTTTTATCTAATAAATTCCTGGAGTGAATAAAAATTTTTCATTTTCAATCCAGTAGAACATAAGATTAATTTTATTAATTTATATTTTAGAAAGATAATGTAGAACGTCAAATTTCTAAATTAAAATTAAAGACAAAGCTTAATCAAGAAAATTAAGTCAATTATAATTTTTTTTTACTGCTTACAGTCACTTTTTAAGCATGGAATTCAAATATTAATCAAATCAAAAATGAGTTTTTGTAGACTAGAGGTAAACAAGCCAAAAAAGCAAAAAAAAAAGTAATTAAAATTGACTGATCATCTTAATCAGATATTTACACTAAAGAAAATTAAATTTTAATTAGTCATGAAAATTTTTAGCTTCCTTTTAAAAAAAATTATTTTATATATATTTTAAACTATTATTCAGTATAGTTAAAAAACGGAAAAATTACATGAATCAGATACTTATATTTTTTTCGTTTTTAAACTAAATGAAAAGTAATTGCACTGATAACCAAATTAAAATCAATCAATTGCAAATTTTTTAAATTTATTTTAATGGTAACACAAAAGCGATTATTTGTTTTGAAAAGATCTCTGCTTGCAATTCATTTATTAGTAGTTTCAATTTATTTAATAGATTAAAATTTTTACGTATTGATAATTTTTTCTCCTCCTGAGTGCTAAAACCAGTTTTTATCGTATTTTTAATTACATAAGTTAATTTTATTGAATTCCCCAATGCTGCAGCTTAAGTTTCTAGTACCAATATGATTGAAAAAAAAAATTTATATATGTCATCAAATATCAAAATTTAGATCATATTAATCAAAACTTTAACTAAATACAATTGTGAATGACTAAAACTATAAAAGCACTCTAATTTAATATTTAAATTTAGACAGAGAGAGAAAACTTTAATTTTATAATTTTATTTATTTTTTTTTCATTCTCGTAATGTTAACTAAATTATTTTATTATTATAATTATTATTAGAAAATTTAATTACTCTAAATTTAGTTAAATAAACAAAATTATAATATTTTAATATGATTTAAAAATTATCAAAGAATTAATCTATCAATACAAAATGCTTCGATTGATTTAATTTGTTCTAATTTTTTAAACCTTTAAAATATAAGTTTGAATTCTACCCCTATGCGAGCTCTTAAATTAATTTGAATATTTAAAATCTTATTTTCTAATGTTAGAAAACGAAACCTTTTATATGAAAGTCAGTTTTAAAAATCAAAACTTAAGATAATAGGATCATTATAACTTCTTAAAGCTGAAAAGCGTCTTTAGTTGATTCTTGTTTCTAATTTATCTTTTTAAAATTGATTGAAAGCGAAATTGAATAAATGAATTAAAAAGATTTCAGAATTATTATTAAAGCAGTTCAATTAAAGCATTAATCCTAATTTATTAAAAAGTGCTACTTTCGTTCTTAAGCCATTTTTCTTAAATGTTATGTTGAGTCATAAAATTTTGCGTCTTTTAAAAGACTGGATATTTTTGATTTTAGCATACATAAATAATACTAAAAGTCATATCATTTGTTAAAATTAACAGAATTAAGAAACATTTTAATTAAAAAGATTAAAAAAATTCAATTTTTTTGACCCACTCTTATAAAGTAATTATTTTGCTCATATAATTTTTAAAAAAAAATTCTGATTATTACTTAAAATATTTAAAATTGCTTTTATATTTTGGATACGTTAAATAGCATTAGTGAGATATTTTTAAATTATTAATCATAAACATAAAACAGTAGGTTTTGCAATTGAAGTAGCTCAAAAACCAAAATATTAAGAATCAATTCTTGGAATAATGTTTAAAATATTTTTTTTAACAATGTAAAAGCTTTATCAGAAGCAATTAAGACTATGAAAAATTTTTGTGCATGTTTAAGCGCGTAAAATTTATTTAAGACTGATTTGATCAAAATAGAAGCATAAAAAAATTTCTCTCAAAAAACTCGGAAGTCTAAAATTAAGTCTAATATAATGAATTAAGAAAACATTTTAAATAATTTTCTAATATAAACACTATTTAACAATAAAAATGATTTTAATGCATTCCTTTGCAAAATGATATTTACCTAGATGATGAAAGCAATTTTTGAAAAGACTCTCATTTGAATACAAATTTTTGCTGATCCCTTTTTAATTTTTCAAAAATATTTTCAAGAATTTTTACATGCTGATATGTTTGAAATTCTCTGTTTTTTCTAAGATTATTTTCAAAGAATTTTATTTATGGCGAAAATTATATTTTTTTGCTTCTAAAAATCTGACCCTTAACAGATTCCCTTAAATGATAATGGAAAAAAATTAAACTAAATCAAAATGCCGCGAAAACTTTGAAACTATTTTTTTTAATTTTAATAACATAGACCTTGTTTATTTTTAAAATGTTTAAAACATGTCATTTACGCTAAAAACAAAATTCTTTAAAGGCAATTATCTTAATTTTATAGAAAATACAAAAGATTTCAAACTTAGGGTTCAGTAAATTTTCAAAATTGGGAAATCAGTCTTTTAGTACGATGCCTTAAAGGTTTTTTTTTTCAATTCATATTCTAGTCTGTAATTCATTTAAAATCTTTAATTATTTTGATTAAATATTCAAATTGAATAAAATCAACTTATTTATTAATTCCTGTTTGCTTAAAGATAAAATAAATAATTTCATAAATTTATTCTAAATAGAATTTTTTACACATAAAAATTAAATTAATAGAACAAGACAGGCAAAATTTAATGAGCTTTTTTGAGCTCTGTTTTTTTTTACATTCCAATTTATGCTTCGCTTTCATCAAGCTTTACATCTGTTTGTTCAACTTCAATTTGAGTTATCTCTTTTTCATTTAGTTCAGTATGCTCAGTTTTTGATTCTATAAGAACAGCTTCTTCGTCAATAGGTACAATTAAGCTATCGCTAGTCATTAAATCATGCTTAATCACAAATTTTGTAAATCTTTTACATAAACTCGTCTCTTTCTTAAATAAAAAATAAAGTGTTTAATTGATTTAAGAAAGAAATTACTTCAAATTTGTCATAAATAGTTCTGTGGTGAAAATATGCATGCGAAAAAATTCTGTATATTCTTCGGCAAACAGATCCCAGCTTTTGTACACTTGAATCCTTGAGATTTACTCTTTAAATATTAGTTAATATAGAAAATTTGACTCTAATTTATTTTTAGTCTAAGAAACCTGCTGGGAAAATAACGATTACTATTAAGCAAACAAGCTGCGCCGTCTAAAGTATGCCGCGTATAATCAATTGCACTGCACTTGAATAAGTTTTAAAAAATAATTGAAATTAACCAAAATTGAAATTTTATTTACTTCTTTGGGATTCTTGTGAGCTGCACACAAAAAAATCCACTGTTCTGTGGCAGTCATTTGTGAACATGTAGATGGTGAGCATTCGTGTTGTAAAAGAACTGTTATTTTGTTCAAATCCAAACAAAACTGTCGTACATGTTCGTACTTCCATACACCTTCGTCTTGCTGATCTGGCAATTGAAGAATTTTTTCAACATCGCTTGGATTTGTTTTAATCAATTGTTGTATATACTAAATAAAAAAAATATTAAAAATAAAAAATTTTGAAAATTTTTTTAAAACCTGCTGCACAGCTAAGGTGCTTTCCATTTCGTCTAGGTCTTCTTCAGACCAGCTATTCCATTCCTTAAGATTTCAATTTAAAAAACTTTTCTTAATTTAAACCATTCTGAGAATACTTTTTCAGAGCAGCCAGGTCGGTTTCGTCTTAAAATAGAATTTTGTTTGGGCTGATTAAGCTCGTCTATTTCATTTTGATGAACAATTTGTTTGACCATTTCTGAGCTAGTCATCACAGCTTTCTAAAAGAGAATTTGACTCAATTAATTTATATAGAAATATTCGATTATATTCAGTTGCTTAGTAACTAAAATCTAATTCTTCCAATTTAAAAAAATATAGAGAATCAATGTCTTAAGAAATTTAAGAAAATTCATTTTTTTTATTATTTTACAAAAGTGAACTTAAAAATTGATTAATGAATTATTATTTTTTTCTCAGATATGTTAAATTATGTTTAATTAATTAGTAATTTATAGATCATTTAAATATATGTGTAAAAATGTTATAGCTTGTAACTTTTAAAAGTATTTTTATTTAGATTTTTTAAAATTTTGTACAAAATTAATGCTAACAAACGAATATAATTTTTTTTTCTATAAGTTTTTACAAGTTCTGTAAATGTAACATAGTGCAAAATTCAAAGTTGCATTTATAGCTAAATTTGTCCAATTTTAAATTTTGCTAAATTTTCAAAGCTATACATGAATTGTCTTAATGACACAAATATGAATGTTGCATCATGTTACATTTACAGAACTTACTTCTAATCTTCTATAAAGAGTTTTTAAATTTTGATCTCTTTATTATATAAGTTGACTGACCATAGAATATTTTTTATTAAAAAAATTTTTTTTTACCATTTATCAATCATAATATATTTTTTGGAATTTTATTTCGAATTATTTTAATTTTTTATTATTTGTTTAACCGGCGTCTATCTTTAATCAGGCTAAAAAAACCCATTACATTTTTTTCATTTTGTTTGTTATAGTAAATTAATAGAAAATAGACTGTTGTAACATTTCTATAACTCGTCTACTTTAACATTTTTAGTTATAAACGCATGGTATAATAGAGTAAACATAGGTTAATGTACTCATCAAACTTTGAAACAAAAAATAAAAACCGCTTATCAAATTTTTTTTTCTAATATTTATTTTTGGTGCTGCACCAAATCTTTTAATAAAAATGATTTTATTTTTTTTTAAGCATGTCTTGATAACGCATTAAATTATGAATTCCATAGTTTGATGCAGACATAAACTTGTTACTTTATTAAACCATGCTATAACAGTTCATACAAGAACGAGATTTATTTTGGTGCATGGTTCAAAAGTGTGTCATAGCATAAATGAACAAGGAAATACAATAATTTTTTTGTTAAATAAACTAAAATTAATTGATCAAAGGAACTGAATTATCTTCATAAAGTGAATCATACAAGAAAAAGTAAATCAAAATTGAGATGCTAAATTTATTTGATTTTTTCACAATAAATTTTCTTGTACGATGTATTTGTATGTAAGAATCGTTAAAAGCCATAAACTGTAAATTGGTTTTGTGAAATTTAGTACAAAATGAACAGAACAAAATGTTAAAAATTCTTATAATTTTTCTTTCAAAAGACAAAAGCAAGTTTTGTAAATACAACATGGTGCAGCATTCAAAGTTGCACTATTATGAAAAATCTGCAAATT
>PJRA01000313.1:1487493-1516816 GCA_016987375.1 Brachionus koreanus | reverse complement strand
AAAAAAAACACTATTTTGAATTAATATATAAATGTCTTTAAATGTCGATTAAAAGTAGCAAAATAATAATAAATTTATGAGAGATTTTTTTCATTGCTAAATTAGTCATGTGATTTGCTTTTCAAAATTTGACTTACTTTAGCCTCTGCAGTTAGAATTGGTTTAGCCGGAAAAACAACTTCTTTGGCGTTTAAAATTATTTGATTTTCTAAAATAGCTGCCTGAGATAGATTGTGACCATATGGCTACAATTAAAGAAAACATTAGTTAAAAAGAAGATAAATAAAAAAAAATTTTCTTATTCTTTTACCTTTCTGCCATAAGCACATTGAAAAAATATACAACCAACGCTCCATACATCAACTTTGGACGAAATTTTGGGCGGATTTGGACCCTGAACAAAAACTTCGGGCGGCAGATACCAATAAGTTCCAGCGCCCTGAGAAGTCAAATCCATTCCATATTCTGGATCATATTTATCTTCGTCCATTTGTTTGCTCAAACCAAAATCAGTAATTTTTATTTCACCGCTGTGTTCACCAGTGCCAAGCAGTATATTACCTGGTTTGAGATCATAATGAATAACCGGTGGTTTTATATTTACATTCAGGTATCTTAACGCACTGACTATTTGCATTATAATCGACCTGGCCTCTTTTTCAGGTATAGTTTTGTGTTGCTTGAGAAAAAAGTCTAAATCATTGCCCTCACAATATTCCAATACTGTACAAAATGAATTAGTGTCTATTTCGAATACATCAAATAATTTAACTATACGTGGGTGATCTAGTGTTTTGTGAATGTCATACTCTCTTAGTGCATGTTTAATGTAATTTGCTTTTTTCTCATCTTTCCAGTCTTTGTTTAACTGATGCACTTTGCATGCGACATATCTTTGCTCTTTAATATCGAACGCTTTGTGCACCTCGCTGAATCCTCCTTTGCCAATAAGCGATAACAATAGATAGCGTTCGTTTAGTGTCGGATGATCTTTAAATCTGGAATGATCCTCGTTGTGTATACGTTTAAGTTCGCGAATGTGCAAATTTCTCTCCCTTTCAAGCTTTTCCAACTCTGATTGCAAGTCGACTTCTTCTTTTTTGAGCGATGCTTGACGAAGGCGCAATATTTCGTCTTGTTCGTACCATTCTTGAGCACTAAGCACATAAGCAATAGGTTTAATGAATGTATCCGAATCATTCTGCGACGAGTTTGAATTGGATGAATTGTTTGCATTAGCAATCGCTGCGGCTACCGAGGAACTGTTTGTTATTTGGTTAGATGTAACATTTGCGCCATTATTAAGAGCGTTTGTAGGCGACGAGGACGAGTTTTGATTCGATTTGTTCGAAGACGACTTAGACTCTTTGCCGGACTTGGAACCCGAATCCTTGTCGGCTTGAGGACGTTTTTTCTGAAGCATTTTACGTTCTCTGTCCAATTCATCCTTAGCATGGTTTATTAACTCCTGTTGCTTCATAATGTCATTAAAAGCGTATCCATCTACCCAATTTTCAACAAATGTTGCACCCTGGCGCTGCGTTACAAATTGTCCTAGTCTAAGTCGGTTTTCCATGCATTTTTGCCGCGCTTGTTTTTTTTCCAACGTTGATTTTTCAATTAACAGTTTTTTATTAAAATTCAAACACTTTTTAAAACTAACACCTTGCTTATCGAGTTCTTTTTTTAATTGAAGCATTTCTTTGGCCAAATCTTCTTTTTCCTTTAAACAAAATTTTAATTTGATTCACCATTTTATCTATATTTACATCCAAACTATTAAATGAATTCACTTTAATTTTAATTGATAATAATTTAATTTTAATTCATCTATCATTTTAAAAATTTAAGATTTTTTTTGTTGCCCAATTGTTCTTCATAATTTGACAGATTTTCATATTCAACGACGCATTGAAATTAGTAAGAAACTACTTTAAAAACACCCCCAGATGAACGGTTTTTCAGTCAATTAATTACTAATGATGAGAAATGGATCTATTTTCAAAATTATTGATAACAGAAATCAATGGTTGAACCACATCTCAACCAGCTCAGCCAATTGTGAAAAGAGAATGCTTTGATTAAAAGGTGATGTTGTGCGTTTGTTGGAATTGGCAAAGATTAAAAATTTATAAATCTAGAACTTTATTCTGAAAAATTAGAATGAATGTATGCTTCACTTAAAATATACTTCTTTGATCAACTGAAAATTAGATCTTCTAAACATCATACAGTTAGAAGAACAATGAAAAAATAGAAAAACTGGAAAGGATCGAACCTGTTACTCATCCAGCAAATAGCCCAGATGTTTCTCCTTCTAATTATCATCTTTTTCTTTTAATTACTCATTTTTTTTTACAATTTAACTAATGTTTTTTTTTACTGATATATTTTAAAAAAGTAAAAAAAAAAACCCAAAATTTTTTGACTCACCCTAAAATTACGTTAAATTGCACTTGCAAGCATAGCATTGAGTGCCAGATCAGTTGAACTTTCTAGAGTTAAGTATATTTTAACTGTAAAACCTAAATCAGCACATATTTAAACAAACTATTTTTATTTAAAAACATGTATTTTGAATAATTCTTCATGTAGGAAAATTTTAAGTAGAAATTTGTTGTATTTCGTATTAAGCACTTTTTGTTTCTACTCCTAATAAATTAACTGTCCATTTTTCTAATTTCAATTTGTCCATGTGACTTAAACTTTAATTAAATAAATAAAAAAATAAATAATAAACTCTTTATTTATAATTAACACTTAAAAATTTAAGAGAAATGACTCCAAGAGTATAAAACACAATTTAAAGAATAGTGAGAATATGATTAAACTTTGATCAATAGATAAATGCTGAAGTTTGTTTTTTAACATTCAAGCATTCAATTTTAAAAACTATCTTTTCGATTTTTATTCAAAAATTTCAATAATTTAATTATTTTAAATGATAATATAAAAATTAGTAATTTTTAATTTTTGTTAGTTATTTTATAAAAATTAAATAATAGAAGTAATAATCCGTGTTTAATGACCAAGATCCAAGTGTAAAAAATATAAGAGAATAAATCATTTTTTTTTAAATAAGTTTTAAATAAACAGAGGAAACATTAATTTTGCTTTATATTCAATAAAAGATTAAATAATCACTAAAAGCTACTGCAGACTCTAAAACTAGAGTATTTACTGCAGTGTTTAATTTAGATGGAAATTTTCACAAAAAAGTTACAGTTAATTCAGCAATTTTGAGCAAAATTGTTCAAGCCATATTTCTTTAAATTGATTTTAGATAATAAAAAAACAAACTTAATATTTTGATTCAGCTAAATAAGTATTACTGGTTTCGTATTTCTTAAATTTGTTTTCTATTTTAATTATTAAAATATATGTAAAAGATCTAGAGCTTAAAAAGTTAGATAATGAAAAATTTCAATTGTTTTCAAAAAGTAGGACTCACTCACAGATTTAATCACACTCAAAATATTTGCTTAAGTATAAAAATTTTCAAGTGATACGGCAACAAAAAAATTAACATATTCTAATTTAAAACTATGGAATTTTTTTCATAAATAAAAAAAAAAGTTTTAAAATCTTAGCAAAGTGTATTCATCTTAATAGATAAAAATTAAACTATTAACTAACCCGAATAAGTTCGTCTATCCGAGTGTTTTTTGTTTCGATTGCCGACGCTGAATCGATCATTTGGTTAGTTGTAATATCAGTCTAATTAAAAACAAAAAAAATTTATCTAAATTTTAATAATGTTTCTTATTCTAAAACAAACCTGTACATATTTGTTGCATTTGATTATAATCGAGTTCATAGAATTTGGGTTTATGCATGCAGTGGCTGTGACATTGTTGTTCGGTATATAATTAACAATATTAGGTGGATATGAAAGATTCGAATTAGAGCCTGAGTCAGAACCGAGTCCACCGATACTTGCACTACCGCCAGTCATTTGATTCATACTCATATTGCCGGTCTGAGATCCCATAGGACCAAAATTAGCAGGAGAAATATAATTTACCGGAGAAGCCAAATTCGGATGATGGTTGTGCTTAGGCGACGAAGCAATATAATTCATTTGTTGTTGTTGTTGGACGTAATTGTTATTATTTGAATTATTTGTTGAGCTAAAATGAAGCGGTGAAGGTGACTGAGAATGCTGTTGCTGCTGCTGATTATGTATAGATGAGTTGGTGTACATTTGCTGATTGTTGGCGTTAGATTGACCGTTTTGATTCTGATAAGGCTTACCGGGACTGTTGTTCATTTGAAGTTGTTTTTTGATGTTTTGCGACGAGCTTGTCTGCATTTGATTATTGTAATCCCATTTGAAATTTTTGTTCGGAATATCTGTGTTTTGATTTCCCGATGATTGTAGCTGATTTGGAACTTGCAAATTTGCGTTTTGTTCGTTATTTTTTCTCTTTCGTTTACGTTCTTTGGTCGCCGAGCCATTGTTGGCGTGTGTCGTCTGATTTGACGATGGCGTCAACGGCGTTTCACCGGTTTTGTTTGAGTTTTGGTTCATTGAAAACATTGCTTGTTGCTGCTGCTGCACAGGCGTATTTACATTTATCGACGGTATGTACATTTTTTCAGGTGTATTACTCTATTGAATTTCAAATTTAGACCTAATTATATTTAAGTTTATTTGTTTAGTTAATCTTACATGATCTATTGATAAATTTATTTCGGTTTTTTGATCGTCAAGTGTATTACTTTGATTGGAAAAATCTTGCGATACACTCTATTTTAAAAATTAAAACAAAAATAATTTTGAATTTTTTATTAAAAATAAATTTTAAAAAAATTTCAACCAACTTTTTGTGGCGCAAAACGAGACTCGAGCATTTCTATTTTGCGTAATTGTTGTTCTTCATATTAGAAAAAAAAAGAGGAGAGTTTAATTTTTGTCTTTTAATATTCAAAAATATAATAAAATTTTTTTTTGTAAATAAAATAAAATTTAATCAAAATTTATAATTTAAATTAAATAAGACACCAAGAATTACCTTAGTTGTTGTTTTTTTTTTTCAATTCAAAACTTATATTTAAATAATTTCTTTTTTTTAGCGAGAATAAATTAATTTCCAATTTGCTTGATAGAAAATAGAAAATTTTAATTCTATTATTAATGTTTAATGACGCTCATAGCTAAAATCATATCAGATATTTAACTTAGTTTTTTATTTTCGATTTGGTCTGAGAAAAAAATCAATTTTTTAATTTTAATAAAAAAAAGGAATAATATTTTTTAGAAAATTTTGTTCATTTAAATTTCAAGTCTGCAATTGAGATTAAATAAAATATCATTAAGAAAATATTTCGCTATGTCAATATGTTCAATAGAAAGAGAAAAAAATTCCTAAATTTAAATAACATGTGCAAATTAGAAAAAGAAATCGCTTAATAATCCTCTATTTGCTTATCAGAAGCAATCTAATGTAATTTAGTGTCTCAAATTCATAAAATTATAATAAACTAGAATCACAAAGTAAAAATGGTAAATACCTGTTTTAAATGACTGTTGAAGTATGATTGTTGAGTTTGGAGGTATTTCCTGTTGAATCATGTTATTCGGCTTGTAATTTGGATTTAGCTGATTGGAAATAATATGATGTTGGTTTAACGTGTTGGTGGATGATGACGAGGACAAAACTAGATTGCTGGGATGATGAAGCTGCTGGCCTTGTTGTTGCTGTTGCTGTTGCGACTGTTGTTGATTCGATGCACTAGTATTTGCTGTTGTCCCACCATGCATCATCATCATCATTATAAATTATTTTTGTGAAGGATATTCAAAAAAAAACGTTTCTTTCTTCTCTCTATTTTCTATTTTAGCAACTGAAAAAAAAAAGTTTATTTATTTGAGGTTAAAGTCGAGTATAAAAAAACGGAATGAGTATCCTAGGCATAAAGCTATTAAACTATAAACTCACCCTACACATACACACACACAGACTCACACATACACACACATACAAATAAAAATACTTTCAAAATATGTGCTCTTGTTTAATTATAAATTATTTTGAAATTTAGAAATAAAGTAACTTTGCTCGTATGCTTGATAGTGAGAGTGAATGCTTTGTTCTATGTGTTTTGTAAACCAATATTATGATTGGTATTCGGTCCTGCTCAATATATACTAATATATGACAGACTTAATTCGTATTTTATGAAGAATCAATTTTGTTTCAATTAAATAACAAAAAAAATAGAATTTTTTTCTCTCTTCTGAGAAACCTACATAAATTAATCGCTTTCTTTTTTCATCTTAATTTGTTTCTTTTGCTAAAAAATTTGAATATTTTTTTCTATTTTGCTGGTGCTTAAATTGCGAATATTTAATTTAATTTTGTTTTCGTTCTTCATTTAAAATAAAAAACTCTTTACTTTGTCTTGGAACGATTGATTAAAATTTACTGATTCATCGAGAGTTTTTTAAGCATAATATAGCCCGACTAAATAGGAAAAAGAAAACAGAAAAGCTACTAAGCTAACAATTCATTCAAATCGATTTAAGTCAATTAAGATCTTGTTAAAATCTCAATTTTTAGAGAGTGACCAAAATATTGTCTTGACTAACTTGACATTGAACCGATCAAAATGAATTATTAATTTTATTATTAAACTAGCTTTTTGTCTAAAAAAAAATAGATAACTGAAATATCATTTTACTTATGGTATAAATGGTTGCACAAAATGAGAATTTTATGCTAATAATTAATATCGATAAAAACTAAGCGTTTTTAAGTCAAATTTTAGTTAAACCTATTTTATTTGTATATTACCATATTTGTTCGAAAGTGATTCTAAATAAAAAATAAAAGCGAAGCTTATCAATTTAAGAACATAGTCGTAGGCATAATTTTTCAAATAAGAACAAGGAAGTTCATGAATTTTAGTTTGGAGAATCTAATTTCGACGGAATTTAAATTCATAAGAACATTATTAAAAAAAATCAATAATTCACTGATAAATAAAAAGCATTTTGACCAAATGGTCAAAGTTGAAAAACTAAATACTTAAATTTTAGAATTTTGAAATTTTTCACCATTTTAGCTCTCATTCCTAAATTATTATTCATTTTCTAATTTGAACAAAATCTCTGTCATTTAAAACAACACTTGCGAATATGTTGAAATATTGAATCAAATGCTTAGGAACCTATTGACCTAAATTTAAATATAAGCCAAATGAATATTTAAGCTATGTATTTTCTACGTGTTTATATGCCTCATTTATTATGATATTTTTTTTCAAAGAAAACATAGGCACTACAATTTGAATAGAATGCCTTGCATTAGAAAGAAGCTTTGCTCTTCTGACTAAAAAATTCACTCCAACTCAGTTATTTTTTCATAATGTAGAATAAAATGTGATTTTAAAAATTGAAAATAAACTTATTTAATAAAAAATAACCTGAATTGTTGTTAATATAATTATAAAAATAATAAAAATTCGATTCTGAGATCACTATTTTATTTCGATAACCAAACTAAGCCTAAATACATAATTTTGACATTTGTGTCTAATGATAATGAAAACAATGAAACAAAAAAAAAGTTGATCAATAGAAAAATATCCAGCATTTGAGTTAGATAAGACTTTAAATAGTTAATAAATGCATAAAAGATCCCACATAACTAAATGAAAAAATTCTATCAAAAATAAAAGAAGCTAATTATTCTACTTTGCCCATGCCCAACTTGCAAAAAAATTATAATTTGTGTCACTGTCGCAATAAGTTTATCGGTGAAAATCATGGATTTAAAAATGATAATTTAGTATTGCTCGAATTAGATCTACATGAGCAAGCGATCCAATTTCCTTATCATCAAAAAATCGGTTCAAATTATGCTCATTTGGAAATAAAGTAAATATCTTATTCGCTCTATTTTCTTTGAATTGTATGTAGCTAATTCCACCGTAAACATATATTTATATTAAAATAAACATTTTTTAAATTATTCTTATTTTTTTGGCAAATTTAACACATAGGCAATAGATCATTTAAAACAAAATTTACTTAACTCTTAAGACGTGTTTTAAAGCTGCACTGATTATTTACCTTTGAGAAAGAAATATCTAATAGAAATTATTTGAGCAATGAGCCTCTATGATTGCTACTAAATATTCATAAAAAACTAGCAAAATGATTAATAATTTACTTATTACAAAACAATCTGAAATTTTAATCAAATCAACTTAAGCTTTATTTTATTGAAATTGAGAATTTTTAATTTCTTAATTTACAATCAGATAATCAAAATTAATTTCTAGATTTAAAATAGATTTTTAAAATAAAAATCCTTCCTTATATTAACAAAAAATATTTAGCAATTTAAGGGAAAATAAAACTAATTAATTTAAATACATTTTTCATAAACTTAAAAAGAGAAAATTGTAAATTAAAATAAATTTTCTAAAAGAATAAAATTATTTTTTTTTTAAATTAGTAAAAGTAAACATCAAAAAAAATTTAGCAAATAAAAAAATATTCCAATATTTCATTTTAAAAATCATCAAATATTCATAGATTAATTTATTTATTCCATAATCTAATATTTTATAAATTAAAAATAATTTTTTTACTTTTAATATAAAAAATTTTTATAAAAATAGGTTTTTTTTTTTAGTATAAGAAAAATGAATTTAACTTCACTAATATATTCTAAATTAATTTATTTTCAAAAATTAATAGAAATTAAATATTTTTATTTGAAGGTGTAAACTTCATTTTTTTATTATAATAGATGATCAAATATTTAAATAGCTAAATCTATGCTACATTACTTCTCTTATCATTTGATTTTTATTAAATTTGGAAAAAAAATATTCAAAATATTGCCCATATAGTTTTGAGAGATTAAGTGGTATCCTTCTACAAAAAATAAAAAAACATTCGAAATTTATTAACCAAGAAAAGACAATTTATAAACCAAGAAAAATTATTTATCAAATTTTGCCTCTAGACACTAAAATGAGTGCTATTTTCCGAATAAAAAGCTTATAATTATTATAATTTTATTAAGTTAATTAAAAATTTTCTATGACGAGTGCGTTTAGTTTTCGTAAATTTTTTTTTTTGAAAAAAATATCTTAGATATACAAATCAATATTTACTAAGTAATAAGACATGGATTCTTAGTAGCTAGCTCTCATTTTGGCCGACTACTTTATTTAAAAGACTAACTTAAAAGATAAACTATTTGAAAAATAATAAAAATCTTACTTTGAGTTATTATATAAATTTAAAAATTATTATAAATCTCTTAAACAGTTCGATTTATTAGACAAAATACTCTGTTGTGTTCAATCACCCGTAAAACTTCTATTTTCGCTTGATTGATAGCTAATTTTGATTAATAATCTTGACATAAATTTTAAAAAAATTTAACATTATTGTCCCTAAACAAATTTTCAAATAAAAATATAACCAACTAATCAATTATGTAATCGATATTAGTTTTTTTTTCTTTTACGTCTTCCAAATAGAAACAGTCAAATATGGATTGCAGTATTTAATTTATTAGACGCTAATAATTTGTTGTAAATTTGACTGCATAAATTCAACACAACTAAAAACTAATATGGCTGTCATTAAATTAAAAATTTTCGAACAGAACACAAACTTTAATCTGTAAATAATTTTAAACAATAGTAAATTTTTAATTTATATAAAATAAAAAAAAAAGAAAGCGAATAATTTTGAAAATAATTGGCATATTTAATTTTTTTCTTTGTTGAAAAGAGAAATTAGTCCGGTATTCTAGTACTGGCATAAATCTAGATAAACTAAAATAAATCGTCGCAAGAGATTTGTTTCTTGTAATTCAATATATCAATTGAAATTCTACGTTTTCTTTTCGTTTTGCTCTCTCTATTTCTCTTGTTCAGTTACTTGCGATTCAATTCTGTATAAACTAAATTTTATTAGTTTATCATCTAACAACACAACAACCAAAAAACGAAAATTCCTTCAACACTATTAACAAAAAAAAAAACTAGCAATACTAAAATTCTAATCATAATGAATGTCGAGATGCGATGATTCTCAATCAAAAAATATAAAAAAGAAACATAATTATTTTAATTTTTTATTTATATTAATTTTGTAATTAATTGTTTTGGCCAATGATAATGAATGTGAATTAGTTAAGCTCGACGAATCTACCCCGCTGAATATCTGCTCTCTTTAAGTATTATAATTCGATTGAAAATAAATCCTATCAATATTTTCATTTCTTCAAAAAAACATATTCACTCAATTATAATTTAACATATGATTTATACTTTCGTCAACCCTCTTCAGCTAACTTCAATAGACTCACACCACTTCATGTTAAACTAGCTTAGATATTTCTCTAACAATCTTTTTTTTTCACTATCATATTCATAATGGCCTACAAATTTGAATTATAATAACTGTTTTGTCATGACAATTTTGCGCTATCAAGAATAATGAAATGAAATGTTCAATCTTGAATTTTCTATCTAAAAATAGCTTTCAACATCAATTTAAAAATGTTTTGAAGCTTAATCATCAAATTAAAATATAGATATAAATCAATAAATTGAATTACATTAATATAAAACTTACTTGACCAGTTGTGAAAAAACTCGACAATCTTTATTGGTATAATTCTTTTCGATTGAAAATAATTCTATTCTCAATAATTTAAAAATAACTTTAATAATTAAAAAACTGAAAGAAATAAACGTATAATTTTTTTATTAAAGGTAAAAAAGATGCATGCTAAGATTTACAAAGCTTGATTTTATAAAATGGAAAAAATATTGCTTAGCATCAAATTTATTTATAATTTTTATTAAAAAAAAAGAAGATAATATTTATTTTGTTTGTTTCAAATTTTAATTTAAATAGTTTAGACAACTTAATATTTACGTCCTAATTAAAATTATAAAACTGAATTCACAGTTTAGCTTTAATTGTTCCATTTTAGCTTTGGTTACATAGCTTATGCGGAAAATAAGCTGTTTATTATTTTGCCAAGTGTTGCCACAAAAAAAAATAAAACAAAGTTACTAAACAAGTTCGATTATGCGTTTTTTTATTAGGATGAAAAAACTTACAGTTGACATTATTTAATCAAAAAATAAATAAATAAAAATAAAACGCAAATCTTTTAAATTTAGTATCATTATAATTTATGATTTTTTGTCTAATCAGTTAATCGAAACAGAATCCATAATTGATTAAAACAAATATAGTTTTTAGCTTAAGTCGGTGATATGCTTACATAATTCTAGAAAAAATTTATTTCTAATTTGAAATAATTATTCAGCCAACTTTTTATCAGCCCTTTTATTTTATGTGTTGCTAAAAATATTTAAAAACATCATATATCCAAGTGAATATAAGAAAATAATTAAGGTTAAACTCACAATACTAAATTCATTATTCAGTTTATTATACTTAGGCTAGAAAAAAATTTTCCTCTAATTCAAAATTCGAAATGCTTCAAAAAATAAAAAATCGAACAAAATATTGACCGAAATACGAAAAAGTTTTTCTGTTTAAACAAATATGATTAAATGCTAGAAACAGCTTTACAGTTTTAAAAATTTGTCTAAATTATTTTCTCTTAGATTAATTGAAACTACATGAAAATATTATGATTTTTTATTGATTTAGTTGACTAAAACATCTTTATTAAACAAACCTATTTGAATTAATTGAAACAAAATGGTAGTCAAGACACATTTCTAGGCACAAAAATAAAAGAATTAGTTCTCTTGATGAATTAAGAGCGTTCGTGTTGTAATTTAAGCCTTTTCTTTAATTTTTTTTTGCTAGTAATTCAGGTCAAAAAGCATTCAAAACTTGCTTAGGTAAACTAAAGCAAATTTAGCGATTATGAAATGATATATTAATTATAATAATTGTAGATTTATTCATAACTTTAAATTTTTACTCTGTCTCTCCAGCTTATGCTTGATCAAAATCAATTTTTATGTAATGTTGATTTCAAATTTTTGACTAAAACAAAGCTTCTCTGTGAATATGTTTTATTCAAAGCATCAAATATATTCGCTTTTCTCTTTTTTTGCTAATTTATTAGCCTTCCAACAAATGAGAAATAAAAATTATTTTAATTTAATTTACTTGACATGGATAATTTGAATACAAAATGGTTTTACTTAAACTCAGAAGAGCATTTTTGACAAAATATAATAATTTGATGTACCTATTATTAACGCTTGAAAAAAAAAAACAAAATTGTAAATCATTTTAATAGTACCAGTCGAAATTTCAAAATACTAAATAAAAAGAAAAAATTAACTACAAATAGGAGAGTATAAGATTTTTCTAATAAACTTAGGTGTTCTAATAACATGAACTTAGCCTTTTAGTAAAAGTAATAGAAAATTGAGTAAAGAAGAAAAAATCATAATTTACTAATTGATAAAAAGAAACAAATATATTTTTATTTAAATAAATTGAGGATAACCCTCTTGAAGCTAGAATAACTTGAATGAAATATTTGTATTAGCGTTAGGTCATGTTCGCTTCAGGTCTTAGCCAATTGTTAAGATTTTATTACGAATTTCTAAAATTAAAATTTCAAAAAAAATCATAATCTTTATAAATAAATTAAAAACAGAATCAAAATTTTATTGACTTGAAGCTAATAAAAATTGAATTCCAAAAAGTTTTGCTTTTACACAGAAAATAATTCCTAGAAGTTAGTTTGCATAATTTACTAAAAATGTCCAAACACCAAATTAAAATTTTAGATGGAGGTCTTAGTACTGAACTAGTTAGTTTGGGATTTAGCCTCGAAGTATTTTATTTTTATTAAATCAATTGAAAATTTAACCTTTTATAGAATTGCAAGCTATGGACAGGAAAAGCAATAGCTGAGCGTCCAGATCTTTTAAAACAAGCACATTTAAAGTATTTGTTGAATGGCTCTTTTGTTGTTCAAATAAAATTAAGAAAATTCGTTTAGTTTTATAAAAAGCGGAGCAGAAGTTATCACAACCGCGTCTTATCAACTGAGCATTGAACTTATAATTCAAGAGTTAAACTGTTCCGAGCTTCAGGCAAGAAATTTGATAAAAAAATCTGTCCAAATAGTTAGAGAAGCAATCAGTGAAGCAAATAGTAAATAATTCAAATATTTTATTTATCATGACTTGAAATTTTGTTAACGTTTTGAAAAAAAAGACCAAAATATTTTGATAGCAGGCTCCATAGGTCCATATGGGGCATGTCTTTGTGACGGATCTGAATTTCGCGGAGACTATGTTCACAATCTTTCCGAAGAAGTGATCTTTTCGTTCCTATTTTATTCACTTTTGATCATGAATATCTTTTAGTTTCTCATTGAATGGCACAGACCTAGACTTGAATGTCTTTTGGAAGAAAAAGTAGACCTAATCGCAATAGAAACTTTTCCTTCAATTAAAGAAGCTAAGGCGGTTTTAAAATTAATTTCAAACTATCCAGAAATTAAAGCTTGGCTAGCTTTTTCTTGCAAAAATGAAAATGAGCTAAGTGTTGGAGACAAGTTTAGCAGCGCATATCGTTTATTTGAAAATTCCCAACAATTGATTGCGATAGGAATAAATTGCAGTTTGCCAAACGACATAACAAGTCTACTTGAGTCTGTTTTGAAAGATGGAAAAGCAACCAAGCCTTTTGTTGTGTACTCAAATGATGCCAAAAGATGGAATGAAACTAATTCAGAGTAAATTTAAAAACATAAAGTATACATTGCAATGATTTTTATGTAAGATATGATGTGGATGATGGTACAGATCCAATTCAACCAGTGTTGGAAAATATACCAAAATGGATGGAGTTGGGTGCAACATTTATCGGAGGATGTTGCAAAATCAGTTCAGAACATTTGAAAATAATTAAAAATTTAATTGAAAATTTTTAAAATTTAAAAATAAAAAATTTAAAGTTAAGTTTTTAATGATTGATCTAATTTTAATTTCGATCTCCATGGCTACTAATTTATTAGAGAAATTCTAAAAATTTATAACAAATTTAGATATTCGTCGAGTCAATAATTTATTCTAAAATTAACGACTTGGCAAAAATGAGCATTGAAAATTTTAATGACACTGAGTTAAATTTAGACTTGAGTTACATTAATTGCTCAACAACAGCATTGATTAGAGAGTATTTGGCTCGTAAAGTAATCTAATAATTTTAAATTAAAAATGACTATTTCGTTGAAATTTTCTTAACTTTTAAGGGGTTTCGTAAAACTTTAGAAAAATTTGATGAAGAAAATTCGGAAAATTTTTCCGAGAGCATTAATAGCCGGTCAAAATTAGTCGAATATTTAAATATTCAAGACATATACGATAAAAATAAAGTAAAAAAATGATAATAATTAAATAAAATTTTTTATTTCAAAATATTTTAAAAGGCTATAAAAAACTCATTTAAAACCATTTTAGAACTTTTAATAAGTTATCATTCGGCAAGATTTAATAAAAAAAAAGCCAACTCGATAAAGCAATCAAATTCTGAAATGGGCTCAAAAAAAAGCTTTATGGACAAGTCAAGTGATTTAAAGCAAAAAAGTAAAACTAATTATCAACTATAATACTATACTATTTTGTTTAAAATATTGTAAATTTAAAGTAAATGATCTCAAAATTGACGATGCCAATGAAGGAGAATTAACTGATGGTAATGAAAAAAGAATTGATTCTAAGAAGCCAAGCTACAAAGAGAGTGGGGTACATAAAATTAGCAAAACATCAAAAACATCTGGTAAACTACGATCAAACAATCATGACTATGAAAATAAAATACACCAACAAAATAAAAGTTCAGACACTGAAGATGATAAAAAAGAAGTGTTCAATTTTCAAAAATTTCTTTCAAAGCCTCATTCAAACAATAATTCAAGATCAGATGATAATTTAAGAGAATCGATCAAAACATCTGAATTCAGCACTAAGCCCATTGATTTTGAGACAGCCAAAGTATTTTTTATTCTTAATAAATTAATCTAAAAAAATAATTTTTTTCAATTTTCTTTTCTAGAATTTAAGAGAGCTTTTATTTGGAAATGTAAATCAAACATTTAATGATGAATGGAAAATTCAAAATTTGAAATTTTGTGATTTTGCTAAAATGAGATTTGGTCTTGTACAGAAAAAAGGTGGTCCATGTGGCGTACTAGCAGCAATTCAAAGCTATGTTTTGTTAGAATTGATTTTCGGCCAAGATGAAGAGCCACCAAGTGATTGTAATCTAATGTAAATAAACATTAAAAGTTGACATTTTTTTTTAATAGTTTTTTTTTAAAGATTTAATCCAAATAAAGCTAGCCGATTGAAGGCATTGGCAAGGGCGTTGGCAAAAATTTTGTGGAAGTGTGGAAATAATTGTCAAGCAGTTATTGCCAGTCCAACTTCAAAAGCTCACTTTCCTCCTAGTGGAAAATATCGAACAGACGGATTTACTGAAACAGTAATTCAATATTTGAAAAATCAAATTGCTCCATTCTGAAGTGAAAGCTTAAAGAATTAGAGCAAGTTGACTGTTTCATAAAAACATAAAATTTGATTCTCACTATATAGATAAATCTTATTCAATTTACAAACTATGAAAAATTAGAAAATTATTTATCAAAAAATGTAGAACTTTTTGAACAAGAAAGGAACTATGCTTGCATAATGGTGCTGTATTCCGCTATTTTTTCTCGATCATTTGAACAGTAATAAAATTTTCATTTCTAAAAAGTTTATTTATTCTAATAAATGCTAAGGATAATGCAAGATATGGATGATGTTAACAATAAATTAATGGGCAAACATGGCTATTGTTCAATGGAAATGGTGAATCTGTTGATTCATGGTCGAGCTGTGTCGAATGTTTTTAATGACTTAGCAATGGTCGACCAATTGAAGCTGAAAGGTCCAAATAAAAGGAATGATGTCGGATTATTGTCATTGTTTGAACATTACAAATCATGTGAGGTCGGATCTTACTATAAAACGCCAAAATTTCCTATTTGGGTTGTTTGTTCCGAATCTCACTTTAGTGTTTTGTTTTCATTACGAAAGGACATATTGAATGATTGGAAGGCCGAAACTAAATTTGATTTGTACTACTATGACGGTTTAGCTGGACAAAATGAACAAATAAAGCTTACTATTTGTAACTATTAAATAACTAAAAATTAATTTTTACTAAAATACAAAATTTAGCAAGCAAATCTTTTCAACCAGCCAAACCATCATTTTTTGATGAAATAATTCAAAACAAAAAAAGCGATAAAAAAGAATTAGTACCTCCACTTGAACACGTAATTAGAACCAAGTAAGATTAAGAAAAAAAATTTTCAGCTTTATTTTAAATTTTAATTATATTGCAAGATGGAAAAACGCCTATGTTGATTGGAATTCGACAGATCCAATACTTTAAAATTAATTGAATGTTTTTCTAATAATTTGTAAATAATTTTTTTTTCAAATAATAAATTAAATAAAACATTTCAAAAATTTTAAATTAATTTTTAAATTTGATATTTTTTAAAGTTTATTTTGCCTTTTAAATTTATTTGATAATAAAAAACTATAAATCTATTAAATAATGACGAATTATTCAAAGTTTCCAACAATAATGAGCATAAAAAATTACATTGCTTATTTATTGATTCTATGAATTTAGTAGATTTAAAAAAATAAGAATGACAAGTGACATTTTACGAAATTATGAGCAACAATTTGGAGTTTTGTGTGCCGATATTACCAATAAAATATCAATATCGGCCAATTCTTCAGACAGAAAAAGCTCAATTGCAACAATCGAAGGGCTTTTCCAAGATGCTCTTGAAATTATTGAACAAATGGAACTTGAAGTAATGGATGCTAACTCGTCAAAAAAAAGGACTCAAGAACAAAAAGAAAAATATCTTAATATTATAAATAGCTATAAGGCTGAATTATCTCTATTAGAAAAAGAATTTGATCGCCAAGTGAGAAACAAGAATTCTAGTATGAGCTCAAATACCAATTTTGAGATTCAATTAAACGAAAATAATCCGGAAGACTCGGAATTATTTGATCTGAAAAGAAAGAATACTGAAAGCCTAAACAAAATGAATAGAAATTTGGAAAATGGATACAGAATGGTTTTGGAATCTGAGGAAACTGGTAATAATATTTTAAGTGATCTGTTTGGACAGAGGGAACAAATGACTCGTGCAAGAGATAGATTAAGAGAAGTCAACAACAATTTAGGAAAATCGAGCCGTGTTGTTGGTACAATGACTCGTAAAGCTTTGCAAAATAAACTTATTTTATTTGGAATGATAGTTTTTTTAATTTTAACTATTGTTTTTGTCATTTATCTTGTAATTAAAAAAAAAATGAGCTAAAATTTAAAATATTGTAATATAATGATGTTCCAATTTTTTTTTAATTTAAATTTCTAAATCAATAAAAAAATCCCTAAGTGTCTAAAAATACTACGCTAAATGAATAAATAAAATAGTTATAATAAAAAAAAGGGTTTAAAATTCATTCGGCATTTCTCTAAAAAATACAGAAAGGCAAAAGATTAATCAATCGGCAAATAATCTAAATAGGGATAGAAGCAATTTCTGTGAATTTTTTTTTAAATCAAAAAAAAAATTATAATTCCTTCAATTTCCTCTTTTTTCCCTTTTTCAAGCAAGAATCGTTTGTATAATTTTGCATTGGTAAAATTATCCCTAACAAAACTAAATAATTGAATAATTCGCGATTTTCTTTTTCCATTTTATTAATTTTTTTTTTTAAATAAATCACTGCTTTTTAAATAATTGTAAGAAGATTGCAAATTTATTTTACCATGAGAAGAGAAATTTAAAATTTTTTTCTTTAAAAATTTTGAATTATTTAAATTTTGGTGACCCATCAGAATCAGAATACTTGTGACTCATTAAAATATTTTGGTAACCTATAAATTTGTGTAACTCAAATTAATGTGAGCCGAAAAAAAAATTTCCGGTCTGTCATGAATCATCAGGTCACATAACAGGCAAGATCCAAAGCTTTTCATGAAAACCATTCTAATATTGTTTATATAAAAAATTAAACTATCAAAAATCAAGAAGACATTTTCTTATTAAATTTAATTAAATGGTTACATTATATTAAACGATTAGTTTGATTAAAAATTTTAGATAATTTTTAGATAATAGCAAAATTTATATGCAATGTTTTATTCATAAAAAATTTTCTTAATGAAGTTGAAGATCAATTATTTATAAAAATATTAATTTAAATAAAGCAAATTTAAAAAATTTTATCTAATTTTCTTATTTTATTTTAAAAAAATTATGTATTCATTAAAGGCTTATAAATTATATAATACCAAAAGTGACTTTTTTATACCTATTTTATTTTAATATACATTTAAATCTTTAAGATGCTAATTCTTTTAAAATCAGTATTATTCGAATCGCTTAGATGTGGACGTCTATTAACTTATGCACTCAGATGATGATTTAGAGTCGCTAATTTAAATTCATTTTTCAAATATCAAAATAAATTAAACTTTGCAAAAACAAGCCATTTATTAAACTTTCTCTAAGAAAGAAAGCTGCAAAAAATGTCAAGTTAAATTTTAGTTCCTTTCAAAAAAAGGATATAAATGTAAAGAAATACAGTAATCAAAAAAATCTAATTTTTTTTAATAAATTAATAATTTGAATTTTAAATCTTACTATTCGTAAATAAAAGTAGATTCACATTGAGAATTTAGCTTTTTCAATTTACCCTATAATTTCAATTAATTCTTATTTAAAATAAAATCTAAAAAAAGGGAAGTAAAAATTTATTTATAATTGCTTGTTGAAACACAAGCAAAATACTTTGTCTTAGCTGATTCAGAACTGTATAAAGTTGGCTAAATTTTAGCAAAAATTGAATCAATTTTAACATGTGCTTATTCGAATTTGTTCTGAATATGTAAAAAAGCATTCAAATTTTTATCTTAAATAATTGTACATGAAATAGTCAAAAAGTTGATAGTATGCATGCATTAAAAATTTCATATGATTTCGAGAAAAATCTTGAAACTAAGCGATTATTTTTAAAAATTTGCTCTTACTAAAACAAAAATATTTCATTTTTTGGTGTATCAAAATTAATTTAAAACCAACATTTTAGATTTATTCATTCATTAACTGTAAAATGCCAGAAAACGTTACTAATGTGTAAGTAAAAATTTGTCTTAATATAAATTAAAAGATAGTTTATGTTAAAGAATTATATTTAGGCATGTTCCACAATGTCTCTGGGCTCAAAGAGACGACATTGTCTATTTGACTGTTGCCGTTGAAGATGTGGACAAACCAGAAGTTAAATTAGAAGATAATACTCTTCTCTTTAAAGGCTCTGCTCATAACCAAAGTTATGAATTAAATATCGAATTTTTTAAACCGATAAATAAAGAAGTATAATTTGAAAAAACATTTCAATTTTTAATTTTTTATAAATAAGGAAAGTAAATGGGGAGTTTACGCCCAAAAACATTGGATGTTTATTTTGAAAAAACAGGAAAAGGGTCCATACTGGCCGAGACTACTTAAAGAGTCAAAAAGAGTTCACTGGCTAAAAGCTGACTGGAACAAATGGAAAGATGAAGACGATGAAGATGAAGAAGAAAGTGGTCCACAAGGTGCTGGTGATTTCGATAGTATGTTCAGACAAATGGGAGGTCTTGGTGGAATGGGAGGAATGGGTGGAATGGGCGGAATGGACGATCTACCTGATTTGAATGACATGGAAGAAAAAGAAGACAGTGACGATGAAAGTAATGATTCAATTTAATAATATTAGCTTTTAATTCATACTTTAAATTTAGAGCTACCTGATTTAGAAGAAAATACAGAAAATAAAACCGAAGCTTAATAATCTTGGATGAAAGTCTGAATCTAAAATAGATCAAATTTTCGCTAAGTGAAATAAATCGTAATATCCATATTTTGTTTCGTCTATTTTAGTTTTTACTTATTTATAAATTTTAAAAATATTTGATTAAATAAAAATATTTTAATGACACACTTAAGATTTTAGATTGTTTTTTCAAAAACTATTATTATAAATTTAATATATGATTGAAAAACAGCTATCTGTTTTTAATAGTATATTAAATGTTGAAATAATACATTAGCTTTGATTTTGTTATCAGGCTATAATCAAAAAATATTCCTGAAAAAAAATTGACTTTTATTAGTAGTAGTAGTAGTTCTTGCTGCGACACCTAACAATGTCTTAGCCCACCACCGCCAATTGGCCGTGTAGAGCTGTAGCAGCCGATTCCATTGAACTTATCTAAAGCCATTTTAAAATTAACGGTTGACTTGGATTTCACCACATTTTCCGGCAATTTATTCCAATGCGGAACTACTCTGTTTGAGAAAAATACATGTCTGGCAGTTACTGCAGCCGCAAAATCGTTTCTGATTTGAGCTGGGAAACTTTCTCTCTGGACTCTGATGCTATTTCCTCTTAACGCCCCGGCTGGACCCTTGTTTTCTGATTTATTCACTAGACTCTTTACCAAGCTTATCTTTTCTATCCCATTCACTAATTTGTACATCTCAATCAAGTCCCCTCTCACTCTTCTTTCACTCAGCTTTGTCAGTCCTAATTTTGTCAACCTCATTTCATACGGCATGTTTCTTACAGACAAAGGTATTTTTGTTGCCCTCTCTTGCACCTTTTCCAACGCATTCACGTCCATTTTCATACTTGGATTCCAGACCTGCACTGCATAATCCAGATTATTTATTATCAAAGCACCCTATTTAACGCCTGTTTGAGATGAGTTAAAGAAATTAAAAACTTTTCATTTAAAGCTTTCATTTTATAAATTTTTTAAAACTAAATAAACAAATAGTGAAACATAATTTTTGAAAGGCATTTAATTCTGTTTATTTTAAGATATAATATGAATTAAAGTTTTAAAATTACAAACTTGCTAAAATCCAACTTTTAGATTTAATTTTAATTAGTTAACATAATATTTTTATCGAGATCAAAATATTAAAATTATTAAAATTATTATACAGAAAATTTCATTTATTTTGTATAAGTAGGCAAGGCATCTTTTTTCACAAACCTTATCTTAACAAAATTTTGTATAAAAAAGAATAAGATCTGAAATGAAGTGGTATGAGATCTTGAATAGATTTGTTAGAACACAAGATTGTTAAGTTTTTTTAACTTTTTTTTGTCAGCAAAATTTGAGAATTATTTTTTTTATAAATGAAATTTTTTATAATAAAAAATTTCGAACAGACTTTGTATCAGCTGATGTAATTTACAGAACGAATTTTAGAACTTTAGACAAAAAATTTAATTAAATTTAAAATTTTTGTTTTTGTTTTTTAGTGCAAAATTCACAGTGTAAATTAATGTTTAAAAAAAAATCTAAATAAAGATAGTTTGCTTAGATAACTACAATTTATTTAAAAACACTAATAAATTAAAATATGAGAAAATTTCACAACCAATTTTATTATTTCTAATCTATTCAAATGAAAATTTAATTCTGCTATCTAAAATAAATTCAAATTTTATTCTTTAATTTAAAATAAAATAGTATTTTATTATTTTTTCTCTGAAAAAATTAAAATTTACTAAAATGGTCAAAGAACAATTTAGAGAAACTGATATAGGCACAGTTATAAGTCACGTTCAATTTACTCCATTTTCTTCAAAAGACATAGCTAAACAAGCCATAATCCAAGTAGTTAATCGAAACTTGTATCTACCAGACTCGTCTCATACAACATGTCCATATGGAGTCCTAGATCATAAATTAGTAAATATAAATTTATTAGTTTGAAAAAAGAAAAATTTAATTTTCATTAATTAATTAAGGGTACTAGTGAAAAAGATAAGAAATGTGACACATGCCATCAAGATTTGGCTACTTGTATTGGTCACTACGGATACATTGATCTTGAGCTTCCGGTATTTCATGTCGGATATTTCCGAGCTTGTATCACCATTCTTCAAATGATCTGCAAAGTTAATAAAAAAAACTTTTCAGTATTCAAAATAATTATTTTTAATTTCATTATTTAGAAATGTAGCCATGTGCTATTGACCAATAAAGAGAAAATGAGCTTTTTGGAGATATTGAAAAGAAAAAATATTCCGTATTTATCAAAAAAGTCTTTAAAAAAAAGAATTCACGAAAAAGCCAGAAAAAATACCATCTGTTTTAATTGTGGAGACTTTAATGGTTATTTAAAATAAATCATTAGCAAAGATTAATTAATAATTTCAAAATAGGTGTTGTTAAAAAATGTGGTCTACTGAAAATTCAGCATGACAAATATAAATGTGTGAAAAAAAATGAAGTAATTGTCAAAGACTATGTTGAATCGTTCAGCATTGCTAAAGAATGCAATAAAGAAATTGAGCCCTTGATTGGAAAATCACACGAAATTTTAAATCCTCTCAAAGTTTTGCAGCTTTTTAAAAATATTCCTGATGAAGATGTTCCTTTACTATTGATGAATGCAGATTTGGCCCATCCTAAAGATTTAATTTTGACTAGAATTTTAGTTCCACCTTTGTGCATACGACCATCAGTTGCTAGTGACTTTAAGGCTGGAACGTAACAATCAAACAAATAAAAAAAAATAGCAATTTTTTTTTATTTATTTTTTTTTTGTTTTATTTTAGAACAGAAGATGACATTACCATTAAATTAACAGAAATTGTTTTTTTAAATCATACTATATTGAAACATAAAGCTCAAAATGCAAGAATACAAATGATTATAGAAGACTGGGACTTTTTGCAGCTTCAATGTGCTTTGTACATTAATAGCGAACTAAGCGGTATTCCATTGAGCATGCAGGTAAAATTGAATGCTTTTCAATTGAAATTAAAGTACTTAAAACAAAAATTTACAGCCTAAAAAATTCACTAGAGGGTTTTGTCAACGTCTAAAGGGTAAACAAGGCCGATTTAGGGGTAACCTTAGCGGAAAACGAGTGGACTTTAGCGGTCGAACCGTAATTTCGCCAGATCCTAATTTAAGAATTGACCAAGTAGCTGTTCCTGTTCATGTAGCCATGATACTTACTTATCCTGAACGAGTGAATAAATCAAACATTGAGTTTTTAAGAAAGCTCGTCATGAACGGTCCTGATGTTCATCCGGGAGCCAACTTTCTTCTTCAAAGAGGAACTGATATGAAAAAATTTCTAAAATTCGGCAATCGAGCTCAAATAGCCAAAGAGCTAAAATATGGCGACATTGTTGAACGTCATTTGATAGACAACGACATTGTCTTATTTAATCGCCAGCCAAGCTTGCATAAACTGAGTATAATGTCGTTCTATGCTGTAGTAAAGCCGCATCGAACTTTTAGATTCAACGAGTGTTGTTGTACGCCGTTCAATGCTGATTTTGACGGTGACGAAATGAATTTGCATTTACCACAAACCGAAGAAGCCAAAGCGGAAGCACTTGTTCTTATGGGAAGCAAATCAAATCTAATAACACCCAGAAATGGCGAAATTATAATCGCAGCTACACAAGACTTTCTAACAGGCGCCTATCTCATTACTCTTAAAGACACATTTTTCGACCGGGCTAATGCATGTCGTCTCATATCGAGCATCTGTGCCCAAGAGGATTCGGTCATTTTTTTCGATTTGCCACCACCTGCCATAATAAAGCCAGTTAAACTTTGGACTGGCAAACAATTGTTTAGTCTTTTGCTCAAGCCCAATAAAAAAAGTGAAATAAAAATAAATCTAAGAACTAAGGGAAAAAATTACACAAAAAATGAAGAATTGTGTGCCAATGATTCTTATATTGTAATTCACAATAGTCAATTGATGTGTGGTGCTTTGGATAAAGGTGTGCTCGGATCAGGTTCTAAAAATAACATTTTTTATCTAATGCTAAGAGATTTTGGAGAAAAATATGCAGCAAATGCTATGTTAAGACTTGCGCGCACAGCTTCTTTTTTTCTAATGAACCGTGGCTTTTCAATCGGAATTGGCGACGTTACACCAGGATCAAAATTGTTATCCTCAAAAAAAGAACTGCTACAAAATGGATATTCGAAATGTGACGAGTACATAAAGCAGTTAAAGGACGGTTCGCTTCAGTGTCAGCCAGGCTGTAATCCAGTGCAAACACTTGAAGCTGTAATTCTAAAAGAGCTATCTGTTATCAGAGACAAAGCTGGTGATGCATGTCTAAAAAATCTCGATAGACACAATAGTCCGTTGATAATGGCAATTTGTGGTTCAAAAGGATCGTTTATTAACATATCTCAAATGATCGCCTGTGTCGGCCAGCAAGCTATTAGTGGTTCTCGTATACCAGATGGTTTCGAGAATCGATCTCTTCCTCATTTTGAAAGATACTGTAAATAAAAAAAAATTAAATCATAAATTTTATTAAAAAAAATCTATTCAAATTTTTTATTTTAGCTCGCATACCAACCGCCAAAGGTTTTGTAGAGAACAGCTTTTATAGTGGTTTGACGCCAACAGAATTTTTTTTTCACACAATGGCTGGACGTGAGGGTCTGGTCGATACGGCTGTTAAAACCGCCGAAACAGGCTATATGCAGCGAAGATTGGTGAAATGCTTGGAAGACTTGTGTGTCCAGTATGACATGACAGTTAGAACATGTACTAATGATATTGTTCAGTTTACTTACGGAGGCGATTCTCTTGATCCTGTAATAGGTCAAAATTTTTATTCATAAATAAATTTAATAGATTTTTTTCTAGACTTATATGGAAGGAAAAGATCAGCCTGTTGATTTCAAGCGAGTTCTTAGTCACACAATTGTGGGTTTTTTTAAGAATTTGGTTTTGCTTAAGCTAAAGATCAAATTTTACTTGTAGGCTAATGTGATAAAACGAAATGAAAAGTCCCTAAATGGTTCAGAGGTAATGGACATTGTTCTAAAAGAATTAGCAAACAAGGAATTTAGAAAGTGTTCTGAAGACTATTTAAATCAAATAAAGTATTCACTTGTTTTAGTATAATTAAAAATTTCATAGACCCTATTTCGATTCCTTCCATTCTTCTTCCGCATTCTATCTCGCATAATATCCTTAGGTACTAGGCAGGACGTGTCTTTAAAGCCCATTGTTAAATATGAAATTATTGATTTTTTAAATCTTCAATAATCTTTTTTATTTATTATTTTATTATTTAAAAAATGCATAAATTTATCTTAATTATTTAATAATTTATCAACAAGCCCATGCCTTAAGTGATTGATAAGCACTTCATCTAATTAAAATCATTGTTTAAATTTGAAAATATTTAGAAATCAAAAATGTATTAAATCATAAAGTTAAATAGACAAAATTAAATTTATTATCAAATTAAATTAATGTTGGTCATAAAAAGAGTTGCTTAACAGTCGCAATTCTTAAAATATAAAAAGTACAAGTCCTAACTTTGTAACTTTAAAGTAATTATTACTATATACAGAGAAATTAAATATTAAATAAAAAAAAATGTATAATGAAAATATTTCTTATGGATTACGAATATTCTTTAGAAATCAATCATTTATTCTAAAAAATCATGACTTGTACTTGAAAATTAAAGTCAAAGTCCTGACTTTTACCTTTAACGACTTGTTAAGACTTTCTTCCTGACAAGCCTGGTCATAAATTATCATTAAAAAGGATGTTAGAACATTTTTTGCAGGAATATGTTTTGAAAGTAAATATTCAATATTAAAACTCAATTTTTTATGTCTGCAAATCTCTGTGAAAAAAATTTATGCATGAATAATTTTGCACAATACTGGGCTATGGTTCAACATGCTATGCTACTAATGAAAATGTGTCTCTGCATTCTCAGTCTATTCTTGAGATAATTTTTGACCAAGATCATGAAAATATTTAGGTTCTTTTAAACCTATTTTTGAAAATTTAAACTTGAATTTTATCACATATAAATGAAAATTTAGAAGATAGATTTTTTTAAAAACTTGATTTTTTTTTTAGAAAATGGATAAATTTTCAAATAAAACGTTTAATTTATCTTAATAACTTTATTTGGATTTTTAATGAAAAATCAGAAAAATAGATAGCTTCAACATTGATCTCTTGATTACAGAGAATTTTTTAATCTTTAATCTTTTTTAATCACTTTGACTTGGAAATTTGTTCAATCAGGTTTTTTTTGTTCCTTAAAATTCTCAAAAATTTAAAATATAAGATAAAATAACACTATAAAAACAATATCATTCATTATCAGAAAACTTTCTGAGTTCCAATATTAGTCTGAATAACAGTTCGAGTAGTCAGTTAAATGAATTTCAACATGGTCTAATGTCGATGTTTTCGTCACAGAAAATATGATTTTCTTCTATTAGCTTTAAATTTTTCATTGTAATAAAATAAACAAAAACTAAAAAATTTCCTTATTAATTTTATCTTAAATAATCAGTCGAAACAACTGATTTTAAATTTTCTGATTCTTTAAGTTAATTTTAATAGCATTAAACTGAAATTAATTATTTTTTCAAAATTTTTTTTGCAGAAATTTCATGATAACCATGGCAGATGGCGTCGATAATACAAGAAAAAAATTTAATATCAAAGAAAATGATTCATCTGTACCCCATGTTTTGTTCGAGCTAGATCGAATAACAAAGTCTCAAATAGTTACCTTTCTCAATCGATGTAAAGATAAATACATTAAAGCTGTAATTGAACCAGGTACATGTGTAGGCGCCTTGGGAGCTCAGTCAATAGGAGAACCCGGTACTCAGATGACTTTGAAAACTTTTCATTTTGCCGGTGTTGCCTCAATGAATATCACTCTTGGTGTACCTCGTATTAAAGAAATTATAAATGCATCACGCAATATTAGCACACCTATCATAACAGCTAATTTAATTATCAAAAATGATGCTGAATTTGCTCGTTTGGTCAAAAGCAGAATTGAAAAAACTTACCTTAGAGAAGTTACCCAATATATTGAAGAAGTGTTTTTTCGTGATGAATGTTGCATTATCATGAAACTTGATTTAGATAGAATCAAGCTATTAAAAGTAAGTCAAAAATTAAAAATTTCAATTTCTTTTTAAAATATATTTACATCATCAAGCTTGAAGTTGATATTGATACTATAATTGATTCTATACTAGCTTCAAAGCTGAAAATAAAGCCTGCACAAATAACAGCAATTTCGGACCAATATATAAAAGTTAATCCTTCATCTAAAGGCGCGCTGCATGATAGTATGCTTAAGCTAAAAAATGATCTCGGCAATATTGCTGTTAAAGTAAGTGTTAACAAAAATTTAAATATTTTTAAAAAAATAAAAATTTCAATTAAAAATTTTTGTGAATTCTTCGCACTCTTCTTTATTTCATTATACGAATATTATGTGAATTAGAAGATCATCTACTGGGATGATGGAAATTTTGCAAAACTATTTTAGACACAAAAGCCTTTTCAATTTTAAATTAATGCTTTTTTCATTAATATACAATCTAAAAATATTAATAAATTATTAAAAAAATTATTTTTAGGGGTTGCCAAAGGTTAATAGAGCTGTGATTTCAATGGACGAAAAAAGATCAAATGAATACAAGCTATTTGTAGAAGGAGAAGGTTTAAAAGAAGTAATGGGTACTCATGGGGTTGATGGAAATACAACATCATCTAACAGTACTATAGAGGTTTATGAAACAGTTGGAATTGAAGCAGCTAGATCAACGATAATCAATGAGATTGTGTACACAATGACGTCGCATGGTATGAGCATAGATGTAAGACACGTTATGTTATTGGCAGATTTGATGACTTATAAAGGTGAAGTATTGGGGATTACAAGAACTGGGCTAGCTAAAATGAAA
Organism: Brachionus koreanus; assembly: GCA_016987375.1. Lineage (NCBI taxonomy): Eukaryota > Metazoa > Rotifera > Eurotatoria > Ploima > Brachionidae > Brachionus > Brachionus koreanus. Next base: position 1,488,942 of record PJRA01000313.1, on the reverse strand, counting down.
GAAAGTGTTCTAATGCTTGCGTCTTTCGAGAAAACAACAGATCATCTGTTTGACGCTGCTTTTTATGGGCAAGAAGATGAAATTTACGGTGTGAGTGAGTGTATAATAATGGGAAAACCAATGTCATTAGGAACTGGAATCTTCAAAATTTTACATAATCATATTCGAAAGAGTGAACCTAAACAAAGAAGCCTTTTGTTTGAAAATAATAAGTTTCATTCAATTTTACCAAAAGTATCGTAAATAATTTGATATCTTATTTTTAAAAATAAAATAATAAAAAGTTCCTAAAAAAAATTATATTAGATATATTTAATTTGGACCTATCAATTTAAAAAAAAAAGTAATTTTTAAATTCTAATTTATCTACTGATTATCTCTATAAAAAACTGTTTAAAAGCATTTTATTTTCAGAAATGACCAAGAATAAAATTTTAAATTTGATTCGTTTTATTTTTGAAAACTATTTATCTAAAGTTTTGACCATAAGAAAACTCTATGGCTTATGGATTTGTATTAAAAAAAGTGCTTATTTGCAACTTTTTTTACTTGGATTATTTTTTTTTGTGTAAAAAAAGACAAAATAAAACTTCAAATAAGATTTTAATTGATTATTGACTTGATTTCTTAAAAAATAGTAAATAGAATTTTTATTTTAGATAAAAAAGGTGCACTTATTACTTAATATGTTGCACTTATTTTGAAGTACTTTTTTTAAATATTTTATTTTATTAAATTTTATTTTATCAAAAAATGAAAAACTATGTTTTATTTGTATTTGAAATGCACAATACTCAATATTTTTTTGATTTATGTCGATTGATTTTTTTCCAAATTTTCTTGAGGAATCAATAATTATACTGTTTTTAAATGACTAACTTATAGCTAACCTTTGGCAATGAAATAAATGTCGTAAAAATCAATTTATTGAAATCTCATTCATTATTTTAGAAATGCTTTAAGATGAACTTAGCTCGAATACTTGGAATAATATTCCTGATTTAATTTTTGGATAAATAAAATATTTTTAGTAAACGCCTAAAGTTATTTCTTTAATTTAAAACATGATTTCAGATTTTAATTTTCTTACTCGAAAAATTTTCCTAATTCTGTCATAAGAAAAATTAAATTATTCGTTCAAAATTGTGATATCTTGTAAAAATTTTAATTTTAATTATTCCAAGTTAGCTAATTAATTGCATTTAAATTAAAACCATTAATTAATTTTTTCTTATTTAAGTAATTTTCTAAATGAAATTAAATTTTGATTTTTTTCTAAATCATCAAGCTAATAGAACAATAATCGAGTAAAATGGCGAAATTAAAATGTAAAAGTTTTGTTTAATGAAACGCTAATCTTATTTTTTTTCCTAATTTTAGTTAATTTAAGAAATAGTTTTATCTGTCAAAATATTTTTTACATAGAAAAAAAAACAAATTTAACTTTAA
>PJRA01000313.1:1467553-1487000 GCA_016987375.1 Brachionus koreanus | reverse complement strand
AAGTGGATCATGGGATAATAAAGTTATGATTTGGAATGTAAGTGAAGGAATAGCTAAAAAGACTCTTACTCATTCAGTCGATATTTGGTCGCTGGCTGTTTTAAATAATGGAGATTTAGTTAGTGGATCATCGGCGTCAATTTTTATATGGAATATTATATCTGGTGAATTAAAACAAACGCTAAATGGCCATGAGACAAGAATTAATGTTTTGCTTGCTTTACCCAATGGTGATCTTGTAAGTGGGTCTTCTGATAATTCGACTATAATTTGGAATATGGAAAATGGAAGTATTAAAAGAAAACTTTCAGGTCATAAGAAAGGTGTTATTTCACTATTAAGCCTACCAAATGGTTGGTTGATAACTAGTTCTTATGACTTATCTTTAAAAATATGGAATATTTCAGATGGAACTCTAAAAAATACAATTTTTACTGGTCATACTATGAAGCTAGCTTTATCACCATTTAAAAGTTTGTTTGGAGGTCTTGAAGATGGTTCAATTAAAATATGGTGTTAACCACAAACCTAAAATATTAAAACATTTATTTGTCTATTTGTCCCTCTAGTTGTTTTTTCATAATTTTTATATCTAACAAAAAGCCCCAAATATAAAACAAATTAAGTCTATAATTTCAAATCTAATATATTAAGGAAGATGAATTTTATCGCAAATCTTAGCATGTTTATTATTTTTGATAGTATTTTCTAAATTTATATTTAAAATATATTATTAAATTGGTTTGTGGATAAATAAAGATTTTAAAATTATTATTTAAAATTAATATATTATTTATTAAATTTTTAAAAACTTATAATATCGTTTTGATGGATACCAATTATGTTAATATCTAATTAATGACCATTATGCTGATATAATAATACCAAAAAAAAACTCTCTTATTTTAAAATTAGTTTTGTAGTGATTTTAATTTTGGGTAGAACTTGCTAATTTATATTTTAAAATTTTATTAAGACTCTACAGAACTTTGCCATGGTAAGCGAATATTTTCTTTTTTTTTAAAATAAATTAATAATGGCGATTTGTAAAAAATAAATTATTGATAAGAGATTACAATTTAACATTTTGTCTTTTATTTTAATTTATAATCTTAGAAAAAGTATTCTTTTTTCTTGGATTAGATAATTTACAAAGAATTCGAAATTTAAAAATTTTTGAAATGAATTTGGATTTATGGATGTATTAATTAAAATGACATTTCCTTTTAAAAATTTTATGAAAAGATTCTTTCAAAAACATTTCAGCATTTCTAATTAAATGATTTATTAAATCAAAAAATGATGACAAACATCGGTTTTTACATTTTACAAAAATTAGTTTAATTTCGAATGTAATACAATTAAGGAAAAACAGCAAGCTTGGCTTATAGGACTTATCCGCAACACTTATTGGCTTTGTTTTACTACACATGAATATTTATCTCCGCATCAAATTTTGGTCAAGTCCAACTCCAACATATCTCTCACTTATTTCAAAAAGTGGATTTGAGGCTATTAGTTGTTAAAATTATTTTAATGCTAAGTTTAAACATAGAAAGGAAAAGTCTATAACAGATCTAACTAGAAAATTATAAAGGTTCTCAATAGGTAAGCTATCGCCATTTTTGAAAAAATTATTTAACTGAAAATTTTAACCATTTTATAAAATAAACGCAATATTTCAATAAATAATCGTATTATAGAAATAAAATGAATTTAAACAATTTCTAGGAACCGTTATCACCGCTATCATTATTAGCAATTTATGCTTTCTATTTTTTTTAAAAAGCTACATCAATACTGATGCTAAAAATGAAAAAATTTTTAGAAAATATTCAAAATTCTAAGACAGTAAACGCTGCTAATTGCTGTTATTTAATGCTTAACCGTAGCCTAATTTTTTTTATTTTGTATTTAATTTTTAAAGTAAACAAAAGTATGTCTTTAATAAATAATAACCGAGTCAAGGAAAAAATTTAGTTTTATTTGAATTTATTATTTTCAAATAAAAATGGTAAATGAATTATAAAAATTTATAAAAAGCCTCAGTGAAGCCTAAGGATGAAACAACTATTATGCAAGAGTACATTTATTTCAAGACTTTAAATTTAAGTTTTAAATTATAATTTTTTTTTAATATTTTCTCCAATTTATAAAAAAGGTTGATCAGACCGTAAAAATTATAGGCCTATCTCAATCCATGCCGTATTGCTGAGAGAATTATTAGAATCTTGGTTTTAAATTTTTGTCTAGGAAATAGATTAATTAATCAATTCCAATATGGATTTATTCCTCATAAATCGTGTACTACAAACCTCCTCGAAAGTCTTGATCTTTTGGCACATCATATATCTCTAAGCAATCAAGTGGATGTGCTCTATGCAAATTTTTCCAAAGAGTGAATCACTCTAAACTTTTATTTAAACTTAAACGACTTGGCATTGAAGCAATGTTATTAAAATGGATTAAATCGTTTCTTAGTCATCGTAAACAAAGAGTTGTTGTTGGTAAAACAGAATCCGAATGGCTTAATGTGACTAGTGGTGTAAATATTTAAGCTTTAATTTTTTAAAGGGCGGTATAAACAAAACCATTGGGCTTTCTAAATGGATTTAACTTGTTTATGCTCAAGACTTGTTCCATGTATTTTTTTTATTAATAATATAAGAATTTTTTTGTTAAGAATTTAAATTTTGTCATTTATTACTTCTTTTTTTCTATTCAATACTTTTTTTAGAGTACATGTTTTAAATTTTTTATTTTTGATCTCTATTGCTATGTTTAAGTTATTAATTTTGCTTAGAGGGAGCGATAATTATCTAAATTATAAATTATGAAATCTTATAATTTGAATAGTTTCTAAAATAAAATGAAAAAATTTCATCAAAAATTTCTCCAGCTTAAATAGAAAAATTTCATTTTTTAAGAATTAAAAAAAATAGTGAAAATGGCGAAGTTTTTGCAAAATACAAAATTTTCGGGATTGGACAATCAAAACATAGAACTTATTTTGATAAATGCTGATATCAGTCTTTTGTGTAATATTAACTGTATTGTAAATTGTACTGGACCAAAATTTCAACACTATAATGGAGTATCCAAGTCAATTACGGATGCAGCTGGCAACGGTTTAGTACAGGAATTTAATAATTATCTAGCACAAAATTCGTTTTTGGACAAAAACTCAGTTTTTATAACGCAATCATATAATCTTACTAATTTTGATAGTATATTACATATCTGTTCACCTTCTACAGCCAATAGCTTAGAGCCCATTTATGACAAACTATTTCATACTTGTTTTAATCAACTAAATTTGGCTTCGATTGCTGTGCCTATTATAGGCACTGGTCAATGTGGATTTAAACTAGATGATTCAATTAAACCGTTAATTAATTCGTTAAGAAAAGTTTCCTTATCGAAAAAATGTCAAGTAATCATTGCTAACAATCTTAAAAATAAATATTTGGAAAGTGTGCAGATAATTAAAAATTTGCTTGAACAAAAAAATAATCAGCTGGATGAAGATTGTCCGATTTGTTTAGAAAAAATAAAACAGTCTAAATTATTAGATATTTGTGGACACGTATTTTGTCAAGGATGTATAGATCAATGCCTAAAAATAAAAAAAGAATGCCCTTATTGTAAACAGTCATATGGTAAACAAATTGGCAACCAACCACCTGGTCAGATGTCATACAGATCGCTTAATACAACGTTACCTGGATTTGATCAATCTGTCAAAACGATTGAAATAACATACTCTTTCCAAGGTGGAGTTCAAGGTCCGGAACACCCTAATCCCGGTGTTCCTTATTCAGGAACAACAAGAGTTGCCTATTTGCCTGATAATTCAGAAGGAAAAAATGTTCTTTCTCTTTTAAAAAAAGCTTTTGAGCAAAAATTAATTTTCACAATTGGTCAATCGAGAACTACTGGACAAAATAATGTAATCACTTGGAATGATATTCATCATAAGACCAATATAACTGGTGGACCATCTTATTTTGGCTATCCTGATTCAAATTACATTAAACGAGTTACTTATGAACTTGCTCTTAAAGGCATAAAGTAGAAACAAATGAGTTCAATCGAAATAAAATAAATTCTGAATTCAATTCTTAGTATTTTTTTTTCAACAAACTTTAATTTTAGTTTTTATTTTTAATAAATTTTTTATAGTGAAAATATATTTTATATAAAAAAATAAAAAATTAAAGTCGGAGTTGATAACAGTTTTATGTTTTCAATAGCTTTATTTTTAGGCTAAAATTAAAATTAGATATGCATAAAATGATAAAATATCTAATTCTAAATTAATTTTTCTTTTCCTTCTTTTAAGATATTAATGATGCTGTAAACATTTTTTGAAAGAGCTTCAAATTCTCTTAATACAAATAATTAACTTATATCTCATTTATATATTTTTTTTAAAGTTCGCGCGATGCAAAACTTCCACATGATTCTTCTGATTTTTCCACAACTTCTTTTTTTTCAGCACAACTTCCAAAATTTGAGATTCTACTTTGGTAAAAGGCAGACTTAAGTGGCATTTTTAATTTACAAAAAGTGTGAAAATTACAAAAAATTTTAAAATGAATAAAAAATTTTATAATTATGTAAAAATATGTCAAAAATTAACATTTAATTTATCAAATTTGAAAATATTTCAAAAAATTTTTTTTTTTTTTTTTAAATGGACACTTTTTGATCGATTAAAAAAAATTTTAAACTAAATAAATAAAATAAGTAAAACCATAGTTTTGTTCAGAATTTTGTCTAGTTTTAGAATTTATATAATAATATATAGGTAAAGGCGTTTGGAAAAAAGTAGATCTCAAAAAAGTTAAAAATGTCAAAATTTTTCCGATTTTTTTCCGAAAATATTCTCTTTTTTTTTTTTTTTTAAAAGATAACCATTTCAGAATATAGAACATTTAATTCTCTATCAGAAAATGTGTCGATCGGGTAGATTCGTTTGAAAAAATTCTAAGATAAAATCTCTTAAATAAGATACACTCAAATAAGGCTGTAAAGTTTCAGACCCCCCTATCCAAAAAAATAAATTTTTGACCTCCCCTAAAATTTTGGCTAACCCTAGGTTTTCATATAAGTAGAATCTAAAAATGAGGTCGAAATTCAAATCTGAAGATAGTGTGGAAGTTTTTCATCGCGCGAACTTTAAGTATTCATTTTTTTTATTTTTGTCAGTTTTAGAAAAGTAATAAAAAATGTTTGATTTTAATTAAAATTAAGATTTATTTTAAATTTTATTCTTCATCTCAAAGATTTTCATTATATTTATCTATGAAATAAATTTTGATTTTTATTTTTTACCTGAAATTTTGTAAGGAAATATCTGACAATTCAAATATTAATTTGACTATTTAATTTCTGTCATGTAATTTAAATTTATGACATTTTTGCACTTTCATAGTTTTATTAGTTTCAATAATAATTTAATTGTTAAGCAATTAATATTTAGAATTTCAATTAAGTAACATTTAAATAACATGTCTTAAATAGAAACTAGAAATTTTTATTAAATAAAATAATAGGTGAAAGTAAAAAATAAAAATATTTAATAAAGAATTGAAGAAAATTTTTCTCTTTAAAGTTAGGTAAATAAAACAAATTAAAACTAAATAGTAGTAGTGGTAAAAAATACTTCGAAAAAATACCCAAGAAAGGGTCAAGCTTTTACAAGCTATAGCAGTAAATAATTTCGTTTATCCGGTCTAGCTTTAAAAAATTTTTTTGTTTTAGAATTTACTATTTTTCAGAAAGACTTTTTCATTTTTTAACAACACACATTTGTCAAAAAATGATAAAGATGCATCTTCTCTTTCCATGGATTCAAAAAAATTGTATACTTGGTTGGGAGAAAAATTCATTCCATTAAAAAGTTGAACACATAGCGATTTATGATCTTATAGATCTGAATAAAATCACCCCTCATGAGGTCAGTTAAATCTAGCAACTCAAGTCTTTTGTTATATTTGTAATTACAAAAGAAAGAGATGGTTTTTGTTGCTCTTCTCTGGAATATAGATATAGATACCTAAATCCTTTTCTTGAGTCGTTTTAGATAGATTTTAGGACCAATATGCATTAAAAGGCATTTTTTGATGTTCGAATCAAGAGACCAAATGAGGGACCAACTTAAAATATGATCTCAATAATCTTACAAAAGTTTCTTGTTGAGGAACAGAATGATAATTATTTGCATTAAGTTAGCTTTCTTTTTTAAAAACTGGAGTAACATTTACTATTTTTCATTTTTTAGGCAATTTTCCTTGACCAAGTGATAATCGAAAACTTAAAATAATTGGTATTAAAACATGCTCTGCTTTTGCAACAATTTGACTTCAAATCAAACAGTTTCACTTATCATATTTAAATTGCTTGTTCTAATTTTAAAATTGTTCATGGCTTTTTACAAATTCAATAGAGTCAAACTAATTCAAGGATAAGAGACATATGTGAATGAAGCATAAACATAGTTTTATTTTTTTAAATGTTAATTAACACATTAATTGTTGCTTAAATTAAAAATTAAAACATAATCAATATTTAAAAAATCATTTAAATTCAAATTAATCTTACCAAAGTTCATACAAAATAATCTACATTGCATTCACAATAAATTACTCTGAACACATGTTGCTTTCGGATACTGCTTTAAAAAATATGCTAGATTGACCTAAGAATTAATTTTGATCAAAAATAATTAATTCGTCTCGACATATTCACCATATTAAGCTTATAACAAATTTTCACTTAATAATTTTTTATTAGTTTAAACAAAATTATATTTTTATGCTTCAATAACAATTTGCAAAATTAAATAAATGATTATTTCTTGGTTCACTTTTAAGAATTCAAATTTTTTTTAATGCTGTGTTTTCAGTGTTTTTTAAATCTGCCATGAAATTGATCCAAACTTTTGTGTCTTAATTAATTTCATTTAAATAAATTCATCCAAAATCGAAATCAAATCGGACCAGTATTTCATGATGGCTTTAATAGGTGCTGGGTAAATTTTAACAAGCAACGATTTAGAATCCTAGTTTAAATTACTTAGTGTAATTGATTATACTCTTTTCTTATTTTAACACTAGAAGCACCAAACGAGTCAAATGACTAATTTTAAAAATCCTCATATTTTTTGAATAGATTTTTCAAATGAATATATCTTTTTTGATTTATGTAGGTTTTAAAATTTTCTTTAAAAAATGAAATAAATTTATAAAATTATTATATTTTTTTATAATATATTTTTGAATTAAAAAAACGTGAAAAAATGCTTGGTGCTTCTAGTGTCAAATACTCTTATTCCTTTTAATTTTTGGTAATATAAACTGTAAAAAGTAAAGAAAATCATTAAAAAAATGAATCTTCTAATTTTTTTATTTTATAATTTGAAAATTTATATTTTTTTCTTTTTTTTTTTTTACTACAATATGAGAAAAAATATATAAATTACAAAAACAATCAATCAAATTTAGCTTTACATTTAGGCATTTGATTCCAAAATTGAAAATTCAATTTCAATTATCATTGAATCTACTGCATTCTTACTTAGCTTCAATATGAAGCATAAATTATTTTTAATATATATATATTTTTTTTCTAAATAAAATAAGAATTTTTTGTTAAGAATTTAAATATTGTCATAACGTGGCATTGAAAAAAAAACAATTTCTGAATGATCTTTCAATGACGTCAGAAAAAAATCCAAAAAATTCAATGGAAAACGCTAAAAATGCATACTGGCCAGGCCACGTTATTGCCGATTCTTTGATCGAGGACAACGAAGAAAACAAAATAGAGCTAAAATTAGTAAAAAATAATTCAAAAGAAGAAAAAAGTGTAATAAAATTAAAAACAGGCAGGGCATTCAGCGGAATAATAAGCTCAATGCTTCCATTGGACTGTGTAAACGAAGAAGACGAATTTTACCATGATCCGTTTGGCTTCAAGATCGAAAGAGAAGAGCCTATCATTCACAATGACAATTTTATTGACATAAATCTGTCATCATCACCAAGGCCCAAACCAATTTTAGACAATTTCACCGAAGACAGCAAACACAAATTAAAATGGATAGCCTATTTAGAATTTACTTTAAATGGCGACATGGGTTCTTCGTTTTCTTGGGATCAAGTGACAAGTTTGGAAAGATGTGAAAAATTGCGCTCTATGATTCGTGGCCAAGGAATTCCGCATTCACTGAGACCTTTCATTTGGATGCGTCTATCGACTGCATTGGAAAAAAAGCAAAAATCAAAATTTAAATATGTTGATTTATTTAAAAACAGTGAACAAGACCATTTTAATGCTTCAAAACAAATTGAAAAAGACTTGTTAAGAACTTTACCGACTAATGCATGTTTTACTGCGGCAAACAGTGTCGGCATTCCGCGGTTAAGAAGAGTTTTGCAGACTATTGCTTGGCTTTATCCAAATATTGGATATTGTCAAGGCATGGGTACCATTGTAGCTAGTTTGCTATTATTTCTTGAGGAAGAGGACACTTTCTGGCTTATGTGTTCAATTTTAGAAGACTTACTACCAGCTTCTTATTACTCGCACTCTTTAATAGGAGTACAAGCTGACATGAAAGTACTGCGGCAATTAACAGCCACTTATTTACCTGAATTGGAAAAACAATTCAAAAAACATGACATAGAACTATCTTTAATTTGCATCAATTGGTATTTGACCTTGTTTTCAAATGTGTTTGACATGAGAATTTTGCTAAGAATTTGGGATTTGTTTTTCTACGAGGGCTCACCAGCTCTATTCCAAATTACTTTGGCAATGTTCAAACTAAACGAGTCCAAAATACTCAGCTCTGAAAGCTCTAGTCAAATATTCACCATTTTGACCGAAATGCCCACAGAGATGGTCAATATTGATTTATTGATTGAAACAATGATTCGAGTTGCATCATCGGTAAACAAAAATCTACTGGACTCAGCACGGCGCAAGCATCAGGCCTATTTAATGGCCCAAATAGGACAAATCATAAATCCGTCCAATTGTCACAATTTGCCATTAATCAAGGAAAGGGCTCATTATCGCACACATGAGAGCAACAATCACAATATTTTTAAGCTTATAAAAAAATCCTTTAAATCAGACCTAAATAATAATCGTTCAGAGTCGAATGGTTTAAATGGATCTAAGATAAATTCTAGCATTCGCAGTTTAAACAGTGAAAGCCTTTACATGGAAGATGAAGCAAAAATGAAAAATGTTTTTCAAACCGAGTTTTTGGTGAATTTACGCGAAATTATACTCAAAATAGCACATCATTTTCAAACCCAAGATCCGCAAAAATATCTAAATAGCAATTTGAATGCGGATTATTCAGTAGAGTCGCATAGCCGCGACTATGAGCTATATGCAGATACGACCAAGTCTAAAAGAGTCAAACGCGCCAAGGCTCTATTGGATTTTGACAAAACTGATGATGACGAGTTGGGCTTTAAGAAAAATGACATAATTACAGTATTGTCGACCAAGGATGACCATTGCTGGATAGGTGAAATGAATGGAGTCAAAGGTTGGTTTCCGAGTAAATTTGTCTCAATGATAGATGAAAGAAATGGAAAAATTTATTCAATCGCTGGTGATGATTCAGTCAGTGAAAGAATAGGTGAATTAATTAGAGGTGAATTTTCACTAGTTATTAAAGCAATATTTGAGCATGGCCTAAAAAAATGGTCAGTATTGGGAAGTGCATCTCATCCATGGTCGTTTATTGAAGAAGCAGCTAAGAAAGTAGTTGAAAAGGACTTTGATAGTGTTTATTCACGTTTGGTTTTGTGCCGAACGTTTCGCCTGGATGAGGATGGCAAAGTTTTGACACCTGATGAGCTTTTGTACAAATCAGTGCAAATTATAAACATGAGCCACGATCCGCGTCGAATTAGTATGGATATAAAATTTAGATCTCTTATTTGTGTCGGCCTTAATGAGCGGGTTTTGCACATTTGGCTAGAGACTTTGTGTTCATGTGTGGAAACTGTTGAAAAATGGTACCATAGATGGTCATTTTTGAGAAGTCCTGGTTGGGTACAAATTAAATGTGAACTTCGTATTCTTTCTCAATTTTCGTTTTTGCTAAGTCAAGATGCTGAGTTACCAAATTTTGATCGAGACTCAGCAATTAATGAATCTATTAAAGACATGCTAGTCGAACACCATTTGTTCAGCTGGGATATTTGATTCTTAAGTTTCATCTAATTATTTTTTTTAGTATTTTATGACTTTATAAAAATTAGGATTTGAATTTTAAATACGGTTTTTATTTTCGATTGCGAAAAATATTTGTATAGCACTCTTTAAACGCAATAAATTCTTTTTTGAGAAATTTTTTTTGAATTATTGAATGTGTCATACTAAAAAAACAGATAAAAATTGTTCTACATAACAAATCGCTAGCAAATGAACACACTCATCATCAAATTTTTAAGATTATTGAACAAAAATTTTATTAACACTAAGTTATTAGAAGTGTTAAAATAATTTTGTTAAAATTTTATTAGAAGCACCAAGCATTTTTACACGTTTTTTTAATTTGAAATTATTTTATAAAAAAAACTATAAAAATTTTATAAAGTAATATTATTTTTAAAGAAAATTTACAAAACTACATAAATCAAAAAAGATATATTCATTTGAAAAATCTATTCAAAAGATACGAGGATTTAAAAATTTTTTGGTTTTAAGCTTTTTTGTGTTAATTTTTTTATTTTCGAATTTTTTTAAATTTAAAATTTTTTTCTTTATTATCTCAGCTATTTTTTTAGCTAAAAATTGTATGAGAATTTTAGGAAATTACTTACTATTTTTATATAATTTCAATACTAGTTGAGCTCAAAAAAAAACCTAAAATTTTAATTATGGTCATTTAGTGACTCTGAAATCCCCAATTTCATTGACTCATCAGTCAATTTTGTTGCCAACAGATAAACATAATAAAAGATTGGATTTTAAAAAATTCTTTATTTATAGTAAAAATTATTATTTGAACTAAATTTTTTCAGGATCCTTGTGCGACGAGTTTATTCTTGGTTTTTTTGTTTATGTATCTTCTGTTTATGTTCACGTCGAAAACGAGCATTTTCAGAATCGGTAGCTTTTTCAAATTCAAGAATTTGTTTAAATTGTTGATGAAATTTTTCTTTTTTTTTTTCAATTTCAAGCTTAATTAACCAACTTGTGCCCTTATCTTAGTCGACAAATTAACACCCCATTTAATATCGAGACTTGATAAACAAATTAAATAACAATTATTTTTTTGAAAAGAATTAAACATTTAAAAATCTATAGAATTTTTTTTTTAATTTTTTTACTAAGTCAACATAGATCAAATTGATGTTTTTATTAAAAGTCATAAAGACAAAGAAGAGCTGTTAAGAATAATTTTGATGAAAAAATAATTCAGGGTTAACGTTAAATAATCACTAAAGAATAATTAAAAATAAATTTTAAATAAGTTGTTTTTATTTAAATTGCATATTTAAATCGATTTTTATTGATTTAATCACTCCATGCTGCATCAATAGATTCAATTTTTAACCTCTAAAGTAAATTTAAATGATGTTTTAGGTTTGTTCATTTGTCTTAAATTTCAAAAAATCAACTGTAAACAATCTTGGGATATTTTAAAATTTAACTAAAAAAAAACATTTCACTAAAAAAAAATCTAAAATATTCCTGATTAACAAAAATCATCAAAATAAATAAGAGCAAATATTCAACGAAAAAAATCTTCTGATTATGTTATAAAAATTATCAGTTAAATTTGATTTAATTATGCTATTCTTAATATTTCACAGAAAACTCAAGAATAAAACCTAGCAAATGCTTACGAGAAAAGGAAGCATTTTATAAGAAATAATCTTATTTCATTAAAGATTGGATTTTTGTGAGAATTCTAAATTTGTATCTATTTTATGAATTTTTTTACAATATTTTTTTATTTTAAAGCCAAAATAAGCCATAGAATTTATTTTTTTGCATAAATAAACAAAAAATTATCAACAGAATAAACATTTTTGTTCTAAAGATTAAGCAAATGAGAATAAAATTAAAAATTTGTCTTATATTATTTTATCAGCAAATGATTTATAAAAAGTAGAGTTAGATTTCAAATGATATTTAATATGCTTTATACTTTCACTTTTTTTAATCCAATTTTATTTACTTGAGAAAAACTTCAATTAGCTAAAATTAGTTTTAATAGAAGTTGAGATCTTCCCAAAAAATTGCCAAGATTAATTATTAAACCTGGTAGAAGTCTTAGCTTTTATTAGAAATTAAGAATGTCGATTTATCTAATTCAAATTAATTCTAATCATAAGAGTCATTAATGAGGTTCTAATTGAATTCGACGTTAAATCGCTGATACTAAAGAATTAGACAAAAAATTGCTGCAATTTCAGATATTCATTGCTAACGAAACGAATCCTAATCATATCACACAATTCGTTGGATTTATTATTTGATTTATTTGCGATTGAATACCTACAGATACAATTTGGGGACTCAAGATTATAATCTGTTAATTACAAAATAATAAAACCACGTCATAAGCTATTTAGTTAATTTTAATTTTAAGGAAATAAATAATTTAAAGATTTTCTTGCGTTTGATTTGGTTTAATAAAATCAAAATTTTATTCATCGATAAAAATAATCTTTTTATCGAATAATTCTTAACGAAAAAATTTGTATACTTTAAAACTGCATTTTATATTAACAGAAGATTAGCATCAAAAATTTTAGGAGAAATAGTTTTTTTTTTATTTATTGATTTTATTTAGGAATGAAAAAAAAATCAAAATTTTTTGCGGAAAAAAATTGAGTCATGTCACTTGAGATAATTTTAATTCTTTTTTTTATAAAGATTTACAGAAAAAAAATCAAAAATTTGTTTAAGACCATTAAATTTTATCAAAAAGGATACAATTTGACAAATTAAATTAAATAAACGGATGAATCCCTCTCATTTACAATTTCAAATTAATTCATCTAGTTAAATAAACTTATTTTTAAAAAGTCATTTTTTTTATACTGTATCAAGTAATCGAATAATTTTGTTAAATTTTATTTTCATTCATCAATTGCAATTATTGCTATTTTCTAAATTAGTGAATAATTTTCAATATATTTTTTTTTCATTGGAATAAAAAATTTACAAATTCCTATAAAAATTTTTCTAAATTTATTAATAAAATTAACCGCGAGAATTATTGAACAGATTTCTTTAGGCTCAAATGGCGTAAATCTGGAAAATTAAAATATTTAGAAAACAAGTCAATTTTTGATTAAATTAATTTGTTGTTTATAAATAAATAGAAGAATTTCTAATTTGTTTTAAAATTAATTTGATCTAGTTTTTGGACAGAGGTCTCGAAATTCTGTCTCAAATCTTTCCCGATAAAGTGCTTGATAATTTTATCGAGAGAAAATGCTTTTTATAAATCATACAAATAATAATTTTAATTTTTTTTATCAATCGCAAAAAATTTTATACTTAAAATTTTAATTTATTAAATAATAAAAATAGACCTTTAGACTTTTTGAAAAGCTTTATTTTTTTTATTTAAAGAAATACCGAATGCTTTGGGATTTATTCAACTTTTTCTCTTATCGCCCTATAATATTTTTCTTTTGTGTATCTTTAAAAATATCATCATATTTGTTTACACAAATGAAATTTTTTCAAGATGATCTCGAAAAATTTAAGGCACATTAATTCGATTAGAAAATTGAATTTATATGATGATTGGAACGTTCCCGGATTAAAAATAAAGCTTTTAGGAAAGATTTTTCAATACCAAAACAAATATCTTTAAGAAAAAAATATAAAAATTTTATCAAGTATTTAATAAATTTTATCATATTGATTTTACATAAGTGCTTAATTTAATATTAAAATTATCAGGAAGGTTTTTCAGCAGTGTATAATTTAATCTTACTTAATTCTCTAAAACTATCAGAGAAATTTAAATTGCAAATTGAATTTCTAAGTAAAACAATTTTAAATATATTTAAGTATATAGTTTTTTGTAAAATGAGGTTGAACCTCAAAAAAAAGATAATATAAAAAATGTAAAGTATTTTAAAAGAATTGATGTGGCTTTTTACAGAACTATAAAATTTTTCTTATAAATAAAGTCATTAAAATGTTAGTTTAGTAATAAAATAAATTTCCGCTTTTTAGTTTTAATCTTTTAAATTTTGTTTAAACATTCTCTTTTCTGGCACTAATTTTTTCTAAATTATCTAATTGAAATGAAATTTCTTATTTAAAAGTGTTTATCAAGTTTTTCATCAAGATATTATCTGATTTCTGGTTATTTTTGTTTATTATAACAATGAGATAATAATCTAGAAATAAATTATTCATCATTGTTTTAAAATTTTTAAGGATTAGATTTTAAAATCTAAATATATAATTAATCTGATCTTTTTAATTTGATATTTTTTTTAAGAGTGAAATTTGACATTTTTTTTTAAATAATAAAAAAATAAATTTTAATTAGTCAATGATAAAAAAATAACTTGAAACAAAGGTAAGGTGTTGTAAGGGTGAGTCAAAAAAATTTTGTATTTTGTAATTGGTGAGTTAATCTTCCCAATTTAAACCATTACGATCGTAAGTTTTTAGTCATCTATCAGTAAACAGTTTCACCCTTCATCAAATTGGTTTTGATAAGTAAAATAACGTCTTTTTAAAAAATTAACTATTGAGCTTAAAAGATGATAATCAGAAGTAAGAAGAAGAAGTAGGAAGAAGTTCGATCCCTTCCAACTTTTATTTTTATCTATGTTCTTTTGGCTATATGAGGTCAAGGGTTATCTTGAAGAAAAAAATAAGTATAAAGTTGTCCATTTATAGCACAACTGTCTGGTACCAGCTCAAAGTTTATTGTGCCTTGGAAATTCGACCAAACAAATAACATTACCATTTTATCAAAGCGTTCATTTTTCACGACTAGCTGAGCTGGTTGTGATGGTAGGTTCAACCATCGATTTATGTAATTTCGAGAAAAAATCCATTTTTCATCATAACTAACAAACCATCTGAAAATCAGTTAATCTAGAGGATATTTTCAAGAAGTTTCATACAAATTGAATATCGAAATCTGTCAAATCATGAGAAACTTTAGGCAACTTCTGTTATCTTTGTTAATTAAATAAAGATGACGAGATATGGTAGATGGTGATTTGAAAAAATCATTTGATAACTAGCGAGTAGTAAGCTTTGTTGCTCTCCCATAACATCATCATCGGGAAAGGCTGAATCTTTCTTGAATCTTCTTCCTTTGAAAGGTTGTATCGCTGCTTTTTCATCTAATTCTTCTAATAATGCCGTGACAGCCAAAATTTCAAAATTTTTATTTAAAGTTTTCAATTTATAAAATTTTTATAGAATTAAATAATAAATGAGTTAGAAATGTCATCTTTTAGAGCATTCAATTATGTTTATTTTTACTTATAATATGTCTTAATGTTTTTTAAAATTAAAAAGTCAACATTTTAAAAAACGCCGGCAAAATTGCATGATTCAACATAATAAACTTATTAAAAAAGTAAGATGTTTTTTTTAAGATATTTAAATATTGTTGTCTTTTTATTTATGTAAATAAATCCTTATATAAAATTATATCTTATAATTAGATTTTAAAAATAAATTAAAAAGGCTAAATTTAATTTAATTGAAAATTCAATGGCTTTGGTCATTACCAGAATAACTTTCAAAAAAAATTGAGTTGAAACCATAGAATATGATTTGATAAGAATATTTTTTTATTCAAGAAAATCTTATAATTTGTGTTCTAATCCAAGCATTAATAAATTTTGATTTCTTAATAAGAGATCCTTGGATAATTGATGCACAAATAAACAAAAAATAAATATTACACTAAATTGCACGAGTTAACCATAATTTTACTCAATATTTGATACCAAAGTTAAAGCATGCAAATTTTGATTTTCTACAAGAGAACATTTCTAACGATAATTACTGTCTTTAACCACATGCAATGAAATTATATCATATGGGATTAAAATAATCTATAAATATTTTATCTTATTTATTTTCATTAAAAATTTATTTTAAAGAAAATTTTAATTGATTGTTAAAATTGCACTTGAAAGATACACTAGGAGAGAACCCTTGAAATATTTTCTGTATTTTAATTTGTGTATTTATGCTTACCTTAATTTGTTATCAAATAGTACCAAATAACATAAATTTATTTTTAGGCAAAAATTATTTCTTCAAAATTAGCTAAATATTAATCAGCAAAATTTTAGCCAATTTAATATATAGATTTTAAAGATATTGGGAAAATTAGTATTTATTGTTTTATTCAATGTAAGCAATAAATTTTAAAATTGATTTCGTTTTTTTTTAACTTAATGAAAATTATTAATTTTGCAATTACTTTTATACTAATTGGAAGTAAAAATGAAAAATAAGTAAATACAAATAGTTTTTTCTCTAGTAAAATTTTCAAATTAAACTAAAGACAATCTGATATTGGTTACAAAAAATTTTTTTTAATTATTAGCTATTTTTTACCCATTTTACCTAAAAAATATTTACCCGATAAATTGAGTTTAATTATCAGTTTATTGATCTATTTATTTACTTCAACAACTCAAAGTATTATCAAAATTAAAAGTTTTAATTTTTGAGTTAATCTATTGAGAACAAATATCAAGAGAGAAATTTCAGAATTTAACTAAAAAATAATAACAATATTTTTACTTTAATTAATTTTATTTTTCAACTGCTTGAAAAGCCCTAATTTGTCAACTATTAGAAATCATACAGCACTAAACTAAACACAATTTCAATTAAAAATAATTGTATATTAATTTTTTTCAATTTGAAACAAGTCTCAGTGTTATTTTAATACAAATAGTCTAATTAAAAAGTATTGATGAGTAAACTGAGTTTTTTTGTAATCAAGCAGATTCCAATAATTATTTTTAAAATAATGGAAAATATGATTTTAGATAATTTAGTTTAATTAATAAATCTTGTTTACTTCCGATTAATTTTTTTTCTATAACAAATGATAAATAAAAAACTTGGCGCTTTTTAGAAAAAAATAAATTTTTCTTTTAAAGTGCTTAAAAGTGATTAACTTTCGAATAATTTTTAATTCAATGGCATTATAAAGAAAAAAACAATTTACTTCGGGCCTTTAGTGAAATAAAGATGCACTTAATCAAATAAAAATTGAATTTTAATTCAAATAAAATTTTTTATTAGATTAGGATTGACGGGTAATGCTTAGGTAGAATTTTAGATAAAATAAATTGCCTACCCAAAGCCTAGCGCTCGCTCAATTTCAAGGCTTTCGTTTAATTAGCTCTTCATCGTTTGATTGATTCAATCCCGAATCGAACATCGAACGCTCTTTGTTTGTGTAACATTTGCACAAAAGTAAACCCGATTAAGAAAACTATTTGAAAAAAATTTCAAAATATAAATTTCCAATTAGATAATAATTACAAAAGCATTTTAAGAATATAAATCAATTCAAATTTCTTTCAAGCGTTTTACAAATAATAACAAAATAATAAAAAAAATTCAATTTGATAATCAATTAAATCAAGAAAAATAGATAAAAAAAATATTTTAAGGTTCAATTTCAAGCAGGCTCTTACTCAATCATAAGCAAAAACATATAGAGAAAAAAAATGTCAGATAAAGAACGGTACAAAAACGATCAAAACGATGAAAACAATGATTCTTCATCAACAACAACAACAACAGTTAACTCGAACCGAGCTATTTCTTCCATTCTAAATACAGATACAAATCAGCAGCAACAAACAATTCAAACTAAACGAAAGAAAAAAGCTGCTAGCTCACCTAAGTCATTCATGGAGCACAACTTGAGCCGGTTTGAAATTCAGCACTTGTCTGACGACCATGACTTTGATGATGAATTTAATGACGAGTACGATGCTGGGCCTATGGCTAGACAAAGTGTTCGCATCGACGACTTGGACGCCCGAGGCATTATTGAATATTTTGACGAGACTGAACTAAAGCCTTCTTCTACTAACATGTTTATGAGCTTGAGCTCGCACAGAGCTCTTGAAAAGTCCAAAAGTGAATTTAGAGAACACGGAGAAAAAATAGCTGAGCATAAATTTAACAGAATTAGTTCTTTGAATGAAAAAATAAATCCAACTAAACAAATTAGTCCCATAATGCTGTTGAGACGAGAGTCTATGAAACGATCGAGTCAAAGAGCCAAAAATTCCAATGAAATTAAACGATTTCAAAGGAATGACTCGTTGAAAAATCAAGCTGAAATATCTGATGTGGAATTGAGTGAACCGGATCAACCCGATTCCGACAACGAGTACAAAAAAGAAATAAAAAACAAAAAGCAACGAATATTGTCCGCTGATCACCTTTATAATAAACGGCTTGCCAAACAAAAAGAAAAAGAATTGGAAGATGCACAGCAGAAAAAAATCAAGAACATTTCAAAACAACAAATACAGCAACAACAGCATTTACATCAGTATCCTCATCCGACACAGCAGCAACGTAACCAACAGCAAAAGCACCTTACGCTTATGTTTACTCCTGAAAATGAGAGGCAAAATTTGTACACCCGGTCTTTATCGTTATCAACTAATTTACAGACACCCTCTTCATACATAATTGGTTTGTAATTTTTTTTTAAACAAAATTAGTTTTCTTCGGCTAAAAATGTGCTTAAGCAATCAATATTTTTTATTAGCAATCAAACTTTTATTTAAAAAGATATCTGCTTTTTTTAAAATTATTTTTAGCAAAAAAATGATGTATGTTAAGTATGGATCAAGATTTAAAGAAACGACTAGAAATGAAAATTAATTTGGGTGATCTTTTTAATGATCTTTTAAAAAAATAAATCTTCTGTTTTACGCAATTTTATTTAAATGTTTTAGTCTTTAATTTTAATTAAATGAAAGATTAATTTTAATCTAATAATAATTGATGAAAATCATCTGTTGACTGGAATTCTAAAGCTTTTTAGTCTTGTTTGGTGTAATTTTAACTTTTTTCTTGCCAATTGGTAAATTTTTTGCTAAATTTGAGGCTGAAATAGTTTTATTTAAAACTGGAATAAATTTTGTCTGTTCTGTTTCTGTCAATTTCTTAATTTACTTTTTTGGGCTTTGTTAAATTTGTTACAAAATAAAAAAAAGAACAAAAATTAATGCTAAAAAGCTTATACTTTTTTTTCTAAAGACTTTTAATTTGTTCTGTAAATGCAACTAACTGCAACATACTTAACGGGTGATGCAAAAGTAAATGGACAAAAAATAAAAGCGAATATCTCAAAAAATAAAAATGCTATTAAGTTCTGTTTTTTTTCTGATGTAAAGAATTTATTTTTCAATAG
>PJRA01000313.1:1318714-1467515 GCA_016987375.1 Brachionus koreanus | reverse complement strand
GGGACCAATTTTTCTGAGCTTTGCTTTGACCCCGGTCATAAGGTATTTCACAAAATTTAAGTCAAAGTCCTTCAACTTTAATTTAATGCGGATAATCAGCTGTTGCTCTGTTGAGGCTTGCCAACCTCTCTCGTATACTTTTTCACTCAAACATAAATTTCATAATTTATAATTTAGTGGCATTTAAAAAAATAATTTTCCAATATTATAGCTAATGGTTGGTAGTTAATAAATTGATATATATATGATCCCCTGATCATGCAAATGATCAGGCAAGTTAACTTAACTTTTGTCCATTTACTTATGCATCACCCGCTAGTTGCACCAAAAGTTAAAGTCATCAAAAGTCTATAGCTTAATTTGTCCAAATTTAAATTATGCTAAATTTGCAGAATTTTACCAAATTTTTGATAATAGTGCAACTTTGAATGTTGCACCGTGTTGCATTTACTGAACTTGCTTTTGACTTTTATAAGAAAAGTTATAAGAATTTTTGTTATAAACATTATTTTCTGTTCTATTGTATCAAAACCTTTTTTGATAATGTTAAAAAATTATTAAGTTTAAATCGAAGAAGATATCATTTTTATTTTTTTAATAATTATTTACCTTAAACAATTTAAAAAAAATTTGATTAGTTTTTTGAATCATTTATCAATTTTGGAAATCAAATAATACTAACAGAAGTATTCAAATAAAAAATAAATCAGAATTTAATAAATCTAAATGTAACGAATCCAGAAAGTTTAATGTGGATATGATTTATACTTAATAAGATAAATGACTATAAAAAAGTTTCAAATTGCCATCGGCCCTTTGTAAGTGTAAAATAAAATTTAATGAAAATTTTGAAATTTTGGTTCTTTAACTCCATTATTGTAAAATAGGCCTATTAGCAACAAAAGTTACTCGTGAAAAAATCTAATAAAAGGTGAAATTCTGATTAAAATAAGAAAGTTTACAAAATTAGTTTAAAATATTTAATAGTATTGTATGACCTTTCAAAGGAATCCATCTCTACCAGCTTAGCTAGTCGTGAAAAGAGAAGATTTGTTAAAATGGTAAGATTATTTGTTTGGTCGAATTTCCATGATACAGTAAACTTTGAGCTGGTACCAGATAGTTGTGCTTGACCTCATATAGCTAGAAGAACAATAGAATAGAATAGCTGGAAGAAATCGAACTTCTTTCTCACCCAACATGTAGCCCAGATCGTTTTACTTCTGATTGCCATCTTTTTCGCTAAATAATTCATTTTGTAAGAGGACGTAATTTTACTTATCAAGACCAATTTTAAGAAGGATGAAGCTATTTCCCAGAAGCCGATTTCCGTTAAGATCTTAATTAGGATCTTATCAGGATTTCAACAGGAAACGGATATCAACGGGAGATTTCTTGTGAATTTTCTTTTAAAAATTTTAAACTTAAAAACTATTTATTGGAGATTTTTTACGAATAACCATTTTTCAGTTACAAATTTGAATGAATTTTAAATCACTCAAAAAATTTAAAACTAAAATCTTAATTTAATGATATAAAAATATGAATAAAAATTATTTTTTATAAATGTTTTAAACTAAATTTATAAATGCTTAATGATAGATTGAATATGCCAAGTTTGATTAATATTGAGATTTATCCTAAAATTTTGATATTTTCTTAACTGATTAAGTGTTATTAACGAATTGTATATATTGATTTTTAAAATATTGTTGAAAAAATTTATCCTAAGTTGACAATTAACTAAAAATATATTGTTTTGCAACAATTCAACTAAATTTTTAAATATTTTTGTGAAAAAAAAACATTCTCTACAAATTTAAGATTTATTTTGATTTGATTGTAGTTTTTTAATGTGAATAAAAAGTTCGAAAATTCCAAACTTTTAGAATAAATGTCAATCAAAATTAATAACTTGTTTTCATCAGTTTAAATAAAAATGGCTTTTTAATTTTTTTTAAATTAAGGAAAAAAATATCCTTGGTTTTTCTACAATTTCAGTTCTTTCAAAAATTCTACAAATTAAAAATTTTAATTCTCCAATTCTAAATAATAATTAAATCTAAAATTTTTTTTCTTGAAATTTAGCTGAAATGAAATAATATTTTTTTCTTAATGAAGATCCGAATGAAGAATTTGACTTATGGGGTCGAATATTGATCATATTATCATATTTATTTTTAATATTCTCATTTCCGTTTTCACTTTGTACCTGCCTGAAGGTAAATTAAACTAATTTAAATATAGAAATATTAATTTTTTTTGTTTCAGGTTGCTCAAGAATACGAAAGGTATATGCTTTATTATGACCAGCTTTTTTTTTTTACAAAATAAAAGTGCATGAATAAAATTTTGATTAAGATTTTTAGAAAAAAAAATCGATAACTTCAGATAACTTTAATGCTGATCAAAATAAGATTGCATTAAATGCATACTTGAAATTTAAGAATGGCATTTATTAACAAATTTTTAATTATTAAAAAATTTTTATTTTCTAGAGCTGTAATATTTCGTTTGGGTCGTATATTAAAAAGTGGCGAAAAAGGTCCTGGAATATTTTTTGTGTAATCAACTATTTTATTTATTCGATTTAGATTTAAAATTTTTTTAATTTTTAAAAAATAATTTTTAACATAATGATAGTTAAATTTATATTTTTTTCTAAAAGCCTACCATGTATTGACACCTATACAAAAGTTGACTTAAGAACAGGTAAATAATTCTTGTTTAGATAATTTAAAAACTTAATTTTTAAAACTTTTAAGTTACATTCGATGTGCCTCCGCAAGAAGTAATTTCAAATTAATTTATCTAAAATATGATTTTAAATGTCAAAAATCAAGATTTTAACAAGAGATTCAGTGACAGTGTCGGTCGACGCAGTTGTCTATTTTCGGATATTCAACGCTGTAATATCCGTCATTAATATTGAAGATGCTCCCAAGTCTACAAAATTATTAGCTGCTTCAACTTTACGAAACATACTCGGCACAAAATCACTTCATGAAATCTTGTCCGATAGAGAATCAGTTGCAATGTTGATTCAAGTAAAAAAATCCTTTTAAAAAATTTTTCTAATTATATTAAAAATGATATTAAAGAGCAATTTGGATGAGACAACTGAACCATGGTAAGTTAATATTTATTTATTGGTTTTAATTTAATTGAATTTTTTCTAAAAGGGTAAAATAGATTATTAAAAAAGTAAATTGTCAATTTATCTGTATATTTCAGGGAGTTAAAGTTGAAAGAGTAGAAGTTAAAGATGTTAGACTGCCAGTTCAATTGCAGCGAGCAATGGCTACCGAAGCTGAAGCTGCAAGAGAAGCCAGAGCAAAAGTAATTGCTGCTGAAGGCGAGCAAAAGGCATCCAAGGCTCTGAAAGAAGCAGCTGACGTCATCAGTGAATCTTCTTTGGCTATACAACTTCGTTATCTTCAAACCTTGACTCAAATAGCTTCGGAAAAGAACTCGACCATAGTTTTTCCTATTCCGCTAGATATTATTTCCTCTGTAGTAAAAAAATCTATAACTCACAAAAAAATACCAGCTTTGACTGCTAATTATTGATATTTTTGTTAAAAATTTGCTATCTTGTCATGTATATAAAGTTTAACAAACATAAATATATTATTTCTAGTTAATTTTTATTAAATTTGGGATTTTCTTTTAATTTAAAAAAAAAGCACGGAATGAATTTGTATCTTGACGAAAAAATTTTATCGACCTAAATAACTAGATAAATTTCATGCAAGAATTTTGATTCTCATGATTAATTAGAATTTTTCATTACAGAAAATTGAAAAAAAAATATGACGAAAGCTAATACAATGTATATCCGCTAACTAAGTTATTAATTTTTTCAAGAAATGGCATTAAAGCTATCGAACAAGAAACTTAAGTTTTAGTTTTTCATCGTCCTGTTTAATTTCCTTAGTCTAAGTTACCTAAATAAATAGCAATTTATCCCTAAAACAAAACAGGATATCATAACTCAAACTCAAGCAGATACTTAATTTTTGTGCTTTTGTTTATGCAATAAGAAACAGTATAGATCAGCAACAAAAAAAGTTAATTAATTTAGCAAAACACAACATTTTAATTAATAAAAAAAATAATTTAGCTTATTCTTTTTCAGTTTATTTTCTAAATTACATGATTAGTAAAAATTAATAAAACAAAATCTAAATATGAAAAATCGATTTTCATACATCTTTCTAGGAGCGTATTCGGATTTAGATAATTGATCAAAAAAAAAATAAAAAATCATCTTGTAAGCATAACAAATAATGAGGTTTAGATCAAAATTTGTATTTAGTCTCTAATTAACTGAAAACCGTCATTGTTTTTATTTTACTTTAAGAATTTATATTTTTTCTCAATTAAACAATAAAGTTTAAATAAAAATTTTTCTAAATAAATAAAACCGCTCATAGTAAAGCGGCATTTTATTGCTATCTTGTCTGTCCAATTTATTTAAAATAATTATAGAATGAATAAAAATGTTGGACCAGATCCTCTTGGAAAGAGCAAAAGTAAAGAATTTTGATTTTGTTTTTAATTGAATTTTTAATTAAAAAATAAAGATAAGCAAGTTGCATTCAGTGATGTGCCGAACACAGATGCTAAATACTCTGCTGAAGAAGGGTTTGGCTTTTGCGGTCATGTGTTAATAGCCCTGTCATATTTTATGCTCTTTATTGGCCTACCATTTACATTGTGTTGCTGTTTGAAAGTTGTTCAAGAGTATCAAAGAGCAGTAAGATTTTTAAAGTTAAAAAAAATTCATTTTTTTTTAAGAGAATTAAATTTTTTAGGTTATTTTCAGATTAGGCAGAATAGTTACTGGTGGAGCCAAGGGTCCAGGACTATTTTTCATTTTGCCATGTATAAAATAATAAAACACATCTAAAAAAAATTATTAATCATATATTTAGGTATTGATAATTTAGTTACAGTTGATTTGAGGTGAATTTGAATCTTTTAAAATCTTTTATAAAATAAAAACTCAATTCAATCAAAAGAACTATTACATTCGATGTGCCACCTCAAGAAATTCTCACTAAAGATTCAGTTACAGTAACAGTTGATGCAGTAGTCTATTTCAGAATTTTTGATCCTGTTGCATCAGTCATAAATGTAGAAAATGCACAATATTCAACTCGCTTATTAGCAGCAACAACACTGCGTAATATTTTAGGTACTAAAACTTTACAAGAAGTGCTACAAGATCGTGAATCTCTTGCGCATCATATGCAGGTAATTCATTTAGAATTTTTTTGGTCATAAAATTTTCATTCTATTCTTCAATAAAAAGGAAATTCTCGATGATGCTACAGGTAATTTAGATCAATAAAAAAAGCTTAATTTTAATACATTATTTTTAAAGATGTTTGGTGAGTATATTTAATAATTTCTAATTTTAAAAATTTTCCAACTAATATTTGTTGAATTTTTTTTTCAAATTAAAAAAAAAGGGTAATTTAATGAAATTTTTAAAATATGAAAAAATTTTATTCAAAATTATTTAAGGGTGTAATGGTTGAAAGAGTAGAAGTGTAAATTAAATAAAATATGAATAAAAATTTGTTTTTAGTTTTTTTCTATTTTAGAAAGGATGTAAGACTGCCGGTACAATTGCAACGAGCAATGGCAACCGAAGCTGAAGCGACAAGAGAAGCAAGAGCTAAGGTCGTAGCCGCTCAAGGAGAACAAAATGCTTCAGTTGCACTAAAAGAAGCTGCAGATACTATCAACAAATCGCCCATAGCTTTACAGCTGCGTTATTTACAAACCTTAACTCATATAGCCGGCGAAAAAAATTCTACAATCGTTTTTCCTATACCAGTAGAATTTTTGAAGCTTATCGGACAAGAAAATACAGTTATTCATGGATCTCAAAGTTAATAGCGACGAATGCCTCACTTTTGTTTTTAATTACCTTTGAAATTTTTATTCCTAGAAAAAATTTAATTTGTGTTTATACTTTTGAAATTTACACTTAATAAAACATATCTTGTAAAAATTTATTCAAAAGAAGATTTTTTTTTAATAATTTTGAAAATCAACAATTTAACCACTAGCTATGGTCATTTTAAAACACAAAATTATTTTATTTATACAGAAATTTTCTATGTTTAAATGAAAAATTGATGTGAGCTTACAAAATTTATAATTAAAATTGGCTACACTTGATTCTTTAGATTTTCAACTTGAGCTGTGAAACATGATTCAAATTTTCAAAAACAAAAGCTTAAAATGGGATTGGTATAAAACATGTCTTTAGAATGAAACATAATGAAATAACTTTTGTTTGGAAAGTGTTTCTAGATTTTTCAAACAATATTTTCTTCTAACAAAAAGTTTTAATTTATAGATAGAATAAAAGCGATTTTTATTGTAAATAAAAAAAAATTTATTCTAAATAATAATAATGGATTGCTAAATTAGCTACGAGAGTGTATTAATTGTAATTTCCAGTTGTTTTCCTTTTTTTTTTTTCTAAATTTATTTTGTTGTTTCTTTCCGAAAATTCATGGGCTTTTCACTTTGGTGAGTTATTAACAATCTAAATTTTTGTATAAACAAAAATCGATTAAATATTAAGTAAACTCATTCTTCCAATTTCAATTTTTTGCTAATCCGCTGAAACAAATCGTTTATTTAAAATAAAAATTTTCCAACTAATATTTGACAAAAATCAACTGATTTTTTTTTAAAAGTCATCATATTATATATTTATGTAAATTTCAAATTTAAGCAAAATAATTAATATTGTAGAAATTAGATATCGACTAATTTTTAGAAAAAGTTAAATTATTTTTTTATTTTATTTTTAAAATTTTTATAATTTAGATAAAAGCTAAAATTTTTTCCAGATTTTAAATTAAAACGGATGTTATTTTGGCTTTAATTTAGTTCTAATTTCTAAATATATTAACAATCTAATTCTAGGAAAAAAAAATACAGTTAATTTTAAAATAATTTTTGATTCCGAAATTAATTCTCTAATGAAAAAAAATTGCATATGTCAAATTAATAATAATACAAAATAGATTTAGAAAATTAATTTTGAATTAAACCCAATGTATACTTAGGTTCAAGAATTTTAGTTGCGTTTGGCATAAATTAGATTTTAGTTTAAGTAATCTTATTTAGAGATTAATTCTTCTCATTCAAGCATATGACAATTCTTTTAATTCATTTTTTTGTGCTTGAAAATTATTCGACTCAAAAAAAAAGACTTTCTTTAATTTCAATTATTTCTATTCAGGGATAAAAAATAAATTTAAAGATTGTAAGAATTTAAAGAACATTTTTTCTCTTAAGGGTTTAATTAATTTAAAGATTAAATGAATTTAACTATTGAATTAGTTTTGGTTTCTGCTACTAAATTATGCCGATGCAGTGTCAAATACAACCATCATTATTTTCATTGAGATTATGTTGACATCAACAATAAAAAGAATACAAGTTCCTATTTGAAATAAAATAATTTCTGATAGATATTTCATGATTATATAAAATTAATTTATTACTTCCTTTTACATATTAATGTCATTCTGCATGATATAATTGTAATTGGTTTAGCATTGAAATTTTTCATTCTATTTAATTGTAAGCAAGCATTGCCTGGTTAAATTATTCTACATATTAAAAAAACTACTAGTAAAAATAAAGTAAATTTATTTTGCATTTATAAAGTTTATGAAAGTAAAATAAAATTTTCTAATTACAAGTTCATATTAAGAATATTGTTCAACCGTTATTAATCTAAGTCATCCAATTTGTTTTGTATGTTTAGCTCATAAAATTCATTTACCTCTGCAATTAAATACAACAAAAAAATCAATATAAATTTATGATTTTCATTTTTTTTTATCTAGAAGATCCAATATAAATTCTGACACAAAATCTACGACAAGGTACTTTGCAATTCATGTGTCAAATTTTAAATAAAATTTTCATTTTTTTTATTGAGCTTTTTTTTAGTAAAGATCGTAAAGCATTTGGATTTCTTTAACAAATAAAATGAGAAAAATTCACTGATCGAATTAAATCGATTTTTGCCTGAGAATAAACAATATTTAAGCGATAAAATATATGTTTCTTAACTCAGCAAAATATAACATATTGAATAGGAATATAAATTTAATTAAATAGCAACATTTTAATAGTTGATTACCTAAGGTGCTTAGCGAATACACTAGATATTAACAAAGCATAATTTACATAGAATATCATTTTGTTATTTTAATCGAATAATTTAATTTTTAAATAATGAATTGAAAGAAAACAGGGCCCAAGCATCTAGTTATTTCACTAAAGCCAAGTGAATAATTTCAGCCTATTGATCTACTTAGAATAAAATTGAGCAGTAAAATGATCATCAACTGAAAAAACTGTTTTTGTCTCAATTCTAAGACCCAAGCAGTTTTTTATCCGAAAAAACACTTGAGCTCTAGTCCAAGAAAATAAAGATTTCACAGAGATAAAATAGATTTTTCAAATTATAAGGAAATTGGAAGCATTATCAGCCGATATCTCTAATGAATATCTTTTTAACTCAAGTATCCTATTTTAATCACAGATAGGATTAAAAATCTTCATCTCAAGATTGAAATTGAATTAAAGTTTATCAATAAACACTTAAAGATAAAGAAATTAACAAGTAATTCTTTAAATATTGTTCTACAAATGAATAGTACATAGTTTAAAGAAAAGAAATATAAAGGCTTTTTAAAAAAAATCTATTGTAGAATTAATAGAAATTTTTGGGACAATGGATTAAAGCAACCATTTGTAAGCAAAAACTAATAGTAAAATGAGATAATTTTCATTTTATAATCATTTATGAAGCAATCAATAAATAAATATGGATTTTTTTTCAGAAAAGACAAATCTTAAGAGTTCGCATTTAGTTCAGATTTATTTCAAATTTAAGTCAATCAATTACAATAATTACAAACAGCTTTTATACAATTAGGCACGATTAAACAATTTTTCTTTATTTTGGACTAGATAGAATTTGACTTAAGGATAAGTTCACTAAACAAAAAAGAAACAAATGCCAAAAATATTAATAAGAATAAATCAAAACTATTGATTTTAGTATTTAAATATAAAATAAAAAAATATAGAATCTCTCGGAAATGCTTTAAAACCGACTAGTCGTAGGTGTAATCATATATATATAATATATATTAAAATAGAAATATATATTTAAAAGACAAATAAAGGGTAATTAAAAAGGAAATTGGTCGATTTATTAAATAATTTTTAAAGCAATAGTTTATATAAAGCCTAGAGCTTAATAGCTATTTAGAGAGTTTTAATTAGTGATTTGTGTAAGTTTGAGGCCTTTTGTCGTAGTTTCTAGAAAATAATATACGCCAAATCCAAGTACATAAAAAAGAACAGTATTATTGTGACTGATTTAATAGAAATCGAAGTAAATTGGAGAAAATTGGTCAATCTGGCCAAAATTAATAGAGAAAAAAAAACTAAATATTAACTTAAGTTGATAAATAGAAGGAAGCCTGGCCAAAAAATTAATGAAATTCACGTATTTAGTTAATAAATCAAAATTAACGAAAAAAAATGAAGCATTGATTTTTTATAATTCCAATTAATAAAGTAAAATGAAAAAAAAATTGTTGTTGTATGTGACAAGCATTTAAATTCGCTCAAACTTTTAATTTCAATAAACATTCTAAATTTCATTTTTTTTTATTTTTTTTAAGTGATTTAAGATCATTTTATTATCTTATAACTTTTTTTTTAAGACAAAGCTGAAAATCACAATTAAAAAATGAGTGATTACAACTCGGATAGGAGACGTGAACAAACAACAAATATTGAAGCTATAACAACTAGCCGGTTCTTGCAGACTTCTAATCAAGCAAGTGATGATAATGAAGATGAAGAAGAAATAAATCCGATGGCAATAAATCCTACTAAAAAAATAAAGACAACATCTATTTTAAAAAATTCTTCCAGTCGAATGCCAAAAGTTCGTGCACCAAGCGCACACACTAGCCGCTTGCAAGCCTTTCAGCAAAATAAAAATAATGAAAATGAAGATTTTGAAGAAAATGATGCAGACGATACACTTGATGACAGTCAAAACGAATTTGACGAAGACAATGAAAAATATCCTCTATCTCATCAACAATATCACAATAAAAATGGACAAACACAAAAAACTGTAAAGATAATTACTAGGAATGAAAAGCAAACTAGCGGAAGCGCGCAAAAAGGAGCTTATGCATCCAGTTCAGCATCTCAACAAAATCAAGCTTTTAAGTACTCTAAATATTCAACGTCTGGTTCTGGTTACGAAATGAGTAGATTAAATTTAAGTTTAAGTAGTAAGCAAAAATTTTATTAATTACAAATTTTAGATATTGATGAAAAAATCGATATTTGGGGCCATATACTAGTAGCTCTCTCATTTCTGTTTCTCATATTTACATTTCCCTTTTCATTATGTGCTTGCGTAAAAGTTGCCCAAGAATATGAACGAGCAGTTATTTTTCGGCTGGGTAGAATTCTATCTGGTGGAGCCAAAGGACCTGGTATTTTTTTTGTGTAAGTTTTTTCTATTTATCTGATTTAAGATTTTATTATCATTAAAAAAATAGATTACCCTGTATTGATACATATACTAAAGTCGATCTAAGAACAGGTAAATTAAATTGATTGAAATTTTAATTTTTAATTATTTATTTTTTAAGTTACTTTTGATGTTCCTCCACAAGAAGTAAGTTTATTTATCTTAAATTATTATCTAATAAAATAATTATTTCTGAGAAAAAAAATTTCTATGCTTTTTTTTGGAATTGTATTAACTTCTAAAGAAAGAAAATAAACAATAATGAATAAAAAAATCTTGTTAATAAATTTTAAGACATGTTAATTTTCAATCACTTAAACTTCTGATTTATTTCAATTTAAAAAAAAAAACATGTATTGAATATAATCATAAAAAGCTCAGTTATTTTATATTACATTCCAAGTTCTGATATTTTTTCCGCTTTTAGCCGATTACTGAATCAAATATTTTAGCTTTAACTAATTAATTTTGAAATACAATTTTTGTTAAAATTCAAGAGAAATGAACATAGAATTAAGAATTTATTGTTAATTAGAAAACTAAATAGAAATAAGATTTGTTAGAAAAATTAAGAAAATTATTTTGCAAAATCAATTATTTTTGTGATGGAATCAAAAATTTAAATGAAATAAAAAATAAACAGCTAAATTTTAAGTATTTTTTTAATGAATAAACATGTAATTTAAGGTTTACGAAGATTGAAACTAAACCACTGTTTTAATCTGACTTTTCGACCAAAATTTATTTTTTTTTTTTCATTTTCAAGGTATACATAAAATATCTATTTTTTAAATTTTTTTATCTAGATTTTTTATTATATTATTTAATTTTTAATTAATTCATTTATTAAAAAACATTAATTAATTTTAATGTTTTTTGATTCTAGATTTCTTATTAAAAAAAAATTTTAAAAATCATTATGTCAATTTAACTAAATATTTTCCGCATATTATTGATATTTTTTTTTGCATTTGCAACTAGATATTTTTATCTTTTTTTCTGTTTTTTTAATTAAAATGTTTTTAGATTTTGACAAAAGATTCAGTAACTGTTTCTGTTGATGCCGTGGTGTATTTTCGAATATTAAACGCAGTAATTTCAGTGATTAATGTAGAAGATGCGGCTAAGTCAACCAAACTACTTGCTGCATCTACATTACGAAACATTTTGGGTACTAAATCATTACATGAAATTTTATCTGATAGAGAATCGGTTGCAATTCTTATACAAGTAATTTTAGACCAAGATTAAAAAATATAAAATTCATTAACTTTTTTTTAAGAATAATTTAGATGATGCAACTGGACCTTGGGTAAATTTCTAAAACAATTGAGATTAAATAAAAATAAAATCAAAGCTATATATTTTTTTAAATTAAAATTTTCTATTAAAAATCAATTGATTTTATTTTTTTGTCTTATTGAGCTGGAAGTCAGATGACCACAAAAATGAAAAATATGAATGCTTTGTTTTTAATAAAGGGAGTGAAAGTAGAAAGAGTCGAAGTCAAAGATGTAAGACTTCCGGTTCAATTACAAAGAGCAATGGCTACCGAAGCTGAAGCTGCAAGAGAAGCCAGAGCAAAAGTAATTGCTGCCGAAGGTGAACAGAAAGCTTCAAAAGCCTTAAAAGACGCTGCTATAATAATCAGTGAGTCTCCGATAGCGATTCAACTTCGCTATCTGCAAACTTTAACTCAAATTGCTTCGGAGAAAAACTCTACAATAGTTTTTCCTATACCTTTAGAGATGTTTTCGTTTTTAGCTAGCAAGACTGCTTCATTATTCAATCCAAATACTTGAAAACCATATTCTTATTCATGCCTAAAATATGTATGTAAATAATAAACCGATAATAAAAAATTTGGTTATTTTTTTCAAATAAAAAATTTTTTAAAAATTAGCTGTTTAATTAGCTAAATTTGAAATAAAAATATTTTTTTGAACACATATTTATTTTCATTCATATTAAAATTAAAACTCAATTAAATTAGTTTTATCTTAGCTTTTTGAAAAAGATTTAAGCATTTCAATCGGAATTGGGAATATTATTGTTGAATTCTTTTCGGCTGAAATGTTGGTCAAAGTTTGCAAATATCTGAGTTGTAAAGCTACTGGACTTTGATTTATGATATCAGCAGCTTGTTTTAAGGCAATAGAGGCTTTTTGCTCTCCTTCAGCTGCAATTACTTTAGCTCTGGCTTCACGACTTGACTCGGCTTCAGTTGCCATTGCACGCTGCATTTGTACAGGAAGTCTTACATCTTTGCTAAAATTAAAAATAAATTAAAAATAGATTAAAACTAAAATAAAGAATAACATACACTTCGACTCGTTCTACTTTGATTCCCCACGAATCAGTTATACTGTCAAGAGTTTCCTATTCAAATTATAAATTTTTTTTTAAAAAAATATAAATTAGTTACATTAGCTAAGTACTTGCATATTTTGGGCAATTATTTCTTTATCTTGTAAAATTTCTTGCAATGTTCTTGTACCAAGAATATTTCTCAATGTAGTGGCCGCTAACAGTCTCGTAGATACTTGGGCATTTTCTACATTTGTTACTGAGACAACCGGATCAAAAATTCTAAAATAGCAGACTGCATCTACTGTAATGCTTAAAGAATCTTTGGTCAATATTTCTTGTGGTGGTACATCAAAAGTTATCGTTCTATATTAAGAAATTAATTAAAATAATTAATTTTATTTTTAACCTCAGATCAGTTGTAACAATTTGGTCAATGCATGGCAAGATAAAAAAAAGACCAGGTCCTTTAGCTCCGCCTGATAATATACGACCCAATCTCAAAATAACTGCTCTTTCATATTCTTTCACTATCTAAAAATGGTAAAGAGATAAAAAAATAAACTAGAAAAATTAGTCATTACTTTGATGCAAAATAATAAGCTAAAAGGAAAAGTAAAAATGACTATGATGTAAGAAAGACCTATAAGTATGTAGCCACATAGTCCAAAGCCTTCTTCTGCTTGATTTTTTGATTCCTCGGATTGCACTTTAAATAAAAAAATTCTTACTTAAATTGATTAATTTGTATAATTTGTCAACCAAATTTTTTCAAAAGTTAAAATAAAATTTGGCTTAAAGTATACTAACTAATTTAATTACTTAGATAAAAAATTTATTTCAATTTTTAAATTATACTAATTTTTTAAAAATTTTATTTGAATGAGACTTTGCCAGTTGTATTTAAATGCGAATTAGTCGATAATTTTTAATATTGAATTTTTCTAATGTTTTGTTTCCTTTTAAATAAAAACAGTTTGAGAATAATGGATTTTTTATTTTCAAAAATTTTCTAATAATAATGTAAAAGTTTTAAAAATCGATCCGAGTAAAAATAATAAATTACCTGGGATTGATTTTTTTCTTTTAAAATTTATTTCAATACATTAGTTAGTTAGCAGAGTGGAATTTTAAAGCTTATGTATAAGAGAGTTTGTTTTCTGTGTTAAATTATACCGATAGAAAACAGTTTTTGATTAAAATTGAAAGCTAGAAAGGAAATAGAAAAAAAAGAATGCATAATCTATGCCATGGTGATAAAAATGAATCATTTCTTAAAATTTAATTTTATAAAATAAAATGAATCTAAGAGGATAAAATTTACGTCAATCAAAAAAATTTACAGTCAACTGTTACCACGCATTTATCGAGGTAAAATTCTTTCCTCTAGTGAAATAAATATCAAATTATTGGTGTTTTTCAAAAATTGAACTTAAAAATCTTAATCAATTTAAAACTTTAATTTTCATTTACTAAACAATAAGCTTTAATAACTGATTTCATCAATAACTTAAGTTTTGAATGGAGTTTTATAATATTGATTTATATTTTTTTAATTCCAGTCAATAATCATGCAAAACTCACTTGTAACTGCTTTTTAAATCAAGCATTACCTTAAAAAATTTAATCTATGTTAAGAAGAATTTACTTTTTTATCTAAAATGTAACTTTTTTCGCCTCTTCTTTATTTTAAAACCAGAAATACTTATTTTTCATTTAAATAATTAATATTCATTATTCAACTTATTTTATGTTGACTTTTGCACATAAATTTTTTAGATGTTGTTTTAGTCTTAGTAATCGAAATTATATTTTTGAAAAAATAATTGTAAAAAAAGTTTTCTTCATTTTTTTCTAAATCAAATAATCAATAATTGATATATACTTTAAAACAAAAAATAACAATTTTATTTCAAAAATAAATTTATTTACTCAATCTTTTATTAAAAATAAATTTAGTAATTAACGTCTTTTTTTTATTTTAAAAAGCCAAAATTAAATGATGTAAATTATACTTTTTATTAGCATCTCTCCATTCAGCATTAATTTAACAAATTATTTATAAGTTTAAGATCATATATCAATTTTAGGCTTTTTCTAAATAAATTGTGAAAATATTTTTTGAAAATTAAAATTTACGATACTATTTCAAAGTCATTTCAAGCGCATAGATGTAAAATGCATTTAGAAAACTCAAGTAAGTCACGAGCGAATTTTAAAGGTGATACTCACTAATTCCAAATAAAATTATAAAATATCATGTAATAAATTATAATATATTGAAATAACATATAACATTGGTTCAAAAATTAAGCTTTTTTGATTTCTTAAAAAAAAAATTAAAATAATGTTTCGCATCCTATTTTATTTTTAAATTTCTCAAAAATCCAGAACTTTTGCGTCTTTTTTGGCCACAAAGAGTTGTCAATGAACTTTGAATTTCTTGGAAAAACAGACATTTTCTTTTAATTTGGCAAATTTCGATCAATAACGAGTGAGATGGCCTAGTGAGATAGGTAAAATTGTTGATGAATCAAATACTTTTTGGGAAAGAGAACTCAGCGAGTTGAACTTGCTGATGTTTTCTTAATGGTCAGAGGTATTTGTAGTGGATTTTCCAAAGGATTTGTACTTGGACCCTTGCTTTTTGTTCTGGACATAAATCACCTCGCTCCCTGACTGCATTAAAAATATAGAATGGAATTATTGTTGTGAACATTTCATAACCAGTGTATTCGAAAATTTTATTGTTTTTTTGTCATTGCTTAAAACAGTTGAAAAAGATTATTTTAATTATTTCAATTTATAAATATTGACATAAAAAAATATTAAGAAAGTCTGGTTAGTTAAGGTGTTAATTGATTTTTCCTCAAACAAAACTGTTTTGGCTCGAGTCCTGATCGAAAAAATTGATAATTGAAAAGTTGAAAAATAAATAAAAAAATTGTGTTTCAAGAAAAGAAATTTTTTCGATTTTTAGTGTCTAAATTCTGAATAAAATGTTGGGACCACTTTTTTTATTTTTTTAATAAATTTAGTCTGTTAATATAAAATTTTAACATATGAAGAAATTTATTTAAGTTCTAAAAACATTTATCAAAATAAAACAATTTAATTCTTTTTTTTTGATTTTACACTTATTTTTAGCAATTTTTTTTGCTTAAATTTAAAAAAATTAAAAAAAGTGGTCCCAACATTTTATTCAGAATTTCCTCTAGTTTCAGAATCTGTAAAAAAAAAGGAGTTGGGGGGTTCACCTCGGACTAGATCCAAAATAACTGGAAAAAGTCTATGTTTTTACCATCTTTTGTCAAAAATCATGGTAAATTGTTTTGACTTAAAGACAAGCAACTTTTGTTTTTTTTCAAATCTTTAAGGAGGTGGGGTCCAAAAATTTTTTTTTTGACCTAAATAAATGGATTTTTTAGGTTTTCAACTATGCAGATTAATTTTTTAAAGTCAGTTTATGCAAATTCAGATAGTGCGGTAGTTTTGCTACGCGCGAACCTTAATTTAATTTTTATTAAAATCATCTATAATTTTATGTAAAAAATTTTCTTCCAATTTAACAATTTTTTTTTATTTATTTCCAATTTTTCAATTATAAAGTATTTCGATCAAAGATCGAAATTGTTTTTACAAAAAATATGGTTTAAAAAGAATGAAAGTTTTTTTTTTTTTACTACTTCTTTAAACAATGATAAACAGCAATATAGATTTTTGAGACGATTCGAATAGGTATAAAAATAAAAAAAAATGTTATTAATGTTATAATTAACCATTTTGTTTAAAAAAAAAATTTTTACTAAAATTAATTAAAAATTTCTATTGGTATCGGGAAAATAATTGTAGACCTATTTTCTGAAGCTATTTGAGACAAAGTTTGCAAGTATCTGAGCTGAACAGAAGTCGAATTTTCTGCAAATAGGTCACCCGCATTTTTCAAAAAAAAACACGCTTTTTTTTCTCCAAAAGCTCTAATTTCAAGAGCTCTAGCTTC
Source organism: Brachionus koreanus (assembly GCA_016987375.1). Classification (NCBI taxonomy): domain Eukaryota; kingdom Metazoa; phylum Rotifera; class Eurotatoria; order Ploima; family Brachionidae; genus Brachionus; species Brachionus koreanus. Next base: position 1,450,593 of record PJRA01000313.1, on the reverse strand, counting down.
TCTTGTTGCTTCAGCTTCAGCTGACATGGCTTTTTGCAATTCAATGGGAAGTCTCAAGTCTTTTCTAAAAAATCTAACATTAAACAAAAAAATAATTATATATTTAATTACATTTCGATTCGCTCTACTAACGTACCCCATTCTCTAGTTGCTTTATTTAACAAGCTCTAAATTTTTCTAAATTAATTGAAATGAGTTAAATTTTTTAATTATTTACATGTATATAGTGGGTTAAAGTATCTTTTTCTTGCAAAATTTCTTGTAAAGTTCGCGAGCTTAGTGTGTTTCGCAAAATTGATGCTGACAACGATTTAGTTCCATAATAAAAGTTATGAATTTTACTCAGGGCCAAATATGGATCAAAGACCTTGAAAAATATGATTGCTTCACAATTTATAGTAACTGAATCTTTGGTCAAAATCTCTTGTGGATTTATACAACATGATCTTATTCTAGTATCCACTTTTTCATAATTGTCCATACATGGTAGAATAAAAAATAGACTAGGTCCCTTTACCTTTTTGATGCATCTTCCTAGTCTAAAAATCACCGCTCGTTCATACTCTCGTATCATCTTTAAAAAATCAATTAATTTTGTTTACTTTTTGGATTATTTATTTCCTACTTTCATGCAATAGATGAGACTTAAAGGCAAAGAAATAATTATTAAAAAAATTGAAAAAAAAACTAGAATGTTAGTCAAAAATTTCGAACTAAAGTTTTCTTTTCTTTGAAACGGCTGGTCAATATTTACACGAATATGGTTGCTTGGATATTTAAATCTTTCCATTGATTAATCAACGAATTATTGATATTTTAATAACAAAAAAAAATAAAAATTCACTATTTAATTAAAAACTAGATTTTGATTCTATAAAATAATAGCTTTTTCAGTAGGTATTCAAAATTTGATTCCGTTTGCATGATCTAATTTATAAACCTAAATAAAAGCTTTTCTGCTAGTCATATACTCTTTTAAATGGACAATAACCAGGCATAATTGGCCGTAGGCAAATACTTAAATAAATGAGATAATTACTGATTTCAAATTTTAACCCTATGATTTACCTGCATCGATAAATTTAAAAAATAGGAATTAATTCGGAAATAAAATTTGAATAAATTAAAGTTAAATTTTTAATTTGAGACCATTTTTTAAAATCATAAACGGAAAATTAGATAAAAATCAATAATTACATTGAGAAAAACAATAATTTAAATTTTTAATTTAAAAAAAAGGATCTTCTAAGCTAAATAAAATTTATAAAGTAAAATTTTTTTAAAATCAAAAAAATAAACAAAATTATTTTATTGATCTTATTTTTTCATTGTTGGTTTTGGTAAAAAAAAATAAAAATTAAAACTTGGCTATGAGACTCGTGTTTTAAGCTTTTTAGCTTATTTTTGTTTGTTAGATCAATAAAATTTGTATCTTAAACGAAAGATTAGTTATTTATAGATAATTCAATGAAAAGAGAGAACTTAATTTTAAATAATCAGCTAATTTTTGAGTATATTTTGCATTTTAAGTGTTTCCTAAAGAATTCAATTACTCATGGTCTATTAAAGATTTTTAAATTATTATTTTAAAAACTGCCTGGTATGTAAATTTATGATTCCCAAATATTTGCAAAATTTTTGGCCAAGTTTTTTATTCTAAATTTAAACAAATTATTTCAAATTATTTTAAACAAGTTATTCATCTTCGACAAAAAATTGAATAAATGAAACAATTTTCAAAATTCAATTAAAGAGAATTTTTCTCTTATAATCTCTGAATTAATTCACTATGTGAAATTATTCAAAAATATTTGATTCAAGTTAAAATTCAGATTATCTAAATTAATTATAAATTTTTTAGTATCTAATTTCCTTTTAATGAAGGCCTTAAATTAAGCAGAAAATAAATACACATGTGGCCTTATCAAAGTTTGGAAACAAACTAATTAAAAGTCGTTTTTGTTTTAGGAAAAAAAAATTTTAAAGAATAACATTGGAATACGATTATTTTCTTATTTTTTTTGAAAATTTAGAACGACATTGAAGAAAAAATTTTTTTTAAAGTAGAAAAATTGACTTTTATTACGAAAAAAATGAAAAAAAAATTGAAATTTTTTCAATAAAAAATTTAAAAACAAAATAAATTCATGATTAAGATTTGTTCATGATTTTAAAATTATTTAGAATCAAAACAATGAAAAAATTGTATTTATTAAGTAAATATGCTCACATAAGAAAGAATATTTGTTCTTTAAAATTTTCCCTCTTTTATACCAGGAAAGCTTCTTAAAAGTTCTAATGGAATAGGGAATACAATAGTGGAGTTCTTTTCAGCTGCAATGTGAGTAAGAGTCTGTAAATAACGCAACTGTAGGGCAACTGGACTTTGATTTATTGTATCTGCCGCTGATTTCAATGAAACTGAAGCTTTTTGTTCTCCTTCGGCTGCTATTACTTTAGCTCTAGCTTCTCGAGCTGCTTCAGCCTCTGTGGCCATGGCACGTTGCATTTGAACAGGCAATTTTACATCCTTCCTATTGATCAAAATTTATCATCGAAAACCCAAAAATTTTAAATCTTACACTTCTACTCTTTCTACTTTTACACCCCTAAAATTAAAATAAATTAAATGTTGAAAAAATAAATCTATTTACCATTCGTCAGTGGCATGGTCCAAAATTTCCTTAGAAATTAATAAAATTTAAACTAAAATAAAAAAATAAATAAAAATTATACCTGCATATGATGCGAAATAGATTCTTTATCACTTAAAATTTCATGTAATGACTTAGTGCCGAGAATATTTCTCAAAGTTGTAGCTGCAAGCAATTGAGTAGAGTATCTTGAATTAGCGATTTTGGTCACAGACTGAATTGGATCCGAAATTCTGAAATAAACTACTGCATCGACTGTAACAGTTACTGAATCTTTAGTCAAAATTTCTTGTGGAGGCACATCAAAAGTTACTGATCTTTAATATTTCAATTATTTTTAAATTAAAATGAAAAAATAAAAACCTTAAGTCCACGGTTACAATCGAATCAATACCTTTTTTATTGTCAGTTATTTTTTTTTTGAAAATTAAAATAAAATAATTATACATGGAACAATAAAGAATAGACCAGGTCCTTTAGCTCCTCCGGACAAAATTCTACCTAGTCGAAATATGACTGCTCTTTCATACTCTTTGACAATCTAGAAATAACAGATTAAAAAAGTTGCTAAAATCAGAACACTTAATATTAGTTTTTTTTACCTTTATGCTCATAGGTAATGAAATTGGAAATGTTATTACAATAAGAATATAAGACAAAAATGTGAGTATAGAGCCACAAAAATTCGAGTCATCAACCACTTCAACTGGCTGTCTTCCTTTCAAAAAAAATGGTTAATTTAGTCACAATATGTGTTTTTATTTCATTCATGTCCAAAAAACCTTCTGATTTGATCATTTTGTTCAAAATAATTTTATTAAATCTAAAAATAAAAAAAGCATCGATTTTTTTCTTTTATACCTTAGCTGTTTATCTTTTTCATGACGACTATCTTTTAAATTTATAATTTCGAAATTTAAAAAAAAATGTTAATTTTAAACCAAATACATTATCTAATTAAACATGATAAATTAAATTTTCAAGATAAAATGCGCATATTTTCAAAAAATAAACCTCTATATTAGCAGTTAAAATATTATGCTTAAATTTTTAAACAATTTAAATTTCAAGAAAGGTCTTGGTATTTTAAATAAAAATCTAGTTATAAATTAATTTTTTTTAACTTTTGCTTAGCAAGACGTGCATACAATTGTTAAACTCTTTATTTAAATTTAACTAATGGCTTTCTATTTTTTAACTTCTATTTTAATTTTGATCAAATCTAAAATCAGTTTAATCAGTTTATTTTATGCACACTTGAGCTCATAGAGCTATTTGGAACGAGAAAATCAACAAGTAAATTTATAACATGTGGCGATGATAATTATATTATACTTAAATCTTATTTTAAAAATTCAATTAAGCTAAACAAAATAAAATACTAATAAAAATTTATCTACAAAATTTAATAAAAAAATAAATTTTAGTTTGAAAATATTTTAAAAAAATTTATTTAAATTAAAACGCTTTTTATTTTTTTTATTACCATTTGATTTAAAATTCAAATATTAGAATAAATTAAATACATAGAACGACCAAAATTTAGTCATAATTATCAAGTTTTAAATTTGCTAGTTCACAAAGCTAATTTTAATTAGATTTTTGATTGACAGCGCCAGGCAATGATCGTAAAAGTTCGATCGGTATAGGAAAAACAATAGTTGAATTTTTTTCTGCGGCAATATCAGTCAATGTCTGCAAATATCTAAGCTGTAAAGCTACCGGATTTTTATTGATTGTATCGGCTGCTTCTTTCAGAGCCACTGACGCTTTTTGCTCTCCTTCAGCTGCGACCAATTTAGCCCTGGCATCTCTTGTAGCTTCTGCCTCAGTTGCCATGGCTCTTTGCATTTCAACTGGAAGACGAACATCTTTTCTAAATTGAAAAATTAGTCTTCTTTTCATTACTGTATAAAATCTTACAGTTCAATTCTCTCTACTTTAACACCCCAATCATCAGTAGCCAAGTCTAGCATGTTCTAAAAACTTAATTGTTAAAATGAAACTAAATAATCAGAAAAAAAATTACTTGCATGCGCAAAGCAAGAGATTCTTTATCGACCAATATTTCTTGTAAGGTTTTTGTGCCAAGGATATTCCGTAGTGATGTGGCTGCTAATAGACGTGTGGAATATTGAGCATTTGCTACCTTGTTCACCGATCTGACTGGATCAAATATTCTATAATAAACCACTGCATCAACTGTGATTGTAACTGAGTCTTTGGTCAAAATTTCTTGTGGTGGCACGTCAAAAGTAACTGTTCTTAGATCTATTGTAGTTATTTCATCAATACATGGAAGAACAAAGAACAATCCGGGGCCTTTAGCTCCACCGCTTAGGTTACGGCCCAAGCGAAATATTACCTAAAAAAAAAAATTTTAAAAAATTTTAAACTTTTTTTTAATCTAATAGAAATTTTACTGCTCTTTCGTATTCTTGAACTACTTTGAAACAAAAAATAAAAGAGATTGGAAAACTAATAAACGCAAGAAAATAGGATAGAATGACCAAAAAACTTGAGCAAATATCATTTTGGTGTTCTTGCACTTCTGTCGGATTTTCAATCAAACCTTCATTAAATTTCATTATTTGCCTAAAACAAATAAAAATTTAATCTTACTTGTCCTCTGTTGTTTGGTTATTTCTTCGGCCATTTTAAATTCTCAACGAATTCGAATTTTTACTTATCTGAACTAAAATAGAAAAAGCTAAAGCTAAAAGATTTATTGATTCTTTAACTGAGAGAATGGCTGATTGATTTTTGATTTTTCATTTAACATTTTTATGCTAAAAATAATGTAGTGCTATTGGCACAATTTTGCAAACTCTCCAGTGGTTTAAATCAATGCATTAATCATTGATTAGAAATAATTTATCGATTTATCATGCTAAAGCAAAATTTTGTATCAATATTAAAAAAATAATGATAGAATTTCGCCTTAAGAAAATTCAAAAATTAAGGGAAATAATATCTCATGTAAAATGGATTTAAATGATAGTACCTAAAAGATTTATACCAATTTGATTTATACTAGAAAAACATCTAATTAAATCTGAAAGGTGTATTTAAAATAGTTCTCAATTTTACTGATTAAATGAGCTTTGAAAACTAGCTAATTGAATTTAAGAAAAAAAATGCCAAATAATATAAACTTTGATCGTGTTATTGATAATGATGGATTTCGTGTTAGTTATTTTATTTTATCAAAAAAATTCTATCTTAATCTTTAAATAAATTTCATTCTCAGGTTTCTAATAAAATCTGATTTATTTAAACTTTTCATTAAAATATATTATAATCAAATTAAAATCTAGAATAGGAAAATGAAAAATCAAATTCAATTACAAAAATACTGACTATGTAGACTTTTTTTATGCTTTACCTAAAGCAAATTTGATTAAGATTTGTATTTTTGTTTATACTAGACTTTTTGCTGCCGCTTTAATTTAAATAATAAATTTTACTTAGCAATTAATAGTGTCTCGAGAGATATTCTATCTTAAGTTCGATTCGGAAATTTGCAAAATTCGATACTAAAAAGACTAATTTATTCAGAAAATGAAATTGTATTAACTAGATTTAGCAGTTTCTTGACAGCCAAGTGAATTGTCCCAAAAGAATATGATTTTTTTTTATGTCTCGCAAAGCTTCATTTTGGCGTTCATTTTCAACTTCTTTTACAGTAAACACTCAAATATAGAAGAAAGTAAAAAATAAAATTGATTTTTATTTTTTAATAAGAAGATTAGTTTTTTGGCTTTGATCATTGATTATATTTTAGTCCTTTTTGTCAGATTAAATTTAGTGTTTTGAATTTTTAATTTCAAGTATTATTTTGAAAAGATGTTTAAAATTTTTAAGTAAAAAGAACATTAAAATTTATCAAAAATTTTTCTTTTCCTCATTTTTTTCCCTAGGAACAAACAATTTACTTAGAAATTTATAGTAAAATTTAATTTTCATGTGACGTATGTTTTTTCGACTGATTTTTCACGGAAGTTTTTTATTATTTTTTACTCAATACTTGAAAAAACCAAATCATTATTTTATTTTTATTTATTCGTCCTAAATTTTAATTAAAACATTCTGATGCTTAAAAATTTCACATTTTTTAAATTTTTATTACAGTTAAAATTTTATTATGTTGTTTTAATTTAAATAAAAAATTATTGCTGTTTGTTTTTTTTTTGAAGGCATATTTAGAAACATTAAATTGTTAACTTAATCTAAATGGAGCATTAGATTAAGCTGCCTGAATGCTAAATTAATGCATTTAATTGAGTCTGAGAAAAACTTCAAATTTTAATTTTTCAAAATAAAAGCCATCACAAGAAAAATTCTTTTAAGTTAATTTTCTAAAAAAATAATATTTATCTTATTTAAAAAAATATATCTCTACTATCTTTTTAAATAATTCAGATCATATTTCTATCAGTTTATTTTAAATCAAACAAAAAAATTATAAATATTGTATAAAATCGATTACAAATGAATTAAAAATATTTTTTTTAGGAATTTAACTCAACAAATATAATACATAAAATCACCAATGTTTATTATTTTTGAAAATTCCGTTCATTTGGAAAATAAAAGGCAAAGTTAGAAGCTTTTCAAAGTGTGCTGTACTTGAAGTCTAATATTTTAGGATGAGAATAACTTTATGGTATTGCGGACTGCTTGATAGTTAATTAGGAAGCTAAAGAATATACTTCAATAGTTAATTTGACTTGGTTATATATTCGAAAGCTCTTACAAATGAAAAAGCTAAAATACCATATTTTAATACTTCGAGGTTCGGTTTGACCCTATTTCCACAATTAAACTATATAAGATGACTCGAAATTCTGAAAACCCTCTCTTGTACCTTTCATAATTGGATTCAAAACCCGCAATCCGTAGTCTAGGTGGGGTCTCACCATGAATATACACAATCTTGCTCACAGCCTTTTCTCTTTACTTGTAAACGTTCATTTTAGCATTACCCTTAGAAACGTCATCTGTAAGCAATTCCATTCTATTACAATTCTTTTTAATTTTCCGTCCCTAGAAGTGATCTGTATAAAATTTAATTTAATCTAATGCATTCAGGGAGGTAATTTATGTTCAGAATAAATAGCAGGGGTCCAAGTACTGATCCTTGACGAAATTCACTAGAATCTTTTTTCTAAAATGATTACTTTAATTATCAATTTTCTTTAATTGATATTTATTTAAAAAGAAAAAGATAAAAATTTTATTGACATACTTTTTATCAAACCGAACAAATATTAGAATAAAAAAAATTAAAAGTTTTGATTTGATAATAATTTAATAGCTAATTTTTTTTAAATCAATTGTGAAATTAAATTGTCTAGATTGGCTTATATTAAAATAAATTCTAAAATAAATTCTTTTATTTAAATAAAGTTCAATAATATTATTATCAAAATGAATTTTATCTAATAATTTGTGTTATGTTGAAATAATTTTAGGCTGATTTTTTTGAAAACGAATTAAGCATTTCAATCGGAATTGGGAATATTATTGTTGAATTCTTTTCGGCTGAAATGTTGGTCAAAGTCTGCAAATATCTGAGTTGTAAAGCTACTGGACTCTGATTTATAGTATCAGCAGCTTGTTTTAAAGCAATAGAGGCTTTTTGCTCTCCTTCCGCTGCAATTACTTTAGCTCTGGCTTCACGACTTGACTCAGCTTCAGTTGCCATTGCACGCTGCATTTGTACAGGAAGTCTTACATCTTTGCTAAAATTAAAAACAAATTAAAAATAGATTAAAACTAAAATAAAGAATAACATACACTTCAACTCGTTCTACTTTAACTCCCCTATTTTAAAATCAATTAAATTAATTTATAAAAATATATTATTGAAATTTACCAAATATCTGTAGCAGCATCTAAGTATTCCTAAGAAAAAAAAATTGAAATTTTAATCTAAATATTTGCTGAAACTTAATAAGTACTTGAATTGTATTAGATATGTTTTCTTTGTCTTGTAAAATTTCTTGAAGAGTCTTAGTACCTAATACGTTCCTAAGAGTAGTTGCGGCTAGAAGTCTTGTTGAATATTGGGCATTTTCAATTTTAGTCACGGACAAAACTGGACTAAAAATTCTGAAATAAACAACAGCATCAACTGTAGTAGTAACTGAGTCTTTTGTCAAAACTTCTTGAGGCGGAACATCAAAAGTAACCGTTCTATTAATTAAAAAATTATCTTACCGTTCTATTATTAAAAAATTAAAACTAAAATTAACCTTAAATCAATTGTTGTTATAGTATCAATACATGGGAGTATAAAAAAAAGGCCAGGTCCTTTTGCACCACCTAAACTTCTACCTAATCGAAAAATAACAGCTCTTTCATACTCTTTTACTATCTAAATTTTAAAAATAAAGCTATTATTAATTTTATTTTTTTTGTTTTCTTTTTACTTTAATACAGCAGCATAAACTTATCGGGAATGTTATTACTACTAAAAAATATGAAAAGCCAATTAGTAGATATCCACAAGCACCAAATCCATCCGGAGTTTCATCTAGTTCTAAATAAATAATTATTTTTTTGTCTAATGAATTTTAAAAAAATACCATCGTTATTTTTAGCAGGATTTTTATTCTCCATCTCCAAATGGAGAGTTTCAGATTCATAAGGTTGCCTTTGCATTAAATTTGAATTTGAATTTTCTACTTTATTATTTCTCTTAAAAATAAAGTTTTAATTTTAAAAAAAAAAAGTACATAAAAAATTTCTATATTTATAGTCAAAGATAAATTTGTTTTATTTTTTAATTTTGGTAAAAGGTATATTTGAATCATAATTAGAAAATACTGTTATACCTTAACCATATATACGACAAATGAAATTTTACAACTGTCAATTTGAAAAAAATAAAAAAAAATTTGTTTTTATACCATTATGTATATGGTTGAATGTTTCTTTTGAATTGAAATTTCAATGCTCAAATCTTAATTTTTCCTAAATTTTTTTATTTTAAATATTCAAATTTAAACCGTTACTTAACAACACCATAATTAATTAATATTTTAGCTAATGTTAAATACGTAAAATGTTAATGTAAATTAAAGGTGCATTAATTAATTTAAAAAAAATCATAAAAATTACGTCATTTAATTCAAAGCCTTAATAAAAATGATTGAATAAAAAATTTTGGTTTATGTAAAATTATTTGAATTAACGCAAATAAAGTGCATCAAGAGGCATTAGAAATTTTGATTCAAAATTAAAAGGACTTGTAGATTTAGAAACAAAAAAACTAAATGAACATTAATTTGTGATTAGAGTTTTTTCCATGATGTTTTAGTATATTTTTAACTTAATATTAATTTTTTTCTCTTTAAATCACAAAACTAGCGTCAATTTTGACAGCAACATTTTTTTTCTAGTTAAAATATAGAAATTTACATTTCTTTTATTGTGAAATTCGGAAATCGATAATTTTAAAGCGACTTTATTAAATATTTATCGATTAAATAATTTTATTCCAACATTTTTAAATCAACGGAACAGTTGAAATTAGTTTTATAATTTTTAAAAAATAAAATGAGCCTAGATTAAAATAAAACATTTATTTAAAATTAGAGAAAATAAACTTGAAAAAATTTAAATGAAACTAGAAAAAATTTGACCTTAAGTTATTTTTAAACTAGATTCGCCAATTAAGCTAGTTGTTAAAATAGGTTAAAATATTTAAATTATTACAATTTATTATTAAAATGAATGAAACACCTCTAAAAATAAGAAACCTTTTTTCTTTTGATTAGCTGAAGTTAAACAAAACAGGGAAATGATGAAATATAAAAATATGGAAATTGTATACATGAAAATTATTTTTATTAAATTATTGATTTATGATCTCATAAAATGATTTTAATTACTTACAAAATTTTTGAGGCCAAGGTTGTTAGTATCTTTAGGGGTTGCCTCTCGAATTGATTTTGATTTCTCGCTAATCGATGGAGTAAAAGGCTAAATCAAATAAAAATTAAAAATAACTTCTTTAATTATTTTAGCTTGTATTACCAACAAAGAAGGATTAGAATAGTACATTTTGAAGAATTTTTTATCCAATTTTTAAATTTTATTTCTTTTTAATTTTAGCTAACAGAAATACTATAAGAACTTTGATATGGAATTCTCTAGTTTATTTACAATTAGATTACTAGGATAATTCTTAAGTTTCTTGAAATGCAAAATTTGTCGGATAATTTTAGCTATATCTCAAAATCACATATTTGAAAATTTACTTAAAATTAAAGTTAAAAGTAGATTCTTTTAATCATAATAATCCTCTAGGTCAATTTAATTTCATAAATATTCTGTAAAATTTTATAAATCAAATTTTGAAATCATATCTAATTTCATTCAATAATTAGTTTTGCATGCTTAATTAGATTTATAGACCTTAAAATCGAAATATGAAAATTTTTATTCTAAAATGCTTACGAAATAGGTTGAAACAATCTTATAAAATAAAAAAAAATTTTTAAATTTAGTGAAAATTCCCTTGGAATTTCGTATTAATTTAGAAACAATATATTTTCTTTTTCTTTTTTTTGAATAATTTGCATTATTAAATGCTATAAAACAGATTTGTATTTAAGAGAAAAATGCTGTTAAAGTATGTTTAAACTGAATTTTCATTCTTTTGAAACTTGAAATTTATTCATAGTATGCTTATTTTTAATCGAAATTTTCAAACAAATGATTTTTAAATAGTAAGATAATGAAATGATAGAGAAATAATTTAATTTTTTTTGAATATTTTTATTAATTAATTAATTGTTCGATTCAAAACTTTCCTTTGATAGAAAAAATGAATAAAGAAACTTTATAAAAATTTTATTAACTGAATGAATAAACTCAACACGAATTTTTAGAAAAATAAGTATGAATAATTTAAAAATTAATATAAAAAAAATTCTCTTAAAAAAACAAATTCGAAAAGTTAAAAAAAAAAAACAAAATCTTAAGTCCAAAGTATTCTTTAATGAAAACTGTTTTTAAAAAAAATAAATTGAAAACTTATATTTACTTAATAATTTTAATAAGAGAAAAATTTAAAAATTCTCAAAATTTAATTGCTTACGTTATGATTATCTTTAGATAATTAAAGGCTATAATACAATTTTAATTTTAAATATAAAACTAACTATTTAAAAAGTTTTGAAAATTATTTTCTAATAAAAAAGAGAGATAAAATTAAGCTTGATAAATTTCTAAATTAATATAAATTGCTATTATCAATCATAATTTTTAAAGAAAACTAAAATCAACTAAAATTACAAGCACATATGAATAAGTTTCATATTCATTTAGTTTTAAAAATAAGAAAAAAAACTATTTAATTTAATATTTTGAAAAATAGATAAGTAAATTACATCATATTTCGAAAAGTCAACTTAAAACATTTGAATTTTTTAATTAAAAAACTAAATGCTAATTCAAGTTTCTGTCAAAGAGATTCTTGAAATTTTTAGATCTATTTTTCGATATTTTATTTTTGAGCTATTTTTACAATAAAAAATATTAAGATGATTATCAAAAATAAGATGAAAATTATCTCAATTTAAATCAGAAAGACAAAATGTATGTTCACATACTTCTAATAATAATAAATTAAAAAACATAATAAAATAATTAAATATTAAATTTGAAATTTTTTAATAAAAAATATTTAAATGATCATTTTTAAATTTCCAGACAAATGAGTAAATTTCGAAGTAAAATATGGGATCCTTGGCTAATAATATCCCAAATTATATCAATGCAATTTCAATTTTACTCAACGCTTCTATTTATTAATTTTATAAATTCCCGATTATTGAATATTTTTAACTCAAATCCGAACAATTTTTATTCACTTGAAAATATATTTGATCATCGTTTAGTGAATCTAAAGAATTCAAATAATACTTTGTTATGTCTAAATATTTTATTAACATCATTAATTAGGTAATCAGAATAATTTTTTAAACAAAAATTTAAATTTTCAATTTTTTTAGTGCTCTTTTTCTTTGGAAATTGGTCAACAGGTCTAAACAGTGTCTCGATTTTACCATCACTTTATTTTCGTATCATATTATCTGTAGCTGGATCTATGTCGGTTCGTTCCCATCTACATTTATGTTTTGGTTTATTGTTGTTGGAGGCGCTACGACAATGACTTTGTTGAGTGAATATCTATGTATGCAATCGGCACTTAAAGAAATACCCTTATCTCTTGTTCCGAGAGCAAATCTTTGAACAAGACTAATTTTTATCCTCATCAAATGATTAATTCATTATCGAAAAAATTTAATTTAATAAAATTTTCTTTTTTTTCTTTAAGAGTGCTCAATGGAAATAAAATTTTTCATTTCATTCTTTGTATAATAGTTATTATCCATATATATTTAAAGTATTGGAGCAATTAAATGATTTAAATGAGTTTTTTTAATAATAAAAGCTTAATTAAAAAAAAACCTAAAATTTAACTAACTTGATGAAAAGACTGGAAATATCTACAAGATTTCATCAAATATAAATATTTGCTAAATGTGTTTTTTATTTTTCGTTAATCAAAAATAAACTTATGATTTTTTTAAATCCGTTTGACTCTTAACTAATTATTTTTATCTGGAAATGAAAAAATAAAAAATGAAGCCAAATTATTTGGATTTTTTTCCGGGCATTTTTTGTTATTTTAATTTATCTGGAATTAATTTAAAGCAAAAATTGATGTAGTTTTATAATCAAAGATTACAAAAAGGTTAATTTTTTTGTTAATTGAAAGAAGTAAGAATATTATTAATCTTATTAAATTTACTGAAAATTCCTCTTTCAAAGATTTGTATTAGTTTAAATTAAGAAGATTTATCATTTTAATATAAGGATAAATTTTCATTTTTTTTAAATTGATTGACATGTTTTAATTTTAATAGCTAAGAAATTATGAATCAATTGCTCAAAAGGAAAATTTTTTTAATATTTTTTCCTTGTTGCTACCAGATGAACTTATTAGCTTGATAAGAATTAACATTTTAAGCTAAAACTTCTGCATATTTAAGCCTGACTAATCAATAAGTTGCTGATAATGATTATTTAATATTTGCTTTTACTGAACATCTTAGAATGTTGTTAATTCTAATCTTAAATTAACCGAACGATGCCGATTTGAGTTTTTTCCAGACTCAAATAGTAACAGAAAAAATCAATTTCTAAAAATAATTTTTGTATGTTATTAAATTTTTCATTTTAGATCAAAAGAATAACAATATGAATAAAAAATACGGTAAATTTAAACATTGATTTTTTATTTAAATATTTAAAATTTCTATTTTTTACTAAAAATTGGCAAGAATAATTTTTCTTATTTAATGTTAATAGCACAAGAAGGCTTCAATCTCTGCGCTGCATTGCTTATTGGATTATCTTTTCTATTTTTTGTTCTCACATTTCCTGTCAGTCTAATATTTTGTATTAAAGTAAAATTTATTTTTTTGGACTTAAAAAAAATTTCTCATTCTGTAAAAAGATAACGCGAGAGTATGAAAGAGCTGTGGTTTTGAGACTTGGTCGAATTTTGACCGAAGGAGCAAAAGGTCCAGGACTATTTTTCATCCTACCATGTGTAGACACAATTATTAAATGCGATTTAAGGTTTTAAAAATTTAAATTTAGAAAAATTATAATAATTATTTTCAACAGAACGATTACATTTGATGTACCACCCCAAGAAATTTTGACTAAAGATTCAGTAACCATTAATGTAGATGCAGTATGCTACTATCAAATAAAAGATCCTATAACAGCTGTTGTAAATGTAGAAAATGCACAATATTCTACACGACTTTTGGCTGCAACGTGTTTAAGAAATATTCTCGGAACAAAAACTTTGCAAGAAATTTTACAAGACCGAGAGTTAATTGCCAACCACATGCAAGTATGACAAATAAATCATTATTTGATCAACACAAGTTTAATATTACACTACATGAAACTAAATTATAAGTAAAATTAAGTAAAATGTACCTAGAAACTAGTTAATTGTAAATTGTTAATTGAAAGATAAAGAAGTAAATTTAAGATTTGTATTTTTTTATTTAAAAAAAAATTAAGCCATATTAATTAATTAGGTAAATTAATTAAATTTTAAATTCACATACATTTTTCGAATTTGAAATTAATCAACTAACTAGTGTTATTTTTATTTGATTTATTTTACAGTTAATTTTTTTTAAATTATTGACATTTATTATAAAAATATTTAAAAAAAATATTGTCAAAAATTTAGCTTTTTTAATTTTTTCATTTATTTAAATTAATAGGGTAAGTCGTAAATGCTGTTTGTATAATCTTCGACTTAAATAGCGGGTTTAAATATCATGCTGAGGTCTATGTAAAATATATTTTTGACAAAAATTTTATTAAATTATATGTATAAATTTATTAAATTTTTGCTAAATTCAGGTTTTGTGAAATATAGTACAAAATAAAAAATTGAACAAAAATTAATGCTAAATAAGCTTATAAGTTTTTTTCTGAAATGTTTTTACAGAACATGCTTTTGTCTTTTAAAAGTAAAGTTATAACAGTTTTTAATTTTCTGTTCTATCCTACTAAATTTCACAAAACCCTTAATTCATCTATAATGACACGATTTTGGGAGCAGTTTAAAGCTAGAAAAACTGTACGCTTATTTTTAATTTTAAATATCCTCCACAGTGCGCTCTGATTGAAACATGCCATTCTAACCACAGTTAAATTTTTTGATCAAACCAAACTTGTATCTTTTTTTTTAATACATTCTCAGTTTGCTGTTGAAGCTGTTAAACTTTCAAAAAATTACGTAACTGCACCAATATATTGAATGAAAAATTTCCATTCAAAAAAAAGTTTTAAAAAATAAAAGATATAGAGAAGAGATAAGATATATAATTATATTATATATAAGATATATAATTTTGGAGAGCATCAAATTTTGTTAAATTTTTTTAAATAAAATATCAAGTTTTATGCTTGAAAATAGCAGTAACCAAAAATATGTAAACAATTTTAAAAAGTAAAATTTTATGACTTAGCCTAAAGATTTAAGTTTTATGTTGAGTCATAAAATTCTGCGTTTTAGAAGATTGGATAATGTTGATTTTAGCATCTATATAATTCTAAAACTTTGATTATAAGTTAAAGTAAACAGAAGTGAATTCTCTTCAAAATGATATGTCTAACTTTTTGTTTATTTAATTAGAAAAAATTTAATAAAATAAAAATTTTAAATGAAAATTATTAAATTTTGACATTGTTTGTTTATTAGAACGGTTTTTCACTCTAATGATTACTTGTGATAAGAATTGAATCTAATTTCAAAATTATGACAACAGAATCAATGATTTGACCCATCTCAACAGTTTAGTCAGTAAAAAGGTGATGTTGTGTGTTTGGTGGAATTTGCAAGGAGCAATACACTTAAAGCTGATTCAATACAGTCGTGTTATTTATGAACAAGTTTTGTCATTTGAGCATCTTTTCAATTAGATTGTAATTGCTCTTAAATTTATAAATCTTGTTTCTCATGAGCTTTTTTCATTTAATTTTGTTAGTAAATTATTATAAAATAAACATTTATAAGAGAACATAATCAATTTTTAAAAAATCCTTTGTTAAAACAAACTTTTATATTTTATAATTATGAATTTTTTAAGCTGCAATTTTTATTAAACCTTTGGGCTCCCAATATTTAACTTTATCAAAGTTTGAATAATGTGACATGATACTTTTTTTCTAATTTAAATACCGTTTCTTTTAGAAAATTACATAAAAATGCAAAACTAGTAAAAATCAGAACAAAACAGAATAAAATAAAATCTAAAAAAAACTGTACTTTAAGTATTTTATTGTATAGTTAATATTTGATATTTGTTTAGGTTCTTTTAGACGAAGCCACAAAAGATTGGGGAATATTGGTAGAAAGAATCGAAATGTAAATTAATTAAAAAAATAGCATTTGTCCTTTTAATTATTTACCATAAAAGAAAAGATGTGAGACTACCTGAACAAATGCAGAGGGCTATGGCAACTGAAGCTGAAGCGTCCAGAGAAGCAAGAGCAAAAATAATAGCAGCTGAAGGTGAACAACGAGCATCAACTGCCTTAAAAGCTGCTGCTGATGTCATAAACAAAAATCCTATTGCTTTACAACTCAGATACTTACAAACTTTAACTCACATTGCTGGCGAAAAAAATTCAACTATAATTTTTCCTATACCTATTGAAATGATTGGGATTTTCAAACAAAATTAATTGTATAAAAAAAATTTATTAATAAATCTAAATACTTAAAAAAATTTCAATTAAATTATCTCGGATTTTTTGGTAGTTTTTTTCAACTAATATTCGTTCGGCCTCAGCCCGATTATGCAATGAAATCAGCACATCGGATAAGTAAGTTTCAGAATTATTCAAAATTTGTATTGATTCAGGCATTATCTAAAGAAAAATATCAGAAAATATCTCAATTTAAAATATATGATTCAACTTACATCATATCCATTTAAAAATTCATAAATTTCACTTGATGTGATATCGAATGGAGCATTTTTTAAAATTAAAATAAAAGGCACTAAATGAGAAGGCAAAAAGTAAGAAGAGGGAGAAATTGGTGGAGTTGGGTAGTACCACATTAAAGGTGAATATGTACTACCTTGGTTCAAATATTGATTGCTAATAATTGGAAGTTGAGCTGAAGAGTTACTTCCTCCGGAATAAATAAAACTAGGAATTTGGTTTAATGAAGAAAATGTATTTGAAGAAAAATTTGATTGTATCAACTGATTGCTTGGTAATTGATTTATTAAATTTGATGGGAGAAGACCCATAAGAACTAAATTCATTTCTTCACCAGAACATTGCGTTACTTCGATAGAAAATTTTTGTCCCATGAAAAACATGGTTTTACCATTTTTATGTAAAACAGCATTTTGAGAAGATTGTTCGCCATTCAATTGAATGAAAACCTCGCCAGAGGGTTGACCCTTTTTTAAAATTTGTCAATTTAGAAAACGTAACCATTAGTTTTATGTACTTACCATTGAATTTAGAATTAAATGTACACCTTGTTGAACAATATGTTGAGAATGAATGCCTAAGAATTCCAAGATGTTGTCTATTCCACACTGTGTTGGAAGATTTTTTAAATGAATGCAATCTTTTTTAACTTTTCCAGTCATTAACTCAGGGGAAAGAACGGACATTTGAGGAAATAAAATATCTTTTGAATTTGAATGAAAATTTTTTGGATCTTGGCTTCTTTTAAAAACTTGTTGTACTTCTGCAACAGTGCTGCGAAAAAGCTCGATGTACCGAACGCCCATCATCTCTTTATGCTTTAAGATTGCTTTATTGGCTTCTTGTTCTGTTTTGAACATTACAAAAGCATCGCCTGTTGCACGACCGTCAGGATAATGGACAAATAAAACACCATTTTCATCATCAACTATTTCACAGGAATTTTCTCCTCGCCAAAAAAAGTCAACCTTACAATTAAATAAGTCTTATTAAATTTAATTTTCTATAAAGTGTCTTTAAATCGATTTATAACCAAAATGCAATTATTAAAAAATTAAATTTTTTTAAAATTATTCAATTCAAACAAAATACTTAAATTTACCTTAATTATTTTAAAGTTTAGTTTTTATTTATCTAAAAGTGTTCTTAAAAAAATTTTTTCAAAATATAGGTTATTTTGGCAATAATTTTTATTTATGAAAAATGGTGCTTTTCTACTACATTTTCAGATATTCATGTTTGATGAGTTTGTGCTCTGAGAATGTATTGATTTTAATAAAACAAATTTAAATTTGTTTCACTAAAAAAATAATTGTTTGAATTTTTTAGATAAAATTAAGTTCCTTTGAATAGAAAAATCTTTAAAAATCTATTATTTTTTAATTAATTTAAAGTTCTATTGTCGAATTAATTTTTTCATCAAATAAAATGTAAAATTGATGACTGTTTTACTTTTTACTATTTTATCACTAAGAAACCTCAAGAAAAAAATATTTGAATACCTATTAAAAAAATTTTTTTTATTTGTTTACTTCAAAAATTACGCCGGACTGTGCAATGACAAAAAAATTAAATATAAAATAAGGAGATTGTTTTAACTTCAATTAGACTAAATGCTGAAAAAAAAGCCAAATATGGATCAGAAGAGAGATCTGCTGCATTCATTACCGTCTCTTCTTTAATTAAGCGAAAAGTAAAATAAAATTCACCATTAGCAAAAGAAAATTTAATTTTTAATAGCTTTAATTATTTATAAATTTTTCAATATTTATGAAATATTTTTCAAGATAAAAATTTGATATAATTTCATAAAAAAATATTAAGCAAAAATCTACAAGAAAAAAATCAAAGCTTATTATCTTAAAAATCTTATTTTTTTTTTTTTAAATTTTCATAACATTCATTAAAAATTTTATTTAAAAAAAATCATTTACCACATCTTTGGCAGTTGAGTCAAACGGCAGTCCACGCATTCGAACAATAACTTTTCCATTTCTTGATAAAAACTCTTTTGCTTCGTTGCTTGTTCCTTTGATTAAAATTGTTAAAAATACAAAAAGAATTCAATTCAATTCAAACTTTTTAGATAATCAAAATAAATTGTATAGAAATTATGTATATTTAAAGGTCTTAGATTTTTACGAAAATATTTGTTCTTTAAACAGCCAGCCATTACAAATTTTAAAACTAACTGTTATTCTTCTCAAAAACAAAAAATGGAGCTTTTTTAAAATTTGTTAAATAATTTCAAATTCGAATAATAAAAAAACCTATTCGTAAAATATTTAAATTTCATATTTGCTTAACCTGTCTCAATTTTACTCTTCTCAATCACCTATTAAAAATATTTAATCATTTTGAAGTAGAAAAATAGAGTTAGATGAGGAGGCTCAATTTCGTTTAATAGAATTTGAAACAATTTAATATCATTTCGTAAAGAAAAAGTTACATGAGAATTTAGTGAGATTTTTATATACTTATGCTATTAAATTTCACAGATAACTTATAAGTATGCTACATAACATTTCCACTTATATTTAATTAATAAATCTATTTAATAAAATTTACCTGCAGCAACACTTAAAAAATCAGTTCCTGTTGCTCTATACACTTCTATATATCGATTTCCGATATGATGTCTATGTCTTTTTAAAGCCATTTCACGCTCTTGCTCACTTTCAAAACGAACCAAAGCTTCGCCATTTCTTCTTCCTTGTGAACTAAGACACAATGCTACACCACCTCTAAAAAAATGAATAAAAATTTGACTTTGTATCCTTATAACTTTCAAAATACTTTGCAATGTTTAAACCGATAAAAAATTTTGCGAGATCACAGTCAGTGCACTGCCAAGGCAAGCCTCTTACTCTAACAATTGTATTATCCTCAATTTCATCATTGATTGAACTTAAAATAAATTAATAAATAATAAAAAGCTTTTATCTTTAATCTTTTAACGATTTGGGCTTTTCATACCAAAGTCCTTTTTCCAATTCTCTTGAAATAATTTCTGGAATTTGAAATACATAACCTTGAATACAATTAATTACCTGTTTTAGGAGTTATTAAAAAAAAAATAAACCATTGTCGAGCATTCTTAATACAATTAAATTCATTAGTTTACATTGATACATAGAAGAACTCAATTCATTTATTTCATCAATTGATAGACCTTAAAATACATGTGATTTTTTCTATCAATTGAAATAAAATAACATTACTTATTTTTATGTCATTTAAGTCTTTAATTGAACTACAGCCATAAAATGATCGAAATTCATTGAGAATATTGAAGTATTTAAAATAATAATATGGAAGTTCAATATATTTTTTTGTGCATTCTGGGATCAATGCTTGTCTGAGTAGTAAAGCGCCATTTGTTACAAAAATTAGCTCATTATTTTTTGCATTAATTTTTAGGTTATTTAATTTTTCATCAAACTTTAAAAAATATTCATTTAATTTAAAAATTTCAAAAAAACAATAAAAGACACAAATATTTTTCATTCATTTTGAATAATTTAAAATTGATAAAATTTCTTTTTAAAAAAAATACAGTCAAGAAAGGAAAATTCTAATTATTTCCTTATTAACAATGTTGCAAAAACAGATTGTCAATTGCTTAAAATAATTCTAATTTATTTTTTAATTTTCTTTCATAATTTTATTTAAAAATTTGATTTATCTGGAACATCTTATTCATATTTTATTTTTTAAAATGATAAATTGCAAACATTTTTATCACAAACTTGGGTTAGAATTAAATTCAGAACAGAATTTAATTATTTATTTAATTCAAAAATATTTTTAGTTTAGCAGATTATTTAATGTTTAATTTTTTGTGTTTTAATTACTAAATGTATCTAATGTTGAAATAACTTTGAATAAGCTCAGTTTTTCAAATATTTATTTCAGTTTCAAATAAAAATATAATTTTAATTTAGTATTGCAAGCATTTTTATATTAAAAATTAATATTTTTAAAGAAATAAAGAAAGTTCTATTTTTTTTGTTGATAAAAATCTAAAAATCTTTCATCAGTATGTATCCATTTGTTGAAGGATCAATTTTCTTAAATCTAATTTTTTTCACAAACGTAATAAAAATGATTTTTTTTGATAAAAATTACATTATTCCTATAACTTCTTTTATGCTTCTCATTAAAAAATTTGTTTATTAGTAGTCTTTTTTAAGACAAATCGAAATATCAAAATTGGCAAAACTAATTCGTTTGAATATAAGCTAATATTTTAAAAATTAATATTCTTTTAACTA
Source organism: Brachionus koreanus (assembly GCA_016987375.1). Taxonomy (NCBI): domain Eukaryota; kingdom Metazoa; phylum Rotifera; class Eurotatoria; order Ploima; family Brachionidae; genus Brachionus; species Brachionus koreanus. The sequence continues at coordinate 1,429,100 of PJRA01000313.1, read as the reverse complement.
AATTCATAAATATTCCCTTCAGTGAGTTCTGCATATTCAAAGTAATAGAATGCAAAAAATTTGAAAATAATTTTAAATATCTTAAGTCATAAATGAAAGCTTCGATATTAATGAAAATTTTCAATGATTGTATTTAAATCAAAATTTTATCTCTTTATTTAAAAAGATCTAATATATAGTGAAATAACAATAATCATTTTTTAAAATATAAAAATAAAAATATAGCGCTTTTTTCTTGTGTATTCTTTTTATTTTTTTCTAATTGCTTATGAGGCTTAGTTACACTCTATTGCAAAAATTTCGAAATAATTATTTTTTTTATTTAAAATTGTTTTATTTATTGAATTTGAGAAAAAATTTAATGCAAAGCAATAATTTGTGATCAAATTCATTTTTCAAAAATAATCAAAATATTTTAAAAGCTAAATTAAATTTTATCGCAGATTTTTGAATTTTTTTTTAATTCTAAAAATGCATTGGAATTTAATTGAACATTTTTCACTTTTGAAAAATAAATTTGACCAAAAATTTTACTAATTTGCAGAGTTTTTTTTTTCTCTACAATTTGAATTTGAACACTCATAAAAACATAACTTTTAAATATTTATGATCAAAAAACTTCTTTTAAAAATTAAGAAATAAAATTCGGTTCAAAAGTTTAGAAATTCGGAATCTAAAAGAATAAACTATTATAAAATCTTTTTTCACTCCTTTATAATTAATTTTTACATGTTTTCTAATTCTGAGTAAATTGTACTTTTAAATTGCTTATTTTAAATACTCTTCATATCCTAATGTCCTTTCAGAAAATTTTAAGCAAAAAAAAATTATTTTGACAAAAAATGGCAGATCGTGGCTATGCTAAAAATTGGAGATAGTCAAGCTGTTTGCTTTATCTCTTCAACTAAAAAGCGATATGAAGAAACTGGTATTTTTCTCATCAAAGCCGTTATGTAAGAACTCAGAAGCTTACTTTTAGAAATGGAAATTCAATTTTTATAAAAAGATCCTACATCTAGTATCAAAAACTCGCTTCTGATTTAATTATAAGAATCAACGGGAAACGATCAGTAAGTTTACTTTAATGAGATTTTTCCAAAAAGGTTTTTGGTTTTTGGTTTTTTTCACAAAAGCTATTAATTAAATCTTAAACTAGAATATTATTATTAAACGACTAAAAAGTTAAATGGGACCTGATCTGTGAGAACTCATAATAAATTTAAATTAAGCTGAAAGGGCTAAAAATACTTTTCGTTATTCGAAAAAAATTAGTTTAAATTTTACAAATTTACATTTAAAATTAAATTTAGAAATTTTTTTAACAAAAATTAATAAACATAAACTGATATCATTTGAGAATATTATAATTATTTGAGAATTTGAATAAATTTTTCCTGTGAATTAAAATCTTACTTCTAAAATTTAGTTAAAATTCAAAAAATAAGCATCAAATTTTTTATATTTTGACTATTGTTTGATACTCATTAGTTATTGAGTAATTCATTTTGCACCTGTTTTAAAATAGTCTTCAACAACACATATAGCTAATATTTGAACATATATAAATTTCTTTATTTTACCAATAATAAAACAAAAATAATTGCAAAATTTTATATTATATAATAAATAAATAGACATAAATGATAATTTAAAAAAAATATATTTTTTTTAATTCAATCAATAAAAATAGTTGTGAAAAATAATAAATAAAATAAAATATAATTACCTCATTGATGAAATTTTGAAGAAAAAAAGTTGGATTTTGTAAATTAGTTCTGTTATGTTCGGAGCAATCTACTATCTAAAATATTATTTTAGTCTGATTAATTTGAAAAATTTTTGTTCATTTACTTTTTTTAGTTCCAAATTGAGAATAATAGTGGAAATGCATACCAGTTCTGCTTGATCCGATCCCAAATTTTCATCATTCGCACCCGAGGTCAAACCATTTAGCAAACAAAAATACCTAATTTGATTCATTGAAGTTAAAAAAGCAAATTTTGACTAAATTTATCGAAATAAAATGCCTATCTTTTAAAATAAAGAGAGAGTGAGTTTTTGATTTATGTCGAACATATGCGTAAGTTACCATTTATTCTTTGTCAATTTATTTTTATCATTCAAGATGAATTTTTTTCGGGCATCAGATTTTTAAGATCGATAAAATGTTTGCTATATATTTTAATCAATTAAAATGATACAATATGTTACTTATTCTGTATTTGACACGCATGGCCAAGTTAAGATATAAAAAAGCAAGTGACGTTTTAAATCAAAATTTATTTTAAAAAAAAATTTGCAAATAGTTTCATTCAAATTTTTTATTTAGCTCGTCTTGGATTATAAATCAGTTTTTCCAATGCAACAAATGGCCATTCGAAAATAAGAGTGTAAAAGTAAGCCACAAATATTGAAACAAATATATGTGATATGGCGATGTAGACCTTAATAAATTTTAATTTTTCCTGATAAAAAAATTAAACACAAAATTACTAGAGTCAAATTTGTTGCATGAAATAAGGACTCTTGCATAAAGTTATATGTGACCATGATGACTGGATGAATTAGATATGCACAGTAACTGAGTCGAATCAAAGGTACAAATGCTTTGGCAGACAAAATTTTATTTATCACTCCTAAATTTTAAATTTCCTAAATTAAACAAAATTCTAAAAAACTTCAAAGTTACCTCCATAGCCATAATGACAAGTGAAAATAACCCAACTCACAGCCAAGGGCCAAGTAAATCGTGTCAATGAAAAGTAAAGTGCATACTCAAAGGTTTCCATTCGTCTGGCATCTGAAAAGAATGTTTTTTAGGTCAAGCAAAGAAAAATGAATTTTTTACCTTTAGCATGATTTGTATAGCCACCAAAAACAGCAGTAAGCATTAAAATAAAGCACAAAATCCATCCCATAGACACCCATAGCTAAATTGAATATTTAATTAGTCGCAAATTTTTTAATCAAATCTTACATAGCTAATTTTAACTTGAATTTTTGATTTTTGTAATTTGAAAAATATATATCCTAAGCATAGGCCTACAATCCATGGCGAAGCTCTACAGTATGGTTTTATGTACACATCATCCCACATGTCGACTAAAACTCTAATTTATTTCAGAGGTTTAGTAAGGTTTTTTTCTTAAATATTTTATTAAAATAGTACAGAGCAATATCTTTTCTTCTAGAAACATAAACATTAGCAGTTAAAAACGCCAAAATAGATAAACTGGCAACCAAACAGCCGGCCAACAGTGTTTTACCAGCTTTGGGAAATCTTGAAAAAAAATAAATTTAAAATATTAGAAAAAATAAAATAAAATTTACTTAAGCAAAATTATTAAAAATAAGGGACTTATGGCATAAAATTGATAATCATTGGGAATGTACCACAAATAGCCCATACACTTTAAATTTCGAATTTAAAATTTTTAATTGAAATTTAAATTGTTATTTTACAGTTGTTCCTTTTCCATTAGGAACAAAATTATTAATAAACAAAACATATGCCCACCAGTAATTTAAACAGTCATCATTATTTCTTGGAAATTTCTTTAATTTGATTAAAAGATAGAACTTATTTTTTTCAATTATTAGAAAATTATACTTCTTGATTCCACAAAGGACCCCAACCAACAAAAGGCATTATCCAAATGTAGATTATGATAGTGATTAAGAAGGGAGGCGCTAATCTCCAATATCTGCTGATATAATAATATGCCCATGCAAATGGTTTAAATCCGTTTGAAGCTTCATATTTGTGCAAAAAAGTTTTTGCTAACAAAAAGGCGCTTGACACAAAAAAAATAAGAATATCTTGATTAAGGTTGGCTTAGTTTACCTCATTAGAAAAAAAGTGTCAACACCAAACATGCCATTTATAATCAGTTGAGCTTCTAAATTTTCATTTAGCTCTTGCATTGTTCTTATATTGTCTAAAAAAAATAATTTTTAGATTTTTAAGTAGTTAAGAATTTTGACCATACCAACTACGAAGAACTTGGTTCTTTCGATTATGTAATTGTATGTGTGTCCCCATATAATCCAGACCATGCTAAAAAATCTTATTCCATTCAAGCAGGTTATTGAGCCGCCGTTATCTGTTCTAAAAAAATTTTCTGTATTTGTGTAAAATGAACATTCCAATATGAAAGTAGTTAATCTTGAGTTATTGTTTTTTTTTTTATTTAAATTATTGACATTTGAATTAATGGTGTCCTCATTGAATTTAAAATCGTTGCTTGTGTTAATAAATTTTAAAATTCTTCTAGTTATGTCAAAAACAGTGGCTATAAAAACCCATAAAACTAGAATGGAAAGAAAGCCTCTTTATAAAAATAAATTATTATTTTATTAAAGATTTAAGGCCAAGATTGTAAATTACATGAATACAGCTGTCTCAGATGGTAATTCTTTTTTTTCAACACATTCGACATCTTTAACCCAAGCATATTTGAAGACACTTATTAATTTTAAGGCTAAAAATTATAATTTTTGAAAACCAATTTTTTTCAATTTTGTATAATTACAATTTGAAACAATTAGTTTTATGTCTTCATTGTTGCATTGATCAGAAATACACATACCATATGTAAGTCCAATGCTGTCATCGATTGGTAAGTCACCCTTTGAAATTTAATTTTTTATTGGAAATAAATAGTTTTTTTTTATCTTGTTTTTCTTGTAATTATGGAACTAAAAAAAGTTTATTTATTACACTTAGATAATAAACCAAATGATGAAAATAAATGTTCTTAAAGAGAAAAGGCAATCTTGGAAAGATTTGTAAAATTTAAGCAAAATTTCACATTTTTCTTTTGGTTAAAATAAATCTTTTATTATTTTGAACAATATTTATTGAGCAAACAAATAAAGTGCAAGAAATTAACTTTTTAAATTATATCATCTGCCATCAGTTTCTATCATTATATTGTCCTTTCTTTACATAATTTTATAATAAATAAGATTTTTAAATTTAATCTTAGTATAAAATTTTTTGTATGAAAGTAAAAGTATAGAAAACAGGCAACATTTAGCAAATTGAAGTTTATGATAAAATTTTATTATCATGCTTAAAAATTATCTTAAAAAATAGATTAATTAAAATACTAAATGCGGAGACTGATTTTCATGGGTAGCATAATATGTGAAACCAAAGCCAAGTATTGATTAAAATTCTGTATGAATAATATTTTTGCAGAGATTTACAGAAATAAAAATTCACCTAAAGATTTAATGTTTCCTTTAAAAATATATTGCTGCAAAACTATTTGAAATAAAAAATTATTTAAAAAACATTTTTAATGAAAATTTATGAGCACGATCACTTTTACATGATCTTAAGCTTCAATTTGCATCAAAATTTTAAATATTTTCTAAAATAAAATTATAGCTACCAAGATCGACTAAAAAGTTAAATGAATTTTAATTCGAAAGAATTATTTTAATTATTCGAAAAAAATTAATTTAAGTATTTGCTTATTTTTTACAATAAATTTTTTTAAATTTTACAAATTTAACTTTACCTTTAAATTTTCAGATTTAAGAATTAAATTTTTTTTAACAAATATTAGATAATATCAACTGATATTAGATGATATTCATTTATGATCAAGTATTATTATTATTTTAATTTTTCATATAAGCTTAGCACTTTTATATTACATTCATCAGATTAAATTTTTAAACTTTACTATACTAATTTGAAATTTGACCACTTAATCATTAATTTAAGAATTTTGTATATAAATAGTAATTATTTAAATGCATTTATCATTACAGAGAAAATTATTACTTGGTATTCTTGGTAAAAGATTAATCAATCATAATGATACTTCTTCAAAATTCAGATTTGAAGTCAAGTAACTTTGCAAAAATTCTTTATTTTCTTGAAAAAAAAAACATATCTTAAAAAACGCTTTTGAATAAAGTCCCTGTTCAGAATTTCATATAAATGAATATGATTTGAATGATCATAAATCAAAATTTTTTCTAAATGGAACTACTACTTTAATTAGCTTTTCAATTAATAAAATTTTGATTAGAAGCTTCAAAATGTAAAAGTGCTTAAATTTTTTGTATAATCAACCCATAATCACAGTAATCTATAATGGAATTTTTTATTTTTATTTTAGGTAATGATGAATGAGTAGCTCAATAAAATAATCAAAAAATTACAGCTAATTGTTCCACAGGAAATCCGATAGATGCTCTGCAATACTTTCCTTTCATAGGTGGACTCAATGTATCATTGTAAACTTCAGTACATAATTTAAAGCTTCCAACCCAATTAATGTTAGCCTCAAGTACACCTGGAGGCAATTTGGCCATTGAATCAAACACTTAAATATTTACATATTTAGATTTTATTTTAATTAAAATGTTTTTACTTTGTAAAGCCCACATTCTTCCATTTACAATTTCGTCAAACCACAGTTTTGTGTAATTTCTGCACATATCTGTTAATCCGCCGAGAAACTCATTTTCCAGATAATTTTGATAATTATTGTAATAATTATCCTTATTATTATACAAAAAAAACAAAATTGCTGCTCTAATATTTGAATTGGCTAGAAAGTATTTTTTTTAAAGTAAATAATTGATTATCTTTATTTAAATGAATACTTAAATATTTTCTAATTTCACCAAATTGAACAGCAGTTGTACCGTTAGTTTTTAATCTATCAAGAATGCTTTCTATATCGTAGTAAATTTCTAAAAAAAAAACAATTAATTAATATTAGTCAATTTAGAATTTAATTATCAATAACCATTAATGTTATCAGGTGGATTTTCTTCTAATGCACCTAGGACCACGGCAGGAATTAAATCTAGTATTTTATCAAGCGTGTTATTGTCAAAATCGCTACTTAAGCCACCTTCTCCATTACAATTTCCTGAAAGTACATAGTTAGCAAATTGTCCGATATAAGTTGCACTGCTTAAGTTTTGAAGTTCCAATTGAGATAGTGGGTCATTGATACTAAGACATTGATTGCAATGCGAAATTCGAGTATAACTATAAAATACTGTTAAAAGTAATAGGCAACTTAAAAATTTATGTCTCATTCCTATAGAGAAAAAAAATCATTAAATTAATATTAGATAATTTAATTTAATTTATTTAATAATTAAAACCAATTTAAAAGCTATTCTATTTTATTAAAAAGAAAATAATTAAATCGAAAGTTGTCATATTTTATTTTGTCAGTCATGTTTATAGGATCTTACGATTTATTTAGAAAATTATGTAAGATAGCAAAAAGATTTAATAAAATTTATCTGAGCACCGATGACACAAATTAAGATAAATTATAAAAAACCAATTTCTTTAAAGACTAAACTATTGTTATCTTATTAAGAACTAAGATTGATTACTATGGCAACATGTATGCAGTAGGGTTTATTCTAAAAAAAATGCTTACGTTAAACATAAATCTTAAATTTCGTCTTTACATTCGATAATAAGTATCGAAATGGGTCTACTTGATAAATTGGAAAGTTTTTTAGGTGGAAAGAGAAAAGAATTTAATATTTTGGTCATTGGTCTAGACAATAGCGGCAAATCGACCGTATTGAACAATTTGAAGCCGAATGACAGCAAAGAGATTAACATTAATCCAACAGTAGGATTTAATTCGGAAAAAATCTTTTTTAAAACCTTGAATTTGACTTTTTTTGACATGTCAGGTCAAAGTCGATACAGAAACCTTTGGGAACACTACTATCGCGAAGCTGATGCAATTGTCTTTGTTATTGATAGCTCAGATCGTATGAGATTTGTTGTTTCCAATGAAGAACTTAACGATGTTTTGAACCATCGTGAAATCAAGGAAAAATTGATTCCACTTTTGGTATTAGCAAATAAGAAAGATGTCAAGGGTGCTTTGAATGAAAATGGTCTGAGAAACGAGCTTGAGATCAATTCAGCTAGAGGTAAACCTTATGAGATTTTTGCCACTGATGGTCTTAGCGGTCATGGTGTAAATGAAGCATTTGAATGGCTTGTAAATGAATTGAAAAAAGAATAGTTAAATTTATATATTTAAATTATTTTAAATTAAATGTTTTAATAAAAATATCAATGTTCTATATTTATTTAGCGAGAATTTAGTATGAACAAACAACAACAAACTCTGAAAATTTCAAATAAATTAGAAATTTTATCTCTACAACGACAAGCATAGAATATGATTTTTTTCATAATTACTGATAAGCTTTCATCATTTAGAAATAAGGGTTTTAATCGAAACTGATCTTTATTTAAATTTTCAATTCTTTTTTTGATAATGGTGAGCTAAATTGTTTGATTAAAAAATTGTACTTAAAAATTTGATAAATATGAAAGCATATTTGAAAAAAAATTGAAAAAATACAAGTAAGGCAATGTTATGTAATCAAAAAAAAAATTATCTAGAATAGAATAGAGTTAAAAAGAAGTCTAACGACCAAATTCAACCAAACTGATAGTCTTTGATTATTGCTGAAGAGAATAAGGAATTTTTGCTAAAACTTAAGCCATAAATTTTAAGCCTTTATTTTTGTCGTTCTCAAAATTTTATAAACTCATTAATCTAATAAAGAAAATATTAAAAACTAATTTAAGTATTAAATTTGAAATAAATTTTGAAATAAATCTAAAATTTCTTCAATAATTTTTTTGCTTTAATCACATTTTGATGTTTTGAAATAATTAAATAATTTTGAAAATGATTGAACTGTAGGATGACAAAAAATTTAAAGTTTCAAAAGCATTAAGCTTCATAAAAAAAGAGAGCCTTTTATAAAGGAAAGAAATATGAAATTCAATATTCGTTTTTACCCCGAAACTAAGTTTCTTATTTTTTAAAGCTAAAATATTATTAATATGATTTAAAAAAAATTATTAAAATTGTGAATATTTAAAAATTTATTAATCTAATCTTTAATGTTTGTTTAGATAATTTTCTATAAATATTTATTTGATTTTACAGAATAAACTTATGCAAAAATGAACTAATTGGGAGTCTAAGAATAAAAATAAAAAGATTAGAACTTGTTAGCTAATAAGAAAACAGGTTAAACGAAAGAAAACTATATGAAATTGCCGATTATTAAACAAGTTTTGTAAAAATCATGTGAATCTTTTAAAATTTAAATTGTTGATATTTTCAAAAGGTAAATAGATAGCTAATAAATTAAAGCATTAAGTAGTTCATTTAGAGAAACGAAATTGTTTTTTTCCCCTAAACAATCATATTCTAGTAGAGTGCCCAACAAAGAGAATTAGTTGATGTTAAGTAATTTTTGAAATATATATCAAGAGGAAAAATTAACAAAAAGATTGAATATGATGTTTAAATACAACAATATTAACAAAAAATATGGTCTGAACTGTCTGAACAAAATTTCTAAACTAATCTAACCAAAAATTTTAGAAATAAATGGAAAAAATTTTCGCTATATTTATTAAAGCAATTGATGCTTACTTCAGTAAAAAGTTCACTTGAAATTTTATCTTGAAAATTTTTGAAAAATTTATGTTTAGGTTTTTTTTTCATGACATTAATTTACTATCAATAAAATATTTAAATTTTTGAACTAAACATTCAACACTCAAACAAACAAGCTTATCTTGTTTTTTTAAAATTAATTAATAACTCCAAAATTTGGTTTAAAATTTTCATAGAAAAAGCAAATTTAAAATTATGACCAACTTTTAAAATATGTTTTTTCAAAATTACAAATACAATTGAAATGAATTTACCTAATAGTCAAATAGTCTAAAAAAAAAAGCAACTGAACATTGTTTTATTTAAAATTGCAATTTGAAAAAATTGCATGCATTTTAATAAAGAGTATGCAATAAATAGAAAAACGAAAAAAAAAATAATCGCAAGCATAAGAGTAGATAATTTTCGACAAAATATTGCAACATAAATTCTGATCATTTACAATCAGAATGTGACAATTTGCGCTCAAAACTAAAAGAAAAAAAAACAATGGAATTTGAACTAAAGCAATGATTTTTTAAATTTCAAATAGTTAATTTGCCGTTCAAAGTCTTGAAAAAGAAAAACACATAATTTTTATATATTTTTTTATTATTTTTTTTAAAAATTTTGTAATAAAAGAAAAAAGATTAGATAGATAAAATTTCCGTAGTCAGCTGATTTGAAAATAACGATTAATTTAATTGATAAAATTAGTTCTAGCCAACTAATTAAGACTGAATTAACAGTCCTTTTTTATTTCAACAATAAACTATTTTTTTAGACTTGATTCAGAAATAAATTGCAAAACGGTAGCCAAAATTAAGATGCAAATTTTGATCAGAACGAACAAATTAAATAGACTAGGATTTTCTTCTCTAAACGCGATAAACAATAGCCAAAAGGTAAGTCTACTTGACATATATAGCATTCATTTTTGAATAGAGCAAAAAAAATTTTGTCGGTTTAAACCATCTTTGTCAATTTTTTTTTTTAAAAAAGATAAAATCAGCTTACTGGCGGAAAAGCTAATCTAATCAAGAGACTATTCATTTTTTTTTTAAATAATTAAAGCTAGGCATTGATATTGAAACATTTAAGTGTATTCATATTTTTTAGATAATTAAATTTTAAAACTGATAAGATATCCCACTTCTCAACTCAATTGATCACACTGTCTCATTTTTTATCTTTCTTAAATTTTAACATCCGAAATGGGTAATCAAATTGTAAGACCATCTGACATTCAGTCTATTGACAACTATTACAGTGATTTAAAAAATTATATGCTATTTAAACAAAGTCTTGGCAGCACTACTTTTGTCAAGACGGCCAAAGTTGTCTTAATCGACTCTACTTTGGACAAAAATTATTACGAAAATCGCAATCAACAGCAAGACTTTGTTAAGCAACAGTATCAGCAGTTAAAGGAACTCCAACAACTAGTTGTTGTTAAAATATTTCCCAAATATGACCTGAGTGTAAAGCTTGATTCTTATTCATTTCGCGTTAGAGAAATACAAAGTGTCATTAACACACGCTATAAAAATTCCACAAATTGTTTTCCATTTTCTGAAATTTTAATAACAGATCAAGCGGCATATTTATTTCGCCAGTACATAAAATACAATCTTTATGATCGGCTCAGCACAAGACCATTTTTGACCAATGTTGAAAAAAAATGGATTGCTTTTCAACTTTTGTGCGCAGTAAATGACATACACTCATTACAAATTGTACATGGCGATATTAAAATAGAGAATGTGATGATTAATTCATTTTTGTGGACTAGTTTGACAGATTTTGCATCATACAAACCAGTCTATTTGTCCAAAAATCATCCTACTGCTGATTTCAACTATTTTTTTGATATAAGCCGTAGACGAACCTGCTATTTGGCACCAGAGAGACTAGACCAGCCCAAAGACTATAAGCCTCGGATTAACACTGATCTCGACACTGGTTTGACTGAAATAGCTCCGCCAGATCCGAATGACTTTCGGCCTGAAATGGACATATTCAGTCTTGGTTGTGTAATTGCTGAACTTTTTACCGAAAGACCATTGTTTAGCTTTGCTCAACTACTGGCTTATAAAGACAACAAATATGATCCTAGAGCTGAATTGGAATCGGAGATAAGTGACAAAAATATGCTTGAAATGATTTATAGTATGATTAGCCTAAAAGCTGATGAGCGCAAAACAGCCAGTCAATATCTTCAAGAGCAAAATGATAAAAAATCATTTCCAAGCTATTTTGTTTTTTTAAGAAATTGTATTAGCTATTTTATTGATGTTAAGCTAACTGGTGATGATTTTGTAATCAAGCTTAAAAACGATCTGCCACTATTGCTCAAAAATTTCAAATTAAACTTAAATGAGTCAGACAAAGCCGATAGTGTGACAGATGATTTGACAACCAGTGGCCAAGAGAGCATAAACGAAGCATTTTTAATTCTTCTATCAGTTCTCTTGTCCTCAATAAGGAAAATAAAATTTGCCGAAAATAAACTTATAGCTGTTGACCTAATGCAGACATTTAGCAATTTTTTACAAGATTCAATTAAACTTGAAAGAATTATTCCCTACTATTTACACTTATTGACCGATTCATCGCCAATAGTCAAATTTCATGTCATATTCGCACTAAACAGCTGTCTAAGCTCAATAAACAAATTAGATGTGAGAAATTTTAACATATTTCCGGTGTTAATATTTGACCATTTGGAAAAATTGAGCAAAGACGAATCGTTTTTGGTTAGATGCGCTGTGGCAAAGACAATATCTAGTTTTGCGCTTACGTCCATTCGCTTTTTAGACTTGTCGTTCATAACTCGTAATTCTTTTTTTACATCAAATCTAAATCAAGATCAGCAAAAATCTGAAGAAAACAAAACGTATGATAAAGAATATGAAAAGTGTCAGAGTAGAGTAAAAGACATAGTGTTGGCACTGTTAACAGGCAATGTTCAAAATAGCCAAGTGACCAATGCAGTTAGAGAAGTTCTGATTAGCTCGAATATAACCAAGTTGTGTTTGTTTTTTCAGCGTCAAAAGACTTCAGATGTCCTACTGGCTCATATGATCACAGTGCTGAACGAAAAAACGGACTGGTCAGTGCGAGCGGCGTTCTTTGACGCGCTGTGTCCCGTGCTAAGCAATCTTGGCTGGGAATCCATAGACATTTTTAAATCCCTAATAGAACAAGGCTTGCGCGATTCAGAAGAGTTTGTCATCTACAGAACTTTGCTTAGCTTGTCTAAAATGGCCGAAATAGGCCTATTGGAAAAGCAGCAAATTTACTACTTTCTCAAAAATCACGTTGCACCTCTTCTATGCCATCCGTCACTCTGGATCAGACACGCATGCATACATTTCATAACGACTGTGTGCCGCAATTCAAAAAACTCCATACTCAACACAGCTGACATACTTGGCACAGTCAGCAGCATATTGAGCAAATATTTGTTTCGAACCGATCTGATATGGTTCGATCGGGCCGACATTTTGTTCGAGTCGCTCAAGCCGTGCATCAAGCGTGAAATATTGAGCTGTATAAGCCAAAGCGGAAATGCAGACACTCTTTTTCACTATTTTTATCAAAGACGCGATGCGCGCAACTATATATATTTGCCGCGGTGTTTCGAGCCCGATTGCGCCAATGCCAAAGAGCTGTTTGCCAAATTGTGCAAATTGGGATTTATGGAAGAGGACGATGAGAAAATACTTGAACTAAAAGATTTCATTGAAAAAACAAAACGATCTCAGCTAAGCTCGTCGGTAAATAATACCGAGGAAAATTTCAGCTCGTCACGTCAAGAGCAAAGCTTCAGGGACAAAATAGTCAAGTTTAATTGTGAAAATTTGATGTCACGATCGTACAGCGAGTCCAAAACACTTGAATTCGCCAGCTCCAATTCGAATTTTAGCTCTAGTCAAAACATTGCGGACAAAGAGACGGCCTATAATGCCGAATGGAAACTGATGTTCGGCATGGAAGAATCAAAACCTGTTCGACACAGAAATTCATTTAAAAATTCGTCACAGAGTGACATTGTTTCGCCAACCACACAATCTAGACGACGTGTAGTCTCGTTTAATCTAAGCAACTCGTCCAATCTTGTTAATTGCAATCATGAAGTTGACAAATACATCGAACGAGCCAAGTGCTTGTTTCAGGATCAAATGAACAAGAAAAAAAAGCTCCAGGATTACCGCGAATCGATTAATAAATCAGTGTGTTCTAATTTAATTGCTTTGAATAAGGGAGTTGGCAAATGGAAGCCCAAAGGCATATTGATTTTGAACTCAAACGAGCATACTAAAAGTGTTAACAAAATAGCACGCAATTGTGACTCGGAATTTTTTGCCACGTGCTCGAGCTCAGAGCAGTGTGTCAAAATATGGTCAGTGGGTAATCTACTCGAGTCAAGGACTGGCTTGTACAAATCATTAATTACACTTGACAGCAAATTTGATTCAAAATTCAGGCCTATAAGCACAACATTTTACTCTAAATCTTCCCTGGCCATTCTAAATGAAGATTACAAGCTTTATTTAGTCGACTTCAACCGATCTCAAACCAAAGATTGTAAAATATTGCCAAATGAAAAGCTATTTCGGTCAACTGTGTGCAAATTAAATTCGCCCAATGTTCGATACAACAAAATAAACTCTTATTATTTGAATAAACAAGCGCAAAATATTTCTGTTAAGTGTTCTGCGAATAGCTGCTATTGTCCGGGTAATTATCCGATTGAGTTGATCACTATTGATGATACTAGTCCGTCATGGTCAATAGGCTCTTTGGACACAAATGAGTATTTTTATGGCACAAAAAATTCGCCCGCAAAAGGCCTACTGTGCTATTCAACAAGTGCTGGTGGCTTCAATTGCATTGATATAAGATGCAAAGCCAAAGCGTTTGACATTAAACGCGATCTAAAGCGCGGCTTCATAACAACCATGATGACTGACCCATGGCTAACTTGGATTGCTATGGGAACCTCAACTGGCAGTATAGAAATATTCGATTTTCGTTTCATGCTTCCGTTGGCCAATCTAGAGCACAGATCAAAGACAAGTGTTGTTAAAATGTGCAATAATCCAGTGTCATCAAGAAAAATTGTGGCCACCTATCAGGCCAATAATGAGCTGTGCGTGTGGAACATGGATGGAAAATTGCAGCCTGAACTGGTATTCTGGGGTGTTCAGTCAGTACCAGCATTGTGTCAAAATAAAATGAGCAGCTATTACATTAGTGGACTGGTGGGCATTAGTGCTGGGGATGAGAATGGCACAAATGGTCTTGTGTGTGCCAGCACTGATATGAAATTTAGGTATTTGGACTTGGTCGAGCCGAATCGTAACTCAAGCATTATTTCGTCGGCTTTTAATTTTCAGGCTAAAAATTGTGCAGATAATTCTTCACATGGTATATCGACATCTAGTATTCTTCCAAGCAATGTGGCTTATGAGACCAGACAGATAGAGGGTAATAAGGTCTTGCTTGAATTGGACCAACAGTATTCGAGTAATTCGAATAGCAATGCAACCAATTATTCTTCAGCCGCTTTTACTTATCAAAGTCGGTTTACTCATCATCAAGATGCAATTACTGATCTATCTATTTGTTATAATCCTTTGAAAAATAAAAATCAACCGCTTCTAATTACTGCGGCTAGAGATGGTACCTTAAAAATTTGGAGATAATTTTTTATACATGTATTTTTGCTTTTTATATACATATTTTTTTTTTCTCTCTAATTGAGATTATTATTTTATATTTTGTACAATATTTAAATAATAAATATTTTCCATGAGTTTTTCTTCTAAAAATTTTAATTAGGTTTATTTAGGAATTTTACAAAGTCTTTTTTATTCTTCCTATAGTTTTTTGTTTTCAGATATTTTCACCAGACTTGTTCAGGTTTAAGCTGAGTCAAAACTAAAATTTTTTTAATTTTTAAATCAATGAATAAGCGTCCAAGGCCAAGAAAAAAAAAATTTTGCTATTAGAGTGATTTTAAAAAAATTGCAAAATTTTTTTAATTTTTAAATAAAAAATGAAATCGCCAGCTAATTTTCAAAATATTCTTAAGTTCTTCTCTTTTGCCTTTCTTAGCTTTTGGTCAGCGTTCTTCAACTTGGTCTTGGTTAGAAAAATGCTGTCCTCTAAGAAAATAAGCCATTGAGTTAAAAAGATGATAATCAAAAAGAGAAAGACAGGTTCTTATTTTTGGAATAAAGTCCTACATTTTCAGAACGACTTTCTAGAAACAGCTAAAAGTGTATTGCCCCTTGGAAATTCCACCAAACACATAGCATTATCTTTTCATCAAAGCAACCATTTTTTACCACTGTTAGAGCTTGTTGAGATGGGTTCAATAATTGATTTCTGTTATAATAATTTCGAAAATAAATCCATTTTTCAACACAAGTATTGATACGTTTGAAAACTCGGTAACGTCTGTTAGCTTTGTTGATCAAATTTAGATGAGAAGATATAGTCGATTATGATGTGTAATTACCACTATAAAAAATATTGTACCCTTCAAACCTTTCAATAGACATTTTCACGAGTTACTGGTGCAGTTAATAGGTCTTTTTTTTTAAAAAAAGACATAACAGTTCCAAAATTCCAAAATTTTCATTTTAAGTTTTCATTTTATAAAATTTTTTAGAATTGAATAAACAAAGAATTAAAAAATTCTGTTCATCTTAAGATATATAATATAACTTTAAGTTTTGGACTTACAAAGATGCAATTATTAAGCGACTACTTGTTTAATTAATTCTATTTAAAATTAACTGAAATAAATAAATAAATATTTATTATTTTCAAATTTTCTTTTCAACTATTAAATACTTAGAAAAATAAATAAATGTATTTTTAAAAACTTAAACTGAAACTTAAACTTTTCTAAACTCGAATCAATAGCTTAGGACTTGCTCCGGACATCGTTAACTAATCCCCAAATTTTTGTTGAGTTTATTATTTGTTATTTATTAGAAGTACCAAACAGGTCATATGACTCGTTTTAAATTTAAATCCTAATTTCTTTTGATCAAATTATAAATAACTAAATGAAATTACTTAAATTTTTTCAAAAAATTTTAGATTAAAAAAATAAGAAAAAATCAAAGGTTAGTTTTTATGCTTCTTTATTAAGAAAAAAATAGAATAGAATAATCAAAATGCAAATATTTTGGTTTCACAAAATAATGCTAATATTACAACTTTTATCTATAATTTATTAAACAATTCTTCTTTTTTTCTAAATTATTTTGCCGAAGAGTATAAATTTTTAATAATAAATAAAATCAAAAAATTAAATAAAAAATAAATTTCTCAACATAAAAATCACTTTTTTTTTTCTTCTAGCCGATACATACTTTAATATAATTTTTACTTTTTTTGATATTTTTATTCCTTTTTTTCTTATTCTTAAAAATCTCAGCCTCAATACAGATAGACAATTTTATAAAAATTAAATAAAAATAGATCAAAATTCTTCTTTCATTAAATTCGCTGTTAAAAAGCACTTCTATTTATAACTATTGTATTTTTAGAGTAAATATTTAATAAAATAATAAAAAAAATTTCCAATAAATTTTAGCTCTATTTAAAATAGATATTTTTGCTTGAATTTTTTATATATTTTTTAATCAAGTATACACGAAAAGAATTTAGCACAATATTGTATTTGAAAAAAAAAGAATATGGCCCAAAGAATAAACATTTGATCGAATTGAACCCTAGTTATAAGTTAAACTCGGTTGACTCGAGGTCATTTGTATCACTAGCCTGGTTCGGACTGTGGGGAAAAACACCTGAAAAGCAATCTGAAGCATCGTTGAATATAGCAAGTGACAATATAAAGAGTTCTGATGCAAATGTTACTTCTCAAGAAACAAAAGTTGATACTGGTTCAACGGCAAACACAGATATTGATTTATCAGCTGGATATATTCCGGAACCACCACCAATTTTGGATGAAAATATAGTTCTAAATGCATTAGGCGAACCAACATTAAGCAGTCTTGGTCTTGCTTCTTCATGGACTCCTGTTGGATGGATTCAATCGCTTCTCGAAATCTTTCACGTCGATCTTGGTTTACCATGGTTTCAAGCAATTGCTCTTTTTGCAGTTTGTCTGCGAACATTTTTACTGCCAATAAATGTCAAGGCTCAACGAAATTCAGCCAAATTGAGAAAAATAGCTCCTGAAATGGGTCAATTAAATGAAAAATTAAGTAATGCGAAAATGACTGGAAATAACCTTGAAGGTAAATTTATTATTTAAACTGGAATTTTCTAATTTTATCAAAAATCAAAATAGTGGCAAGAGCAACTCATGAATATGTTCAATTCATGAAATCAAATCAAATAGGATTCGGTTCAATGCTTGTTCCTTTGATTCAATTTCCGTTTGTTGTGTCCACTTTTATAGCAATCCGAAAAATGTGCAAACTTCCAGTTGAAAGTATGGAAACAGGTGGTGCACTTTGGTTCACAGATTTAACTATTGCCGATCCTTATTTTATATTGCCTACTGTTGCAACAGCTTCAATTCTGGCAATTGTTTATCGTGGTGTTGACACTGGAATGAGTTCTGCGAATATGACACCAACAACAAAAGCAATTGTGTACGGTGTATCTGCTATATCATATCCATTTTTTTTGTTCATGCCAAGTGGAGTAATGTCATATGTATGCACAACAAATTTTATTTCTCTGGCCTTATCCGTTATTCTAAATGTTAATGCAGTTAAAAAAGTTTTGAAAATTCCCATTTTGACCGAGATGGATAAATTAAAAATCAAAGAAAGTCAAAAAAAGACTAAAAATTTTATTTCAGGTTTTAAAGAAAGCATTCAAAATCAAAGAATTATTGCTGAAGTAAAAGAAAGAGAGTCGTTGAGAGAGAAACAATTTTCACAAGCGGGAACCAAAGTACCAGTTAAAACTTTCAAAACAAACCCAAAAGAAACTAAAAAAAATTAAATTTAGAATTTAGAAATAAATTCATTTACAAAAATCAATAAAAATTTTTGATCAAATTATTTCTTTGTTAAATTTTGTCTTAATTTATCTATATTAAATATTACTCGTAATTTTGGCAAGCTTTTCGCTCTTATTTTTAGTCTTATTTTTTTATCATTAGTCATATTTAAGTTATTCGACAAATCTTGGGAATAATTTGCTTTCTAGAATAAAAAAACGGGTATAATTAAAAAAAGACCATAATGGACAAGACATGTAATAAAATTAATTAATTAAGAGAGCACTAGAAATTATTTCAGTTTAAATCTTTATTGGATAATTTGCACTTAATGATGGTTGTGCAAAAGTAAAAAAAAAAGTATTTTTAAGTCTTTTGAATGTCAAGTAAAAGACTTGAATTGAAGAAAAATTTAAAGACTTTTTTCCAAAAACAAAATTTAAAGTCAAGTCTGTACTTTAACTTGATGACTTTTGAACAACTCTGTTAATTAATTTACTCTTTTAGTATACATTAATTTAATAATAATAATAATAATGATAAGCTACAGCAGAAAATTCGCTAAGCCGAACAAATTTGCGGATTTTACGTCTTTTTTTAATCTATTTTATTTAAATTTATTCATATGGCAAATTTTAATATTTAAAAAATAAATAGAATTTTAAGAAATTAAGAAAGAATTTTGTTTATAGTTTTTTTTTATCTAATTTTAAAAATTTATTTTAAAATTTTTATTAAATTTTTAATTTTATACGGATTTTAAGTTGAATAAAACTATGTTTAATCTATTGATTTTCATATAATAAATTATGAATTAGTTTGCTGTCGAGTACTTTCGAATTTTGACTTTCTATCAAATGATTTAATTTTGAAGAAAAATTTTTTCTATGCGAAAATATATTCTCACATTTATATTTTAACTGAGTGGTTGCCTTAAGTTTGGAGTAAGCTATAATTGAATCAGTTTGAACCAAAGATATTTTATTGGTAATAGAAGATACATAGATAAATGAAAGCATGTTGCTCGAGCTGGCCATTTGAGTTTCATCCTGTTTGCTAGATGATATTGGTGAAGCCTCGAGAGCTAGCTCAAACGCTTGATTAGCATTGCCTTGATGCAGATCAGCCTCTGATGATGTGCCTGTTTCAATCAAATTTAAGCTCGGAATTTCACTACAGTAATAACCGATGTGAAATATTCGGATCGGTTCACCTAAATCAAAGCAAAGATAACCTCTAGAGCAATTGACTATGAAAACTTGACCTTCGGGTGTGGCCAGTATCAATTCGTCATTACCATCTTTCTAAAAGAATTATTTATATAAAAATTTAGCTTTTAAAATTTATTTACATTTATGTCAACTTTAAAATAGCTCATTACTAAAGCATTTATGTTCAAGTGCCATAGAGCTGTCTTTTGGGTAGTTAATACATTTGGCAGTTGTCTGTAAAAAAAAATATCACCATTCATAGTAATCATGTAGCCATAATTATCTGAACCATTGAAACAAATATTTGTGACAAGATAAGTCTGAATGGTCGACTTATCAATATCTTGAGTTGTTAATTCGGCAAAGAAATTCACACTCTCCTCAAATAGATTGTTTGTTTTTTGCTTGCTATTTGATAGAACCAGTGATTTTTGAATTAGATCGCTAAGAGAAGATGTAGAAGACGAATTTGACTCATTTGATTGATCAGAATTTTGAATTGGCTTGCAAACAAATGCATATGCTCCTGGTTGGGTTACCAACAAGTGCTTTTGATTTGAAGTGTCTTTTAATATATGAATTGAATTGAGCTTTGATTTAAAAACGATTTTAATCTTACAAATAGACCAACTTTTAATTTTACTTGATCAGGTAGTTCCCAAGTTTGCTCTAAAATGAATTTTCCAATGTCTTGAATTGAATAGTTATAACTGGTAGTATTCAAAGTTCCAGTAGATGATTTAGTATTTAAATTGCTTAAACTGTTGCTATTAATGGTCGCATTAGCTAGATGATTTGTATTTACCCATTTAAAAACTCTTATTACTCTATCTGCATATCCAACTATCATTCGTTTTACTCCGTTATTATCTAAATAAATTATTATCAAAATATTAAATATAATATCCAAAAACTTTATATTTACATATGTCATCAATTATGAGACTTATAGGATTTAAAAGGAGTTTTTTCTGATAGCGTAATGTCAAATCAAGTTTCCAATCGCTTGGGTTAGATTTAGCTGCTGATATATCACTAGCGTATCTTTTTTTTGAATAAACCTTGTTTAAAAAAAAATATTTTTTTCATAAATTCTTATTTAAAGCTTATTACTGAGCTAATTGTAAACAAATAAACGTATCCAAGTGCGTCAAGAACAATCAACATTTTGGTATCATTATCAGTGATGTTATCACAAGCAAGGCAAGTTATCTTATTCAGAAAATTAATTTTTTTCAAAATTTAGAAAAAAAAAATTTACACTTCCTAGTGGTTTTGAGTTCTTTAGCCAAGGACTTGCTAATGAGCCTTTATAAATCAATATATCACCATTAATTGTTCCAATTATTAATTCATTTTTCTAAAAATAAATAAAAAATAATTTTTTTTCAAATTCATTAGAAATTTTGAAAGTTAAACAAAAGACAAATTGACATTTTCCAACAACAACTTACATTGTCTTGATTAATGTCATCGATTAAGATACATTTTGGATAAATGGCATGAGAACCAAAATCACATTCAACTTGAGAGTTGACACTTATACATCTGCACGAATTCATCATCTATTTAATAAGTAAATTTTATTTTGTTTAAGTCAATATTCTTTAAAACTGATTTTTTCACATTGCATCTTATTGCAATAAATAAAGAAGAGTTTCAATAAAGATTTTTAGATTTATTAATTATTAATTTATTAAAAATGAATTAATGCTTCATAGTTGGATTTTTCATTAAGAGTTAATTATTCTCTCTTGAATTGATTTAAGACAAATTTTTTAAAATTATTAAAATAATCGTTTTCAATAGAATTTCGAAGCTCTTCAAAAAATTCAAAATAGTTCGAAATGTTATGGCTTAAAAAAATTATCATTTAATTTAAAAATATTTAAAAAAATTAAAAGTCTTACATCATTAGGATTGTGTGGGCACTAATTTCTTTGGTAAATAGCAAATGATAGATGTAGGCTCTGGTGAAATTTTTACAAGAATAACAAGTGCAATTTTTTTTCAAAGGTCCAAAGTCTTCGGAAAATTTTTTATCATTCAAATTAATGACTAAATCTTCTTTGTTCAGTTTTTCAGACTCTGTATCATCCAATTTAATTCTTTTCTTTGAAACTTCATCATCATCACTTTCATACTGAGGTTTTTTAATCAAATCATTTTCAAACTCAAAAATAGTTGCATAGCCTTTTTTCGTGATTACATAAGGATATGTGCCGGTAAAAATATCAAAGCCTAGTTCAACTGCTTCAACTACTTGATCAGGTCTGGCGGGAAGTGAAAATATTTTGAATTTATTTTCATCTCCATCCATTGTTATATCATTCTACAATTCTAAGAAATAAATATGATAATATTCAATTTTAATTTTTATTTTACATCTACTATTTGAATTAATTTTTTATATTTTTGAACATCGGTTATTGTCAAACTTGATTTATCTCGTTCAAAACCATGGTAAATTGATCCTTTTTTTTTCAATAATATTAAAAATTGAAATTTTTAAATTTTTTTTTTATTCTCAATAAATAATTTCAAAATTTTTATTTAAGATTTAGTTTTTATTAGGGTATCATTTTAAATGATTGCTATCAAGATTTAAAAAAAATTTACCTTTAAATTTGTAATTTGAATTTTTTAGATGTTCTGTAAAATATTTCCTATTTTCTAAGTCATTATTTCCAACTAGAGGCATTATAATTTCAGTATTCTAATCGTATTTATCAAATTATTTAAAAAGAATTTTGGTCATAAAACTGCATTTTACTCTAAATTTTTCTCTTTGATCTCCAAAAAACCAATCAACAAAACTTTTTGTTCGCTCCATTGCTTTTCTAATCTGTTTTTTAGATTCAATCGAACCATCAAAATCATCATAAGGACATTCAACAATGTCAAAATGTACATTTTTTATAAATTCATCAAATATATCAGATGAAATTAGAGTTTTTCCTCGTTTGGACCAAACAGCAATTTTTTTTCCTTCATTAAATCCGTTTTGATAAGATTTAGAATTATCATGAACAGACAAATAAGTAATGTAATCCTTCATGGCAATAAAATTTCCAAATGATTTTCCCATTTTAATCAAACTATCTTTGCTCTCTATTCTTAAAGTTTTTTTACAAATTTAAAAATTTATTTTAATTCTTTCTTAATTACAAGGTAGAGAATGGAATTTCTATTATTTTGGGTATAAAATTGATATGCTTCAATAAATCATTGGTAATAAATGGAATAGCACCTAAATTTTTAACTTTTTACACATAAGATTTACATTAAGTTTTACGATATGTTACCAGTTGACATGAAAAGAGTGCAGGTGGGAGTTTTTGCCAATTTAATTGGATCATTTTCTGAACATAGCTTACCGATTTTCTCCAAACAGTCAATACCACGTTTGGTATGCTTTTGAATTTCAAACCTCATCTAATTAAACTGCTAAGGACCTGCATTAATTTAATTTGGATGCCAAATTACTAGCATTTAGGACAAAAAAGAGAACATGTTTATACATTTTTTATTTAAAACTATTTTGTCTCTAAATAAACTCATTTTTAAATTTGGCATTTTTAAATAAAAACAAATTTAGACCATTGGCCACTTCCATTGGTCTTTTGGTGGCTTGGCAACAAGAGGCTCCCATGGTTTCCATTCAAGCATCTTTCTTGATAGAATCAGCTCATACTCAGCTTGCTTAATCACTTCTTCAATTTGGCCACAATCAATTTTCTTTTCCAATTCGACCGGATCTTGAATTGTTTTTACCAAATTAAATCGGCTTTCAACTATTTGTTTGGTCTGTTGCTTATAAGCAGCATTGTCGGGCATTTTATTGAGGGTTTTGAGAAGTTTTTCATACAAAATTGTTAGAGAGAGGTGGGGATTTTTGCTTACGGCCAAACCGGTTAGCCTGGTTGAATCTTTTAAGACTCTAGACGCCATTTTCTAAACAAGTTTTAGAATCATATATGTCCTGATAAGCTTCAGATTTTTATGTCTGATAATTTTAATTAAAAAAAAAATTTAATATTTAATTAATTTTTATTTATTTTTATGACCTTCAAAAAGAAATTTTTCCAAAAAAAATAAAATTTTCCATTTTTAAAACAATTTTTCTCCAAAAAAAAAAAGAAATAAAAATAGACAAATGTTTGTTCCGAACAAAGTAAGTTAATCAATGAGCTTAATGCCAACACGAAATTTAATTTGGTGCGTTGAAGAAAATACGGGACCTTAGTTTTAAATTACAAGTTTAATAAATCTAGGCTAGTAATTAAGTCCGAGCAGTTATAGCCTTTATTTTAAAATCGTCCCTATTTGAAATAGAATAAATTAAATACATTTAGCTCAGACTTGAAAAACTTTGAAAATGTTCCAAAGCTAGTTGCCGAAAAAGTACAAAAAAAACTTAGATTAAACAAAATAAATGAAGAGAAAAATTAGATTGTTTTTTTTTTATTTTCAATTTAAAATATTTTTTATCTTTGTTTTACTTATTGTTGTTTAAATGTCGTTTTCGTTATTCGTCGAGTTAGATGCTGAATTGGCGACGGTACCTTTACAAAACATGTTTAATTGGATTTTTTTTCTAGCATTTTAGGGCCGAAATTTAAACAGTTTTGGCTATTCAAAAATTCAAGTATATTAAATATAGAAAGCTATTTACTATTTACTTTAATTTATAAATTTATTTTAAATTTTTTTTTAAACTTTTGATTTTCAACATGGGCTAAAATTTATAATTAAATTTCGGTCAATAAAATGAGAACAAAAATTAAATTTTTAACCCAAAAAAAAACAGAAATAAATATTTTAAAAATTAGTACAAAACGGAAAAATAGCTAGAGAAATAATCTCAGATCACAAACTTCGTACTCTGAATAAAATTTCTGTAAAATTAGACAATTAATTCTAATAATTGTCTTTTGAATCAAAATTATTTGATTATTTTATATTCATATTAATTATTTTTCTAATTGTTATTAATTTAATAAAAATTGAAAACTTGAATTGAAAAATTTTATTAACATTAATCTAGTATCACACATAAATTTTTAAATTAAAAAAAAAACTTATTTATAACTTATTTAAATGGTCTAATATTCAGACATTTTGAATTTATTTTACTAGCTTTATTTTTTCTATGAAAATTTAGAGAAATTAAATAAAAAATTTATTAAGACAAAAATTTTTAAAATAGATTTCATTCTGTTTTTTTTTTGAAACTTGAACAAAATTTCTAATTTAATATAGTTCCCATTATTATTCAAAAAAAAACCAAACTAACTTTTAATTACCTAAATTGGTGGGGGCGTTCTCGGCATTATTTTTTACAACAGGATCTAAAATTTAAGTAGACAAATAATTGAGAAAAATTTTTTTTGATTAGCTTTAAATTACAAAAATAAGGATGATCCATAGCCTGTCTTGCGGTAAGTCGTTCAGCATGATCGTATTTAAGCAATTTATCTAGAAAGTCAATAGCCTCGGCAGTGACTAAGTGCTGGTTTTCACTGTGGGTGAAGCGTTCCCATCTTTTTTTCGAATGTCTACCGAGAATATCATTAAATCGCGGATCCAATTCAATATGATACTTTTCGATATATTCAAATAGCTCGTCAGTGCCTAAAACTTTAGCTATTCTAACCAACTGATCATAGTTATCGTGACCGTGAAAGAATGGCTCTTTGCGAAATATTAAACTGGCAAGCATGCATCCAAGGCTCCACATGTCCAAAGAATAGTCATAGTATTGATAATCGACGAGAAGCTCTGGACCTTTGAAGTATCTAGACGCAACACGAACATTGTATTCTTGACCTGGGTGGTAAAATTCAGCTAGACCCCAGTCAATCAATCGTAGCTAGTTAAGATAGAAATTATGGCTTTGTTTTTTATTTTTATTTTGATGGCTATATTTACTCGTCTATTTTCGTGATCAATCATGACGTTATGGGGCTTGACATCACGATGCATTATTCCCATACTGTGACAAAAATCTAAGGCTTTTAGCAACTCAAATAGGTAAAAACGAATGTCATAATCAGACAAGGTCTGGTAGAACTGCTAAAATTATTATTCTTGATTTTTTTCAAATTTTAAAAATTTTAAATAAAAACACTACTTTAAAATCAGTGTTGTTTACATATTCCATAATTAATGCTGGAGTTCTTGACTAAAAAATAAAGTTTAGCTTATTTCATTGAGAAAAAAAATTTTTTGTTCACTATTGGGTCTTTGACAACATCGTACAGTGAAATAATGTTGGGACCACTGCGTAAATTGTGTAAAATTTTGATTTCTCTTTTAATTTTCTTTTTTTTAACTGGCTTTAGAGAAAAATTAGATTACAAAAAAGATGAAGCAGAGATTAACGTTTAATAAAATACTTTAAGAATTTTGATAACTATCTTTTCATTATTGGCAACATTAAAGCCTTCGAATACCTCACTGTATTTTCCACGGCCAAGTTTGCGCACTATTTGATAGTCGTCTTGATTGCCCCATTCGACCACATGCGATTCGTAGTCCCAGTACTCGCGAGGCTTGTGAGCATTGACGTCCGCATAGACGCGTGATTGACTCGGAGTGGCCATAAAATTAAAATTTTATTCAATCTAAACAAAATGAGCAAAAAATATAGAATGTCCCCGTGTGCAGCGAGGCCGCTTCACCTTGATCTTTCAAATAGTTAGTTTAGAATAGCTTAATTTGTTATCTAAATGCTTCGTTTTATGTTTCATCTTATATTCAAAATTTTTATTGTTAAAAAAAATCTTAATAAATAATAACTTAGTGTGTTGTGTGCAAGCATAGACTCTGTTTTATTTTATTTTTATTTTTTTTCTAGTTGCTAATGCGCTATCTTTACATAGGTTTAATATGTCGCTTACCAAGTACTTTGTTTGAACGTATTCGTTCGAATACATGGAGCAAATTTGAGTTGAAATAATTCGGCATATTATTTTTGACTTGCAATCATCGCGATGCATTCAATTATAGAAATTTCTTACTGAATTAATGAGTATGTTGAAATTTTGTCTTGAAAATTTTATTTTCTGCAATTGCTGCAATTTTCTTTAAAAAAAAAATTTTTTTCTTAACTAAAACTTAATTTTTAAAATACTTTAAATTAAAAAAAAATTAGTTTTAGACTAAAAAAATCAATACTTTCTATCTACTTAAATGAAAATTTATGATAATTTTTTTGATCATATAAAATGCATTTATTTGAGAGCCCACAATTTTTCTGAAATATTATTGATTACAAAATTATCATTGAAATTTTGAATAATTATCAGTATGATAATTGAAAACAAAATGATCTCTAATTTTTAATTAATTAAAAAAATAATTTTAAAATTTCTTCTAATTAAACATCCAAAGTATATGTCGCAAAAAAAAAACTGATAGAAAAACAAAAATTTTTTAATAAGACGAATTTAAGAAAGTTTTTTGTATTTGTTAAACAAAAAATGATCAAAATAATTTGGACACACATTTTTGATTGATAATGTGTATCCAAAATTTGAGTCAATAAGGTTAAAAATGAGTAAGATATTTAATTTGTTTGTTGGTTATCTAAAAATTGTTTCCTATTTTCCAAAAATTAATTGGATTAACTTTTTTTCCAAAAAGCTCAAGATATTTGAAAGGACTTAGCAAATAAACTTAATAAACCAGCTGAAAATTTTCAAATTTCTACAATAACCTTAAATGTTATCTTTTAATTGATCTCTAATCTCAAATATATGTTGATAAACGAGACTGTTGGCTTTTAATAAAAGATATTTGCCTAATACTTGAGATAAGGTCCCGTTTAGAAAATTAAATCTGCCAATGAAGCAATTCAAGCTGAAAATTACTTGCAATAAAACAACCGTGCTGCTTTTAAGGGTTAATGGCTTGTATTGATAAAATTTCCATAAGTAGATACTTCCAACTGAGTTAAAAATAATTTTGATAAAATTTCCTCAAGCTAGGTAAAAAAAATTAACACAGTTTCAAAAAGAACCACCAGCTATCATTGAAATAATGGCTGAAAAAAATTTTAAATATTAAATCAGTCGGAAGCTGTAATGACAACTATTTAAAAATTTTCAGATAGATAGAACATTCAATAATTTTAGAAGCATGAAAATAAAATTAATTTCCAAAGTTATGTTTCATTTGAAATAATTTAAAAATTATAATTAATTTATTTTAAATAATGAATAATTTCTAATATTTTTTTTTTTCAATCTTCAATCTTCAAATTCCAAAATGAGATTAGAAAAAAAATTTATTTTATCAGTTATATTAGTTCTAATTAATTTATCTGATCTGTCTTTAGCTTATAACTTTGTGGAAAGACTTAATGTAAATATATTACCAAATTCGAATGCATATTTCCACTTTGAATTTAAATCAAAATGGCCGAAAAAAATCAATTCACAGGTTGAAAATTTTGAAAATTTTCCAAAAATAATCGGAGATTTAGTATCAAAATTTGATATTGATGAGTTATCATTAAGTCTTTCTCAAGGAAAATGGAAGTATAAACAATGGGGAATGCCATTAGAAAGTGCACCGTCAGGTGGTGAGCTTTGGGCATCTTTTAAAGATCAACTTGATCAGAATAAGTAAGCTTTTTTTTGAAATTTAAGATTTTCCTGATATTTTTGAAAAAGAATCGACACTAACTGGTTGCAGACTAGTCGTGCAATATCTGGTCTTTTCGGCTTATCTATTAACCTTGGAGAAAATCCAAATACCGCAATTCCAAATTTCCTAATACTAAGCAATAACAAAAATAATTCCAATCTAAGATATGCGTCTATTCCAAATGAAATTGTCTGTACAGAAAATTTAACACCATGGATTAAACTATTGCCTTGTGCAAAAAGTAAAGGCTTAGCTCAATTGTTTAAATCAGCTCCTAAACTTTTTGAATCGCACTATTTTATGATAAATCTTAATTTCAAAAGAACTTGCATGGTAAATAAATTTTTGATTTATATGCAAATTAACATTTCAATTTTGCAATGAAGGACTATACATGCTCTAATTTTGAATTTGATTTGAGACAGACTTTATCATTGATAAATAATGTTGACATGATCACTCGTCAATTGAATGACAAAGAATCTACTTGGTCGTTTTTTAATATCTTTCAAAATAAAGTAAATGGTCTGTGCCCAGTCGCCAATGAATCACTAGTTTTATTGAACTTAGCAAAAAAAGCTGTGAGTATCCAAATGAATTAAATTTAAACCATTTAATTTCTTTGTTTAAATTTAAACCAATTAATTTCTTTGTTTAAATTTAAACCAATTTGAATTAAAATTGAAGGCTTAAAATTCAGATTAATTGATTTTTTAATTTTAATATCTTTATTTTCATTTGATTCTTTAATTTGATAATTTATTAAAATTTAATTTTTTTTACCAGAGTAAAGGAAAATGAGAATTAAAAAAACATATCACAATCATATTCCAAAGTATATAAGTAAAAGTTCGTTCGTTATTAAAAAATAGTGAAATTTAAAACAAGAGTGCTATTACTAAAGATGTTATTAAACTGAAAGTGTCTTCATTAAAGCTTTATTTTTTGAAACACATTCACAAAAGTGTTTTTTTTATTTGACTTGGTTTTTACAACAGATCTGGTTTTAACATTAACAAAGACTTTATTCTGCCAGTTCGTTCGTCAATACTCATTAAAACTAAAATAAACCTTATTAAAAAATTTAATTTACTTAAAATATCAAAATGTTAATTAGTAAATTTTTTTTATCAAAATTAGCTCGTACTTAAAACTAATTGATTTTGATAGAAATTCTTCAGCATTCAAAATTTAAAAACTACTTAATTGACTTTAAAATTACCGTGATTTTTATTTTAAAAATTTGAGTGGCTTTAAAATGAAAAAATTTTTTTTGAATAATTCTTAATCATCATATATTTTCTGTATCATATTTTGTAATTTTTATTATCATTATTTATTTAAATGAACGCCTTAAAAGCGATGTAAAGTAAAAGAAAAAAGGAAACAAAAATTAGATAGATAGTTTCACAAATATATAATAATGTTAATTTTTTTTAAATTATAGTCACTAATTATTATTCATTTTTCCTTTCTCAATAAAAATATAGTAAAATTACAAATGAAATAGAACTAATGCAACACATATTATTAATTTCAGCATAATTCTTCTAATCAATTCCACAAAAATAAGAGCCTCTTCGAATATATTAATTTTTAAATATTGATAAGTTTTAAAATATAGCAAATTCTTGGTATATTATTGCTTTAAGCAGTGAGCAAACTTTCGATCTAAAGCTTTAAGCTTCTTTTGGAATCGAAAAATAATTATATTCTGGCTATCTAAAATATTCTTTCTTATGCATTAAAAATGCTAAATAAAGACATTGCTTTAATCATACCGATGAGACAATTAATAAAGAAAAAATTTCTTCACATAAAAATCAAGTAACTTGAAATCAAAAAATTTTTTTTTATTAATATTTATGTGATTATATAATCAAAAAACAACACAAAAGCATATTTGCTTAGAAGCATCATATTTCTTAACTGAAATATATTACTCAAATAATTTTTTTTATTAAAAGTTATTTTAATTTTCTTTATTTATTTATAATATTTAATTAAATTTAGAAAACAACATTGATCCCAAGCTCAAAATCAGACGAATTGTATTTATACAATTTGAATGATTACTTGAAAAATACCAAAGAATTCAATCCAATTATAGTTCAACAACATGAAATAGAAATAGCCAATTCTTCACCAATTTCTATACAACGATTTATCACTGGTAACAATGTCAATATACTTATTACTTTTTTCTCTAATTTAAATCTAAAGATAAAAATGAAATTAATTTTGGAATCAAGACCACAATCACTAATGAAAATAGTCGAGAAATATCTGCAATTTATTTTGATACTATTCCATGGTACTTCAGGGTCTATATAAGCAGTCTAACTATAAAAGATGTAGAAAATGACATTGATGTTAAGCCAGAATCTATTTCTTTCAAACCAGGTTTGGACCGTCAAAAACCGCATCAAATTGAAATAAAGCTAAATCTCCGACCGAAAGGGGTTTATTCAGTATATTTTAGAGCTGATTTTGGCTATTTAAAATGGGATGAATTTCCTCCAGATGTTAATCATGGCTTTTATATTAATCCAGTTTTGGTAACCATAAATCCAAGCGAAGAAAATATTAATATTTACTCGGAACCTTTATTGATGAATTTGCCAACACCCGACTTCAGTATGCCGTATAATGTTATATGCTTGACATGTACCGTAGTAGCTATAGGCTTCGGATCATTTCACAATTTTACTACGCGTAAATTCAAATTTATTCAGTCGAAAACTTTATTGGAAAAGCTAAAATCATTTTTTAAAAAATAGGAAAATTTTTTTTCAACTTCTTAAATGACTAAAATATTTTAAAATAAAACAGTTTTTTTATTTAAGCTTTTATTTTTAAAAATCTAATACATCGGAATAAAATCTGAAATATTTAGAACAAAAATGAAAAAAAATAAAGAATAAGAAAAAACAGTAATTTAGAATGAATCAAATTAAAAAATCAGCTACTTTGATTATATCAAGTGCTATTCAAAAAAGTGTCAATAATTTTAACTACAAAGTAATGTTACTTAAACGAAATAGTCGCATGAGAACTGCGCCAAATTTTCATGTTTACCCGGGAGGTAAATACGATGAAGCAATTGATGAATCGTTGAATTGGCTAGACGTGTTTTTTTTCTCGAGAGACTTAGAGAAGATTAAATCTAATCCGAAATTATTGCGTAAAATTTATTTTAATGACTTAATCAATAATAACTCAATAGGAAGTCTAGAGAATAAACAAACGAATAATAGTCTTTCTATACCGCTTGAATTGTCCTATAGACTTTGTGCAATTAGAGAGACATTTGAAGAGACTGGACTCCTACTGGCTATGAAAAAACACAAATTAGACACACAAGCTAAGCTTTATTCAAGCTATTTTAAGGAAAATATTAATGAAATAAAAGATTGGCATAAAATAATCAAAAGAGACTCATCAAAATTTGTTGACATGTTTTTAGAAATGAACATTATTCCTGACGTGTTTGGTCTTCATGAATGGGCAAATTGGATCACACCAGCTCACGAAAAAATTCGTTTTAATACCTTTTTTTTTATGTGTTTTTTACACGATGTACCATCAAACGACTGGTTAGACATAAACACTGATGAAATAGATTCATTAGAAGTAAAATAATTTTGGCTTCTTTATTGACTAGGAAAGCATTTTCTAAAAGGATTAAAATTAATTTTATTTAACTAATAGTTTCAAACGATATAAAATATCGACAAGCAAAATATTTTAGAAAAGTATCAAATAACTATTAACGGATATGACGTCTAAATTCAAAGGTCTTTTGTTTACTAATTATTTAAATGTGATTTTTCTACATGTTATTTTCTTTTATACTAGAATATTCAAAAGTCAAAATTAAATTCATTTAAAGGTTAACTTTATTTTTTAGATTTAATTCTTCACTGTTTTTTTTTAGAAAAATTAGTTAAAATTTAAGTTTTCGAAAATAAAGATTTTGAATGTACAATTTTAAAATTAAGTATTTTAAGGATTATTAAGATTAAAAAAAATTAATCTCTTTTAAGTTCTAAAGGAAATATAAAATTGTTTATTTATTAATCATCAAAATGGGAATTTTGTATGAAAAATAGATAATCTATGAGAATTATTGAAAAAAAAAGAAACATTTTTTTTAAAGGAAGAATAATTTACAAACAAAATAAAACATTAACGTCGTAAATAAATTATTCAAGAGATTTTATCAAATGAATTAAAATGTTACGTAACTTTTTCATAAGTTATTATTAGGTAATCTAGTTACAAAATTAATTGATAATTGTTATTTTTTAAAAAAGCTTTGAAAATTTATTTCATTTTTCTCAAGATTTTTATTGCGAAAATAAATTTTATTTCAGAAATAAATGTGATTGTTGAGCTTTTTAACTTGGTTACATTATATCAGATTTTAGACACAATGCCATAGTATCCATAATTGAAATCAGTCTCAATTTAGATCACGAAGAAATATATTTCTTATTTTTACGATTATTATATAATGAGATTAGCTAATGCACTTGCCAATCTACTAAAATTGAAATAAAATCTTAAAATTTTATGCATGTCCTAGCGATTTAGATTTGCTTTTTTCTTAAATCTTTTTTTCCTGTGTTATTTAATTCAATTAGAATTTATAATTTAAATTTTTGGGTAGCTAAAACTTCACTCTGATTACGGTTTAGATTAAAAAATAAAATTCTTTGGTGAAAAATAAATAATTTTTAGAAAATGAAATTATCAATTTGTTTAAATAAAAGAAGAGAATTTTTAAAACTTTAAATTTTTTTGAAATAATTTTTGTTCAAAATATTTAAGCTTTAGATTTTGCTCAGAATTGTTAGAATTCGAGATTCTTTCAAAAAAACCAAGAAAATTTTCCAAATTCAAAATTAAATTTCTTTTTAATTTTCTGCTAACCCAATTTTACCATTGAATTACAAAAGCTAATTAAACTCCTAAAGAAATTTTTTTTAAAATCTTTAAGCTGAAAGCTTTTCTAAATTTAAGGAATAGTGAACAAAATCGAAAAATTTTGATTTTCTATGCTTAAAATATCAAATAAGAGTGATGAAAATTTTCTGATTTCAAAAAATAGTAAGGGCTTTATATAATCAAAACTTCTTTTAAATTCACGATAAATAATGGCCAGTAGATTGAATTTTGTTTAGCCTAGCAAAATAAGTGAAATAAAATACTAGAGATTAAAATTAATTGTTTAATCCTAGATCAACATTTAATAATTTTGTAGAAAGAAAAATCAATTGCCATATTTTTTATTTAGATAGGTCAAAAATAATAATTTTTTTTTAATTAAAAATTAATTTTATTTTAATTTAAAATTTGTTTTTGTTTATCACATAATAGCTAATTTATCATGTCATAAATATTCATAATTTTTAAGAATATGATCATAGAAAATCAATAGGCAACAATTTTAAATATCAAACAATTACGTGTTATTTTTCGACTAAAAGGCAGAAAAACTCAAGTTATTAAGTCAGCAAAAATTTGCCTTTTTTGTTGAACATAAAGGTAATTGAAATCAAATTAAAAAAAAAACAAAGTGACGTAACTTTGTGTTTACTATCAGTCTACAGGTAGACTAATAGTAATTTAATTTTTTTTGTAAAATGATCTAAAATGTGAAGCTATTTACTCATTTAAATAAAATTTAATTTTAAGTTCTTCACTCCAAAAGAGGCATTAGAAAAAAACACTCGAAATCAGATTAAATTTATTCCGCCTCAACTCTATGAATTTAGCAGACTAGAGAGGTTTTTTAATGTGGAAAAATTAGCCGAATATAGTTTGAGACGTCAGCACTACGGCCTCACTCCATGGCAACCCATTTTTGTAAACAATCGGCACATCGGCCTCTTACCAGGTTTTAAAATTTTCAAAACTCCCATTAATCCACTCTAATAATCTCTTAATTAGGTGACTATATGTACCAAACAGTAAGTGAGCATAACAAGACAGAAATCGAGCCGGCCGACATGAGCCGGAGGCTAAATCGCATAATCAGAAACCAGTCTGATCCGACTAAGCCCATGTACAAAATAGTTTGTAACTACGACTTCGATGGTAGCCAATTACTCTCTATTGATTAAATTTTTGTTTCTTTCAAATAGATTTTTTTTTCAAGTTAGAAGTAAAATTATGTACACAAATTTTATGAATTTTTCTCCCATTAATTGTCTTGACGAAAATAAATTTTGACAGCTTTTGTCAAATTTTTTCAAGAATTGTTTGCTCTAAACTATGGATTAGATTATTTAACCAGCGTCAAAAAAATAAAATATTAAAATAAATTAAAAGAATAAATGAGCAAATATTTTAAGTTTGTTTATAACACTTTTTGTGATGTTGGCCTAAATAAACATTTTGCTTTTCACAGCTATTGACTGTTGAATAAAAAATCAAGTGCTGCTACTTAAACAGTTCTTTATTCTTGTAATTAATCATAAGAAAATATATTATATAAGTGTGGTATCATATTTAGCAGAATTAATATTGAATAAATAAATTGCATAATAGTTAGGATAACATAAAAAACACAAGATACCGTGTAAATTTGAATATTCATAATTAGATTTTTTTCAATAAAAAAAAAGTGTCACTTTGAATCTGTTTAGATGAAAGGCCCGAACTAATTTTAAAAATTAGTCCGAATTTTTTTTATTTTAGGTTGTTAGGCTGTCTAACTTTAATTCAAAATAAATAGCAAAAATAGAATTTTATTTTAGTTATTTTTTGTTGTCTTGTGTTGTTGTTGAAAATTTTATTTAAAAAAAGAAATTTTTAAGGTTTAGTGAAATTAAAAAAATATATATATGATTTTTAATGCTAAATATTAAAACAATTTATAGTGTTTTTTAAATCACTTAGCTAAAAAGTGATTTTAGAAATAGAATCATATGTTTTTAAAAAGAGAATAAAAATTAATTCTTGTTTTATGGCCTGATATGAAAGGGGTGTCGGGCAGTAGTCATAACAAAAATCACTATTTTATTCAAATTAAAGCATTAAATTAGCACGCATTTGCTTCGTGATCAAGCTAAATATTGTGAATTTCAGTTAGCTTCACAATAAACATAATTTTTGCCAAAGCACTAATCAAATACGACCTAATTATAAATTAAGGCTCAAGCCAATTGAATTTTGTTTCAGTTTGACAGGAGGTATAAAATATTCGTTTTTATATTTTATTTTCTAGTCGCTCTCATTTTTCTTTCTTCATTTCGAGCTCTCTCTGCTAGGCAGCTATACATACACACATAATCGTAGATATTAAGGATGCTAGCAGCAGTAGCAGTAGCTTATGCAAATGCGTATTTTTTTTAAATTATGCTGATTACGACAATATTAATTATAATAGAAACGCGGCGTCATTTTCTTAGAAATTCTAATATTCGCAATTTAAACTTTTAGTTAGACACTTTTGTTCTAGGATCTTTGGATCATATGTTTGTATTAGTTAGTATAAAAGCAACTCTAATTTTTCAAACATTTCTCTAAATGGGAAATAACTAACTAACTTAAGACAAAAAATATAATTATAATCATAATTTTTTTTTCTCTCTCTAATTTTTAGATAACTCAAACACGACTAAACAACGATTGTTTTTTTAAACATAGGGATTTTTGTTAATTTTTGTTGGTAGCATTTTTTTTTCCAAGCTTTGAATTTTTCAACTATTACGAATCATAAAATTCAAGATACGCAATTGAATTTTCTTGTTATAATGTCTTGTTAATAATTGTTAATTATTTCGATTTTGTGCGGATATAAATACTTGAACAAAACTCAACCAGCTCAAAGAATACTTTAAAATAAATAAATTAAATAAAAAAAAAGAAAGAAGATGTTCAATTTATTGGGTAGCCTATTGTTCGGCAATAGATCAGTAGAAAGCCAAAGTGAGGCAAATGATGTAAATACTCAAGTGGAAAGATCTCCAGTCAAGAATACATCTGAGGTGGCCAACGAGGACTGGGACATTGTGGACCGGTTCGAGGAGGCGGACAAGTGCTTGGTTGCTGAGCAGGTTGTGTACGGACCGGAGCCCCGGCCCGACATGTTTGAGCGGGCCGAGGACGACAACGACGTCATACTGGGCTCTTTTTTCGAGAGGAACGAGCACAGCACAGACGACCAGGATCGCTACAAGATTCGCAGCTACGACGATGAAGAAGTGCCCGAAGTGAAAAACAAGGATTGGCTAATCACTCCTTTGCCATGCTTGACATCTATCACTGCCTCGCAGCGCTCCAACACTGAGAATTCCGAATTGGAAAATTTGCTTATCGAACACCCCAGCATGAGTGTGTTCGTCACTGCTACATCCACATCCATAATCGACTCTATCGATTCAGATGTTATGCAATTGGTAAGCGTCAAAAATTATGTTCATATTTTTGTATCGATTTTTGTCTAAGCAACAATCGATATTTACTTAAATTTGAATTTGTATTAATTATTTTAATGTGTTTTTTTTTTAAGAAGGAAAAAAAAGAAGAGAAAAGCAGCTGTGAAAAACGCAAAGGAAATGAGATGAGCGCTGGTGAATCGCCAAATAGCACTTTGAGACGCAAGGGCAAAAAAAGCAAAAAATCAAATGCTCTATGCAACAAAGAAAATGTACGCGCTCTTTTGTTCAGTGATCCCAAAAAAGGCTCTGCTCAAGCCAAAAAATTTGATGGCAGTTTGCTTAATGGTAAACAAATGACTCGCTGCAACAAAAGTTCGGCATTCAAGTCAAACAATGTAAATTTGAATAAGAGAAAGTATCACAAATTGCAGCAACCATCTGTACTCTAAACACTCATCTATATTTATCTAGATTAGCTTAAATTTTTAAAAGCAATTTATTTCTATGTTAGCTAGATATTATTTTATTTGATATACTTTTTTTTATATTACTATATTCTATCTTTTTTTTTTGTTGAGTTAATGACTTAAACGAAATTGTGTATATAGAGATAATTGACCAAATATGAACGAAACAAACCCGCAAAAACAGATAAAAAAATCAAAAAATGTTTACTCAAAATTAAAAAAAAAATGTTTCTCTACTTGGTTATTATTTATGTATTTTTATGTGTACATATATATTGTATTTAACAAAAATAATGCTTTCGTTTTTGAGAGTGGTTTTCTTGGATAAATTTGAAGATTGAACATTGGATAAACGAAAGTTAACAAAAAAAAAACAAAAAAATTTTTAAATGAAAATTTTTTCAATTAATTTTTAGATTATTCACTTTGGATTTTTAAATTTTTTTTCGCTATTGATCTTTTAAATAACTATTGTGACAGATTATTTTCATAATATTTGAAAAAAATTTTTTAATATTTTTTTTTATTCACTTTTTTTTTAGTTTAAATTAAGCAAACAAAAAATAAAAATAAATTTTCAAACTCAAAAATTTTTTTAATATCATCCAAATTCATGATTTAAAATAAAGCGGTCACAAATAATTAATAAACATATATTAAAATTAGCCTTTTTATCATAAAATATAAATCAGAAAGCTTCCATTAGTAGATGCTTAATTTTCTTATTATTTTCGTGAGGCAAAAAATAAAATGCGAAATTGTAAAACTAAAGCATATTGTTCAAATTGATTAGAGAATTGATTACAGTAAAAACTAGACAGACTAGAATTTATTGCGATTGATAATATTTTTTTGTTGTTGCTTTGATCCGACTGGGAGATTATAATTTTATGAATATTTTTCTACTTGATGTGAAAATATAATTAATCAAATTAGAAAACTTCAAAATAAATCGATAATTAATAATTTTGTATTGATTTTTTTGGATAAGTCCAAAGTTTGCTTTTATAGACTAAATTATCGGCAGACTTGATAGCAAAACTAAATTTGTATTGACTCAAAAGATTATTTTGTTTAACATCAAAATGAGTCTAGTCTGCATACGCTTTGATAGCAAAGATTATGTAATTATCAAATAAAGATGCGCAATTTTAGATATTATTTTCTCAAACAAAGTATTATAACCCAAATTAATTTGCTTTACGTTTTATTTGCATTCAAATATTCAACATCTAATTAAAATAATTTTGAACAAAAATTTGCTCAATTTCTCAAAATGAAATTAAAATTTTTCAATTTTTGTTTTTTTAAAGCTATATTTCTGATTAACTGTATTGGACTCAAGCTTTATCAATCAACAGAATATGTTGAAATAATACCGGAAAAAAATGGTAAAGTCACTTTGCATATTTTTTGATGCATAAAACATTCCATCTCACTACTAAAATACCTAGATTATTTAGTTAAAATAGTGATATTTTATATGCCAGAAAAATTGAACAATCTTTTGAAATTTAATTGATAGTTAAGCAAAAAATTTTAATGAATAATGAAATTGAAATTAAAAAAATTATTTTTTTGGGATGCAAATATTTTATGCTTCTAAAATTTTGCCTAAATTTACTTCATCAACGTCTCTTAATTTTTTTTTATACAGAATTCTTGATCGAATACACAAGCTACTTGCACAAAAATGAAAGACTCACAATTTTGAGAAATTTTTTCTTTAATAATTTTATAAGAAGTTATTCTTTGAGAGAAAAATCTTCCATTTTCAGCTCATATCCAAGTGATTTTGATGTTGTCTACTTGAATGTAAAAATGAAATTTAAACATAAAATATCTAATAAAATAATGCTGCTTCTAAGAATCCAGTCGGATCATGGATCTTTTCAGATGAAACAAAAAAATACATAGAAAAAATTCAACATCACAAACGAATAAAAAAAAGTATTCATTTAAATGGTATTCAAAAATGCTGATTTGATCTTTAGGAAAAAATTAAAATTAAAATTCTAGCCGAAAATACCTTATGTAATGATCAGGATAAATTTATAGATAGAAAACTTTTGCAAATACAAGATGAACTCAAATTGACATCTAAATTCAAAAAGCGAAAACTGCTGCGTCATTCGGCCCAATTGATAAAACAATTGAAAGCTGAATATCTATGGAAAAAGGGAATTACAGGTGGCGGAATCAAAGTTGCCATTTTTGACACTGGCCTACAAAATAATCATCCTCATTTTAAAAACATAGTCGAAAGAGTAGATTTTACTGACGAAAACAATCCTGATGATAACATTGGACATGGAACCTTTGTTTGTGGTTTAATTTCAAGCTACAAAGAATGTCTTGGTTTAGCACCCGATGCAAATATCTACATTTTTAAAGTATTCACAAAAAATCAAGTGTCTTATACTTCTTGGTTCTTGGACGCTTTCAATTATGCTTTAATGAAAAAAGTTGACGTATTAAATCTCTCGATTGGAGGTCCTGATTTTATGGTTTGATTGCAATAAAAATTTAAAAGAAAAATTTTTTTTAATTTTTCAAAAAGGACACCGCATTTGTCCGAAAAGTACGAGAAGTAACC
The DNA here is from genome assembly GCA_016987375.1 of Brachionus koreanus. NCBI lineage: Eukaryota > Metazoa > Rotifera > Eurotatoria > Ploima > Brachionidae > Brachionus > Brachionus koreanus. The sequence continues at coordinate 1,389,307 of PJRA01000313.1, read as the reverse complement.
TCCAAGCGAATAATTATGGTATCAGGTATTGGAAATGATGGTCCTCTCTACGGCACTCTAAACAATCCTGCCGATCAACTAGACGTAATTGGAGTGGGCGGCTTAGGCTCAGATGAGAGAATAGCTAAATTTTCCAGCAGAGGAATGACTACTTGGGAGCTTCCATTTGGCTATGGTAGAGTAAAACCTGATATTGTTACTTATGGAACTAATGTGTTAGGTTCGCAAAAAAATGGAGGATGTAGAATTTTATCCGGTACTTCAGTAGCTTCCCCTATAATAGCTGGAGCTGTGACTTTGCTTTTAAGCTCTTTAAATGAAAATCAAAAACGCCGCATGAATCCGGCAAGTATGAAACAAATTTTAATGGCCAGTGCTGATAGAATCAAAGATGCCAACATGTTCGAACAAGGATTTGGAAAATTAAATTTGATTAGAGCTTATAAATACCTGCAAAATTATAAGACTCAAGTCAGTGCTGTTCCTAGTTACATTGACTTGACTGAATGTCCTTATTTTTGGCCTTATTGCACTCAACCATTGTATTATAGTGGAATGCCAGTAATGATAAACGTCACTATACTCAACCCTTTGAAAGTATCAGGAAGAATCGAAGCACCTGTAATTACATTAATTGAAAATAATTGAAAAATATGTAAAATTTTTATTTTAGCCAATATGGTATGCATCGCGCAAAACAAACGGACACTTTTTAAAATTAGATTTTGCTTATCCATCTGTTTTATGGCCTTGGTCAGGTTATTTGAGTATTTCAATAACTGTAGATAGTTTAGCCAGTGAGTTTGAAGGAATAGTTGATGGAGTTGTTCGTTTCAAGGTACACTATGATTCAAATGACTTTTTAAACGAAATAAATTTGTATGTAAAAGCAAAAATTATTCCGACACCTTCGCGTAAACAGCGAATTCTGTGGGACCAGTTTCATAATTTAAGATATCCGGCCGGCTACTTTCCAAGAGATGATTTACGAATGACTAATGATCCACTTGACTGGAATGGAGATCATGTAAATTAACAAATTAAATTAGGAAAAATTTTTTTTTAATTAAAATTTTTTTTATTTTAGATTCATACAAATTTCAGAGATTTGTATCAATATTTGCGAGACTCTGGTTATTTTATAGAAACTCTTGGTCATAGCTTTTTATGTTTTAATGCCTCTAACTATGGTAAGAAGCTTTAATCTGAAATTCATTTCTTATTTTGGAAAAATAATTTGGAATTGATTTCTATTTTATGGATTGAGAAAAAGAAAATTTTTTGAAAACTTCAAATTTTGATCATTTTTAAAGGTTTTTAGAAATTTTTGTTTTTAAAGGAACATTGATGATTGTGGATCCGGAAGAAGAATTCCATAAAAAAGAAATAAAAAAAATTGTAGGCGATATTCTAAATAATGAATTGTCGATAATTGTTTTTGCTGAATGGTACAATACAACAGTAATGAAAGCTGCCAAATTTTACGAAGAAAATAGCAGAAAATGGCTCACGCCTTTGACTGGGGGTTCAAATATCCCAGCTTTAAATGGTAGCTAAATAAAAAAAAAACATAAAAAAAATTTTATTAAAATTATATTTAAGACCTATTGGAACCATTTGGAATAGAATTAGGAGATAGAATTTTTGATGGTGAATATCAAATAGGGGAACATGTAGGCATTTATTCGTCAGGCAGTTCAATCACAAAGTTTCCCAGCTCTCAAAATAATTATGTCATATATAGAAATTTAAGAGACGAAGGTCAAATTTTTTTGGCTGACATAGCTAATAAGACTGTAAAAAAATCAAAAACTGAGCTTGTACCTATTCTAGGCTTAGCTCAGCCGAGTTTTGAATCTGGTCGGATTGTAGTTTACGGCGATTCAAATTGCATTGATTCTAGTCATATGAAAAAAGATTGTTTTTGGCTTTTATCAGCATTAATCGAGTACGCATCACATAATGTTCTCTATTCAGCTTTTAAAGAGACTAATTCAGAAAATTTTTTAAACAAAAATTTAAAAAAAATTGAACGATTAAAAAAATCTGATTTTGAAAGTCATTCAAAGGTTTTAAGCAAAAATCAACACATTTATCTTCAATGTCCAGAAGTTGTCTATGGCAAAGGCACATTCATTGAATATGTAGACTTTGATTTTGTACCCACTGATAAGTAAATTTTGAAATTAAAACTAAAATTAAAACTATTCTATTAAACTAATTAGAAATTGCTTCAATTTTTTGAAAATAAAAAATTGTTCTATTGAGGAAATTGTTCTCAAAGAAATTAGAGACGAAAGTGAAGATGCTGTTCAACAATTATATGTAGACAATGACCAAAAAAATATTATACAAAATGAATTTGATACTAATTTGAATTTAAGCTTTTGGGAATTTGGTTTTCTGCCATTCACTATCATTATTTTTGTACTTTATTTATTGTACAAAAAAATCTCAAAAACAAAATTGAGAAACAAAAGAACTAACTATAAAAAATGAATAAAATTTTTTCTAAAAATTTTGTATTTAGTTGTGCATATTGGATATAAATAAATTTTAAATTAAAATTTTAGATTAAAAATAAAATGAAAAAAAAACACAATTATTAATGGATTTCTTATTGATTACAATGAATTTGAATGTTGTTTTGGTAATAATTAATTTTTTATAATCTAATCTTTTTTAATTTTTCTTAATGAATGATTTATAATGAACGTGTAAAAAAAAATTAGTTACTGTGCATGCTATACTTTAAACTGTATGCACTTAACTTTTTATAATAAAAATCGACCCTATTCTATCCTAGCATATAGGGGAGGCGCTCATTTTCTTTTCAAGTACTTTTTTGAGCAATAGCTTCGATCTGACACAGAGGCTACTGCATCGAGTTGATCATCCTCTTTTGATGAAAGGGGTTTAAACATGCGCCCTGTATTGCAGAGATATTTTGAAGATTTTTCCACCCTCAGTGGATTTTGAACCCTCGATCCTCTGCTCTGCATGACTAACACACAAACCGCTCGGGTATACTTAATTTTTTAGGATATTTTAAATTATTTTCTCTTTATTATTATTTTTATCAACATAAGTATTAAATTTGGATCTCATTGCTTATTTTTTCCTATATTTAAAATTTAATTTAGAATAAAATTTATTTATTTTAAATTAAACAAAGCTAAAAAGCAATGGAGTCCAAACCAAAGAAATTCTAAAAACTCTCCAATTTTCAATAGATTGTTTTTAACTATTCATTAAAAATTTTTCAGTAAAGGGCTGGAATTAAAATATAATAATAAATAAATTAAAACAATTGAACCATATTAAGGAAAATTAGGCAAAAAAACAAGTGAATTCAACAAGCAAAAATATTATAAGACTAAAATAAAAAAAAAATTTTTCAAATTTAAAAAAACTTTTTAAGATATACTATTTTCACTAAGATTTTTTATCCAGAAATTTCTTAATTTTAGAATTTAACTATTGGATATTTAAACAAAAACCAAAAATCAAATTTGATGAGTATGAAGATAATTCAATATCTTTTAAGCCTAGATTATGAGTTAGACGTTGATTATTCGAATTTGAATTTTGATATTTTAGTTGAGCTCAACCACTAGAACCTTTAGTTTCAACAGGAATGGAAGCTCTCAACATTATATGTGTGAGCACATTATTATAATTGCACATAAAAAATCAACAACAATATTCGAAAAATACCATGATACCATAACAGGTTCAAGGCCTAATCCAGGGTGGAAAAAAGGCCCAAAATTGGCATTTAATTCAAAATAATAAATAAATAATTAATTAATTTTTGTTATTTCATGTTTATTTTTTGATGCTAATTATATTATAAACATTTTATAAAATTTTTATGAGAATAAAGAAATTTTTTTGATACCATAGGAAAATAATAAAAACTAAGTAAAAATGACACTTTATGCATAAATTTAATCAATATAAAATTAACGTTCCAAAATATATACCATGTTTCTTCACTGTTGATAATTCAAGAAAAAGTATTTCGAAACGAATTAAAATTAGCATAAAAAAGGTTTAGAGAAAGTGTTTAAAAAAAAATTTTTCCATATAGAAGAGCATAATTTGAAAATTAATCACATTTGAGGACTTTCTTAACGAAACAGATAAGTATAAAAAAAAATATCAATAATAAAAATAACTTGAAATGAATACCCTTTTATTCTTACAAAATCTTGAAAAACATGTTTTAAAATTTTAAATTTAGTTTAAAGATTAAACTATACATAGATAAATTTTTCTATTGAAATATCTTATTAAAAAAAATTTCTAAATTCTGCATTTATTTGCAAAATTTTTCAAGAACAAATTTCAAAAAGAATTCATAATATTTTGAAAATTTTTTGGTTTGTACTAAATGTGGCATCAAGTCCAAAATTTTAGAAAATAAAATTTTATTTAGCATCATTTCTCACTAAATAATTATTAAAAAACAAATAGTTAAAGTGGTACATTATTCAATAAAGCATGGTTTAAGATGTATGATGGGTTTATTATTTGATTCAAAATGTCGTATTCTTTTATATCTTCACATTTAAATATTTTCTTGAATTAATTCTCAAATTTTCGATTAAATATCTAGTAATTTAACTAATATACAAAGACATGTTTTAAAAATTGGATCCTCATTTAAGTCAAATTATTAGTGAATAAAAATAAATTTATTAAATTTTATTAAAATATAACATTTAATGTAAATGAATACAAACTTAAAACGATTAGGTAAAAAAATTTTATAATTATAGTTTCTAAATTTTGAGTAAAATGAGAATTGAGTTATTTTTTTCCAGGAACACCCCATACACCTTGTAAGCCACTAGCAAACATGTTTCTGTTCAATCGTTTGCGTTTCATTATATTGTAAGGTTTTTCGAAAGAGTCAAAACCAAAAAATGATCTTTTCTCTGAATCAATTTCTTGAGGATATGAATCTTGATAGATCTCATTTATTCGAAATAACTTGTCCAATAAAGGTCTCAGCTTAATATACTTTTCTCTTAGATTATCAACTTTGGAATCAATCAATGAATTTTGAACTTCTGTTGGCAAATTCTCTCGAAGTTGATCCTCTGTCAAACAATATACCTATTAAAATAATCAAATAATAAATCAAATCTTAAACAAATATACCACTTTTACTTTAGTTAAAACCACGAGAATTATTAATGATTTTAAAATTGAATACATTCTTCGAATTTAATGAAAATTGAAAATCTTTTTTAAATTTTTTAACTTTTATATCAAATCAAGCTTGAATTTTTCTTATTTATATCAATATTTCTGGTTAAATTTTTTTATAAAATATATTAATTAAAAATTAATGATATTTTAACTAATTTTAAAAAATCATGGAATTTCTAAATAAAAAAAAAGGCTATGATTGATTTAAGTGATAGAGCTAAAGCATGCAAAAAGAAAAAATCAAAAATCAATTTAAAACCAAAAAATTAAATAGAAATATCAAATAATAAGCTTTTAATTAGTAATTCTTTTCTAAATAACATCAAAAATTAAATTCAATAGTCTTTGATCAAGTAAAAGCAAACTCCGTCAAATAACTTATTCCCTCGAAATTTCTTATATTTCGTGCATTTAAAATTTTAATGCGACAAAATTCATAAAATTTTAACCCATTATCACGAAATATATCAAAAATTTTAAAATCCATTAGTCCCGAGTTTAATTTTCTAAAAGACCAATTCAAATAAATCACTTATTTAATATTTAATTTTAAACAGTAAATAAAATTGAAAAATTTAGACTCGTATTTAAGTACGAATGAATAAACGACAGATGCTTATAAGCATTAAAAAAAAATAGTTTAATTTGATTTTTTGACGTCTTTTATCCAACAATTAAAAGCCAACTTTAAAAAATAAAATGATAAAAATTTTTTGACCTAAATCATTAACAGTAAGACACATTTATCAACAGTCAAAAAGAAAAAGCCCGACTCAAAAAATTTAAAAAAACAAAATTAAATTGAAAAAAAATTAGTAAATTGTTTGAATTTTTCGTTTAATTTAATATTTTTATAGACAAACAAGTTTTTAGTCTAAATTTCGATAAATAATTATTTTTATTTGGTGTTTACCAAAATATTTATATTTCAATCATAGAAGATATTAATTAGACTTTTCTTAAATTCCTGAGATTTCATGTTCAAATTAGCTTTTAAAATCAAAAACTTCCAAAAATGCGAGGTCAAAAACCAAATCCAAAATTTTGGATAAAGATCAGAAAAGTAAATGTAGTTTTAAAAAAATAGAACTTATTTAATTTTTAAATAATAAAATTAAAATAAACTAATAGTTACAGTTTGAATTTGTTTTTATCTTTATTAAAACAAATTCAAAAAAAATAGTTTTTATATAGAAAGCAAATTTTGTTTTCTTATTTTTTTGTCTAATTTCTGAATAAATCCTGCTTGAAAAAAAATGCAATCTAATTTTAAAATAATTTTTGAGTCATAAAATTCTAAATTTTTTGGAAAAGAGAAAATTTTGAAAGCACAAGTAAATACGGTAGGTGGTAAAAATTAAAAATATCTTATTGAAATAAACTTTTTGAAAAATATTTGAATTTTTTTCTATTTTTTAATGAAATTTTATTTCTATTTATGCATATTTATATATAGGCAATTATTTTATTAGTTTTAATAATTTATTTAATAAAATTTTGCTTTTTTTTCTTGGATAAAATGAAAAAAAATAAAAAACTTAAATAAATAAATAAACTAAAAAATTATAAACCTTTTTAAAAAAAATAAAAAAAACCGATAAAATTTTTTTTAAAGGAAAATGTAGGAAGATACGGATTTTAACCAAACGAAATAATTGAAAAATTTTGTTCAACTTAAACTAATTTAAATTTTTAATTTAAGCATTTATTTAGGTGTTTTAATTGACTTAAAAATAAAAAAAAACAAATAAAAAACTCATTAATTTGAATATTAAAATTTTTACTTATGGGAATTTCTTAATTACAATCGATTAAAAGCTTCTATTTTTAAGACACACTTTGCTAAATTTTTATCCTCCCAACTAATTTAATGCAATACAGGGGTTATTCACAGTATTTCGATCTAACGGTTAATTATTTAAATGAGACAACATTTTCAGCCTAAAATTGAAACTAATAATTAAATTTAAATTTGTAATATTAATAATTTTAAATTATCAAAAATCTAAAAAGCATATAGGCTTATCTCAATCATAGTTAAGTGCTAAAAATTTCCAAAAATTGTAAAAAAATATCAAAATTGGTTCATAAAAGGAAGTTGTTAGGGAATAAGTATTCCTTTTTAATAATGCTAATTATGAGGGATTCGTTTTATATTTTGTGAATAAGAATTGACGTTTTATGTTGTAGTTAGCAAAAGGTTTGCTTTATTTTTATGCGTCAAATCTTTAAAAGCTGTTTCCTGTGTTAAATAAATAATTTTCGATTTCCATTTTGATATTTTAATTTGATTTTTTTAAAAATTGATATTTAAATTTAGAAATGAAAGTTAGTTGTTTGGTGAAAAAAAATTAGATTGTATCACAAAAATTATCAAAGTAAATAGAATTATAATTTTATTTGATCTTATTCATTTTGGCCCCGAAAAATTTTACTAATTTTATTTATAAAAAGACATAGATTTATTCGTGACTAAACAACCCGTTTTATCATGTAAGAAATTATTGATAAATGAGCTTAAAATTTTGAAACAAACCAATTTTAACTTTGATTATCACTCAAAATTAATTGATTTTTTCTGAAGCTTTCTATTAAATCTAAAAAAATCAATCCCTTTTTATACAAATTTAAGCGGAACAATTCATTGTTGTTTATTAAAAATAGTCTAGGCTCAATAACTTAAGATGTAAAAAATCAAATTTTTTTTTGATGATATTACGTCAAATATAGAAGGCGTTTTGTCTTTTAAATACTTCAAATAAATCGGCTTAAAAATACTCAAATAAAAAACAAAAATCAAATCTGCTAATTTTAACCAAAATTTATCAATTTAAATTTTCAATTTTTATTATTTATTTATAGATAATTTTAAATAAAAAGTAAAATTTTCTTCATATTTTTAAGAGCTTTCATGCTTCTGATTTTTCTTAAAAAATAAATAATAAAAATTAACGCCATGAATAGTTTTATTAATTAATTCGGACCAAACCTTTCACCAATAGAAAAATAATAGATTCATTAATAAATAATACTTTTAATAATACTTATGTGTTTTATTTATATAACTTTTTCTTATAAATGAATTTTTTTAGTAACATTTTAATAAATTTTTAAAGAAAATTTTGGTCTTTAAATTTTATTATTATTAGAATAGGATTGTTATTAGAAAGTTTGCTTTTTTCAAAAGTAATATAAAAATTCTTTAATCAAATTTAGCTTTTTAAATTTGATCAAAAAATTTAAAAACACTTAAAAATATTTTGATCAAATTTGAAATTTTGCCATCTTCAGAAATAATTTATTTTTAAACTTAAATATTTAGAATTTTTAAATCATAACTAAAAAAATTTTGTTTTTTTTTTTTTTTAATTAAAAAAAAAACTGTTTATAAAAATAATAATATTTCGAAAGCTGATGATTTGATCATTTATCAAATATTTTTAAAAATGAATTGTTTTTAAATTTAATTTGTAAAACATGTTTAATGTATAACTAGTATCGTTCATAATTCTATGTTATCAGTGTGTTAATAAAAGCATACGAAGTGAAATTAGCTCGGCCCTCAAAATCAGGCTCAAAACTTATCTATAAGTATATAATACCAGTTCTAAGTCAGTAATTAGGGGAATTAAAGATAAAATGACCAAGTGATAAACGATCTTCACAAAATTGCAGAAAGTTTTAATATTTATTTCAAATTGGTGAATGAAACCATTTCCAGCCTATTAAAAAAGTTTCTAATTGTTTTGGCCGAATGATATAGATAATGAAAATGTAATGCGTAACTTTAAATATTAATAAAACTTGTGGTTCAGAGCCTGTTAAAAAATATTTTCTTTAAAAAAAGCGGCATTGGGTCTTGTGAGTCAAATTAAAGTATTATTTCGACTTTTTCTTTCACTAATTACCTTTCATTTGAAAAATGGCGAATGTGACCCTTTTATTCAAAAGAGGTCACAAACCTATTATGAGTAATTACCACCTAGTGTCCTAAACAACTTGTCTTTGTTAGATTCTTGAGAGTTTAATAAAAAATAAAGTATATATAACTGAACAAAGTTAAAGATGTTTAACTTAATCAAACTCAAAATTAGGCGCTTGATAGGTGATTCAAATTCAAAACAAAAATATAAAATCTGGACAAATGGCTCAGGAAACAGTTGAATTTACTGCCAAAGGGTCGCAGCATTAACTACTACTACTAATATTCTTGCAGAATTTACAAACAGATATTTAACTTGAAAAATATCTTTCTGCAGTAAATTTCATATTTAAAAACCTTTTTTTTTTGATAATTTTTGAGCATTTCATTTAAATTTGATTAAACTTCAAATTGTCTATGTTAATTAGTTAAATGTCCGTTTTTTTCAAAACGGTTAATTTTTCAACATTACTCAATTGTGCTAGATGGTTTTTAATAATCAAATTTACTCGATTTAAAAACTTAAAGAATCGAAATTTCTCTTTAGAGCCTTAATTAAATAATATATATATAATATATAATATTAAATGTCGTGTAATTTATTTCCTTTTGAGATTAAAAATGTTCTCACAAAAATCATCATTATTACTCTAAATAAAGTAAAATTATTTTAAAAAAACGATACCCTTTCTTCATAAAATATGAGGAAATTAAAAAAAGTCAAGAAAGAATTCTTCTTTTGATTAAAAGAAAGCTTGTATTTATACTTTAAAAAAAGAAGAGTATTCATCAAGTAATTCACATAGTAATTTAATTGTAAAATCAAATTGTCTTTTTTAATAACTCACAGGTCTTTTTTATAAAATTTTGCTACTCATTGATCAATTAGTTGACATATAATCAGCCTAATTAGTCAAAACAATGCATTTATTTACCATTAAAATAAAATATCCACCAAACTTGTGTTCAAATTTAATATTCATTTCTTTAATAGCATATTTTAATAAGTTTAATTTAAAATTCGATCAGCTTTAAATCTTTGTTTCTAAAAATATATATCCAAGTTTTACATTTAATCAATGAGCTTTTTTTATAATAAAAATACAAACAAAATCCAATTTCTATAAATAAAATAAATTTAATTAAAACATGTGTCTAAATTAAAATATTAAATCGAATTGAGCTGGACTAATTTTTTCCAAGTTTAGTCTCGATTTCATCCAAAACTTTAAGAGCGGCAAAAGGAATTCGAGTGCCAGGACCAAATACCAATTTCACACCAGATTTGTATAGCATGTCATAGTCTTGGGGAGGAATGACACCACCACAGATAACAGTAATGTCTGATCTATTCATATCTTTAAGTTTCTGTATAAGTTGAGGGATGAGAGTCTTGTGTCCAGCGCCCAATGTGCTTACTCCGACAACATGACAATCCGAATCAACAGCTTGGCTTGCTACTTCATCAGCAGTCTAAATCAAGATTAAATATTAAAGTTAAAATCAAAATTAGAATCAGGTTACTCTTAAAACAAAAATCTGCATTTAAAAATTTAATTAACTTAAAATATCCATCTAAAATTTGACTTAATAGCTAGCATAAATTGTAAAAATAATTAAAATTTTATTTACAGCAAATAGTGGTCCAATGTCAACATCAAAACCAAGATCACTAAATGAGGACGCAATAATTTTAGCTCCACGGTCGTGACCATCTTGACCCAGTTTAGCTACTAGTATACGAGGCCTACGGCCATCCCTGGCCTCAAAATCTTTAACTCTGGCCATGACTTTTTGTAATTCTTCTTCAACAGCAAACTCATTTTTGTAAGCTCCACTAACCAAATTATCTTTGGCAACATAACGTTGAAAAACAACTTCCATAGCGTTTGTAATTTCTCCCACAGTTGCTCTTGCTTTTGCAGCTTCAACACTAAGCTCAAGCAAATTACCATGACCTGTTCGACAACATTCGGTTATTCGGTCTAAAGCTTGTTGCGCTTGATCATGATTTCTAGTGGCTTTTACATTTTTAATCTTGGCTACTTGAGACTCTCTAACTTTAGTATTATCTATTTGCAAAACATTTAATTCCTCTTCATTGTCTAAAACATATTGGTTTACACCAACAATAACATCTTTACCACTATCTATTCTAGCCTGTTTTTTAGCAGCGCATTCTTCTATTTTCAATTTAGGAATGCCTTGTGAAACTGCTTTGGCCATGCCACCCATGGCCTCAATTTCTTCAATTACTTTTAATGCTTCATTGTAAATTTCATCAGTCAACGATTCCATCATGTACGAGCCAGCCCATGGATCAATTACTTTAGTGATACTTGTTTCTTGTTGCAAAATTATTTGAGTGTTACGAGCAACACGAGCACTGAACACTGATGGCAACGCCAATGCTTCATCAAATGAGTTTGTGTGCAACGATTGGGTTCCGCCGAAAATAGCGGCCATTGCTTCAACTGTTGTCCTAATTATATTATTGTAAGGATCCTGACAACGAAAAAAAAAATTTATCATTTTAAAAATTTTTTACCATGCTAAAAATTAAATAAAATATTTTTTTATGATTAATTACTTGAGCAGTTAATGACCATCCAGACGTCTGACAATGACATCTCAAAATTTTTGATTTTGGGTTTTTTGGCTTGAATTTTTTTTCTACTAAATGTGCCCAAAGTCTTCTAGCCGCTCTTAGCTTGGCTATTTCCATATAAAAATTCATTCCAATTCCCCAAAAAAATGACAATCTTGGTGCAAAGTTGTCGACATCAAGTCCAGCTTTGATACCGGTTTCTATGTATTCAATGCCATCAGCTATTGTATATCCCAATTCCAGCACAGCGTTAGCACCAGCTTCTTGCATGTGGTAGCCAGAAATAGAAATACTATTAAATTTCGGCATATTCTTTAAATAAGAATAAATAAATTTTTTCTTATTTAACAAAATTTTTCAATTTACTTTTGAAGTATAAGCGAATATGTCAGCTATGATCCTCATAGAAGGCTCTGGTGGGAAAATATATGTGTTTCTGACCATAAATTCTTTTAGTATATCATTTTGAATTGTACCACTGAGTTTAGCTAGAGGAGCACCTTGCTCCAAAGCAGCTACTATGTACATTGCCATAACTGGCAGGACCGCTCCATTCATGGTCATCGAAACTGACATATTTTCCAAGTCGATTCCATCGAAAAGCTGCTTCATATCTTCTACTGAATCAATGGCAACACCGGACATACCAACATCACCCATAACTCTTGGATTATCTGAATCATAACCTCTATGAGTAGCCAAATCAAATGCAACACTAAGACCTTGCTGACCAGCCTTAATATTGTCTCTGTAAAATTTATTACTCTCTTCGACAGTGCTAAATCCAGCATACTTAGAATTTTTTCAAGATTTATAAAAATAACTGATTTAACTTTTCAAATTACTTGTCTTATTGTCCATGGTTTTACTGAATACATGGTCGGATATGGACCCCTTGTAAACGGATATTTTCCTGGAATTTCATCATGGGTTGATGCATTAACATCTTGGCTTGTATAAAGTGGCTTTATTTTGATTCCCTTTAAAAAAAATTTAAAAAATCTAATAAAAAGTTAAATATTTGTATAAATCAATTTATTTTTTATAGATTTAACAAAAAAAATTTTTTTTTCTTCAAAATAAAAAGGTCTTATAATCTAGTTTCATAAATTCATTAATTTTTTTTTATTTTTGTATTTTTCAAACCTTAATCCCACATTCAATTATGAGTTTTCTGTAAATACTAAATAAAAAATTTTAAAAAATTAATTGACATTTTTCTAAAAAATTTATTGGAGTGTCTTTTATTTTTTGTACAACTTTCTTCTTTTCTTAAAAAACTGCCTAAAAGGAGTAATAAACTTAATTTTAATGTTCTAAATGATAAATTAAAAAAGTTATTCAATGCTTTTGCTGTTTAACAAATTAGCTAATCAAAGTTATTTTCAATTTAATATTTAATAAAATCAAAAAATTTAATAACTATGACATAAATTAATTGATTTGCTTACCTCGGGTGTTTCACTAATTAACTTATCCGGATTTTTTCCTTTCATTTGCTTTTCAGCAAGCTTTTTCCAGTCATCATACAAATCTTTGCGAGTTCCAGTTGTAGATATTGATCTACAATTATTAACCAGACACAATTTAGTTAAACTTTTCAATTTATTTGATGAAAAAGAGCGTATCATTCTAAATTAAGATATTCGTATCATTAAAAAATTATTAATTTATTATTTTAGACTATTTAATTTCAAAATACATGGTTAAATGTATTTGAAAAAAAGTTATTTTTAAAAATTTATGAATAAAATGTTTATTTAAAATTTATTTTAATGTTTGAACAAAATTAGCATCAAAGGAAACCACTTAGAACTAAAAATACTCCACTCAAAGATCATAGTATTTAAAATACATTTAGGAGTGCAAAAATTCCGTAGAGTAGAAAGCAAGGATAGAGAACCAAAATTTGTTGATTTGACATGTTTAACGCATACACAAAAAGTTTACTTGATGAAATGCTACACCAAAGAATAAAAACAATAGATAAAATCAGTCCGAAAAAAGACTTCATTAGTAGAATACTAGACAAAAATGATAGAAAAACCATTGGCAAAAGACAGTAACCCAAAGTGCTTCCAATACACATCGCGTTTACACCTTTTTCTGACATTAGATTTAGGAGTGCGTACATAGAAACGCAGCCTAAGGCAGTTATACCATAAATATAGCCGAATTGAATTTTTCCCATTAACAACAAGGAAAATCCGTAGGCTATGCAAAAAACAAGGGGGCCTGCGAGATCTTCGTCATGAATTATACTTTCATCAGGAGTGGCAAACGGGTTTAGAACACACCTTGTTTTTCTGTAAATATGATCAAAATTGATTCCTAATTCTTCCAATAAAGGTGGTTCATTGTCAAAATCTGTTCCTTGATTACCGAAATCACTTGGTTGCATAAACCCGTCCTGTGCCATAAATGTGTCATTTTGAGATGGATTAAAAAATTGCTGCTGATTCCAACCTGAGTAATAGTTTTGATTCGGCATTTGATAAGTCGTATTTTGATCATAATATTGGGTTGTATTGTTCATATCTGCAAAATTTAGTTGAGAATTGGGTTTGTTTGAATTGAAATAGTTATCATTCGGATTATAGTATGCCATTTTATCGAACTATCTTTAGAAAAATATTAAAATTTTATTCTTAGTGAAAAAAAATTGAAATTAATAAAACACACCCTTTCTTTTAATTTTAAACAAAAAATAAAAATTGGTAAGTATTTTAGTTGAATTAAATGGAAGAATAAATAGAAGATTTTTGTGTCCAGTTAATTAGGATTAAAATATCAGCGAAAATTTTAAAAATTAATTATGATGCGTTGTAATTTAGTTCGCTTGAATATAGAAACTAAGCATAATGCAAAATTTATTTCTTAACTTATACGCATTTCGTTAGTTTTCCACAATACATAAAAGAATAAAATTTTGCTTTATTGAGTTTTCGTTTTTAAAAAAATAAAATCAATTAAAATTAGCTCTAGGTCTTATGATCTTTTATTCCTTATTTACTCCTTGTGGAGCGTAGGGTCATTACTTTTGATTTCCACTCAAGTCGATCTTTTTCCTTCCCTCTTGCTTCTCCCCATGTCATTCCGATTTTGGTGAGGTCTTTCATGATTGTTGACCTCCATGTTACTGCTGGTCTTCCTATCTTACATTACCCTTGTGGTGTCCATTGAAGGACCTTTTTTGGTTATTTTTATGGTATTCTTTTTTCTTTCATTCTTAATAAATTTCCAATCCATCGCAATCTTTTGTTCTTAATGCATTGATTTAATGGCTCTGAATTTGTTCTTTTGTATAGTTCAGCATTTGACAGTGTATCCCCAGAATCCTTCGTAGGCTTCCAGTATGGAAGGTTTTCAGACTTTTTTAATTAGATTCACACATTCCCCAACATTCACTTCCGTACATCAGTGTTGCTTTTACTACAGAATTGTACAGTTTGGGTTTTGTTTTCTTACTATAGCTGGTTGATTTCCATGCTGGTCGGAGTTTAGTAAAGGTAATCTTTACTTTAGCAAGTCTTTTCTTTTTTGTTTCTTTGTCCTTCCATTGCTGTTCTGATGGTGCTTCTTAAGTAAGTAAATTCGTTTATACACTCGACTTGTAAATCATCAATGGTGAACGGGGTGTCCAATTTTGTGTTTATGCAAATAACTTTCGTTTTGGCCACATTTATTTCGGGTCCAGTTGGCTTAGTATTGTTAGCCAAATCTTGTGTTTTCAAATACATATGTTCTTCTGTACTAGAACACCAGATCATCCGCAAAGTCTAAGTCTTCAAGCTTGGTTGTTAACTCCCATTGTATAACCCTGGCATTTACAGTTGTTTTTTTAATTACATAATCAATCACTATTGAGAATAGTGTTGGAGAGAGAACGCACCCTTGCCTGACTCCTGTACAAACTTTGAAGCTCTCAGAATACCCTTTTTCCAGAATCACACTACACTCGAATTTTTCGTAGAAGAGTTTTATCAAGTTAACTATTTTCTGTGGTAAGCCATATGATCTTAGTAAGGCCCACAGGGTTTCTCTGTGTATGCTGTCAAAGGCTTTTTTGAAGTCAATGAAGTTAAGATACAAGGGGCTGTTCAAGTCGAAACTTTGCTCTATGATGTTTCTCAGTGCAAATATCTGGACTATGCATCCTTTCCCTCGTCTAAATCCTGCTTGTTCTTCTCTGAGTGTAACATCCAATGATTTTCTGATTCTTTCCAGGATTATGCTGCAGAATGCCTTGCTTGCTAGTGGTAGTGTTATTCCTTTCCAATTATCACAGATCATTTTGTTTCCTTTCTTTTGAAGTTTGACTATTAGGCCTTTTGACCAGTCCTCTGGTATAATTTCTTGTAGCCATTTTCTGCTGAGAAGATCGTGCAGTATCCCTATTGTGATCCTAACATCAATCTTCAACATTTCTGCTGTTATCCCGTAAATACCGGGGGCTTTTCTATTTTTTTAGAGCCTTTTTAGCAGTTTATTGAAATTAATTACCTAAGATTTAAAACCAATATATATCTGTCAAAGTTATAAACTTCAGAAAGCTATTAAAAACCCAAAGATCATTCAGCTATGAATTTCGATGGAATAGATAATAAAATGCTTAAAAATCTTTCTAAATTAGAGTTCTTAAATTCTTTAATATTTATTTAAAATGTGATTTTCTTCCTGAGGCGTGGAAGTTCTCCAAAATTTCAATGCTTTTGGAAAAAAAAAGAGTTTCCTTTTGACCCCAATAACTAACGTCCAATAAGTGTTACTTGTTGTTTTGGAAAACTACTAGAAAGGATAGTTAACAACAGACAACAGACTAGATCAAAAAAAGGATTTGGTCTATTCTTTGATATTTCTAAGGTATTTGATAAGTTTTGGCATGAAGGTCTCTTCTATAAACTAATTAAAGCTTAAATACCTGACTATCTTATCTTCTGGGTACGCTCTTTAGTATATATATATATTAATGATTTTCCCAATGCTGATCACTCTAACAAAAAATATTCACTCCTTTTTTTTTTTAAAGAACAGGAAAAATTGAAAGTGAAATAAATAATTATCTAAAAGAAATAGAGCCATGTCTATGCAAATAGGAGATGAAAATTTTTCCTAATAAATGTTACTTCTCAATTTTCTCTAAAAATAAGAGATTAAATATAATAATTATTTCCATTAAAATATGGGTCTATTAACATTTCCAAAATTAGATTTAGGTTTTGATAAAAACGAATCGAAAGAAATAATTACCACCACTCGAAAGTCAATTTCAATGGGTACAATTAATCGAGAAATCTTTCTATGCCAACTTCTTCAAATCAAATTGATATCCCGATTTCAACAGAAACTTGTTCAAAGGGCAAATGACATACACACAAAGCTGATTTAAATAATAAAACAAATAATCTAATTTAACTGATTAATTTGTTGTCTTTTTTTTCCTCCCTTTTTTCCTACTTTTTTAAGAAAATATTTTTGCTGTTTTTTGACATTATACGACTTTTTTTTTTAATCTGAAGGAACTTTGATTGTAGATGACTTAGTACAGATATACAAATAAATAATCAACATGCACAAACATATTATATTTTTTTTTTCTCCTAATAAAAATAAATTTACTACTTCAATAAATATATTCCAAAACAGACTAGTTCATAAATCACAGTTTTAAGTCAAAGTCACAAAAAATATAAGCCAAAATGATGTCTTGACTTAACTTAAGACTTCCTTAAATTAAATTTCAAATTTTTTTAGTCAGTTTTAGCATAATGTCTAAGATGTGATCAGATAATGAAGCTGATTTGATGAACAAGACTGGTCACCAAACCAATGATCACAAAATTTTTCTCATCAAAACTTCATCTAAAATTTTAGCTTGTTATGCATTTTAATCATTTATTTGCTTTGAAAGTAAATTTAAATAAAAGTAAATATATATTCCCTTTAATATGCTCATTTTTAGTTGATATTTAGTCGAAAAATCATAAAATATCCCAATAATGAGTGAAATCAAATAATTTTATTAAACGAAGCATAATTACTAAATTAAAAATATTAAATAAATCTTAATTAATAATTTTTTTCTGAACTCGTTTTATTCTAAAATATTTAAGTTAGATTATATTAAATTAAATGATATTAGATCCTTTAGTTTTGAACGGTGTTTATTTTTTGACTAACAAAAAAAAATAATTTTTAAAAATAACTGTTAAATGAACATGATAAGATGGTGTTCTAAATAAAAATTTTAAAAATTGAATGCTTTATCGCAAACTTAATTTCATCAATCAAAGGAAATAATTCTTATTAATTAAATTGATAAGATGGTTGATAAAATTCGATAATAAAAGATAAGTTAGTGAGTATTGCATTCAACTCGCTGTCCGCCACCAGCTTCATCATCCTCTTCGTCACTTCCATAGCCTGTTGGGAAGCCGAAACCACTAGCTCCTGGTCCTCCCGACGATTTTGAACCTCTGGTTGCATCAAACTCAACCATAGAGACCTCGTCTACATGTTCACCTTGTGGAATTTCAATCTTCGGTTTCGGAGGTAGAAGTGTCTCTAGTTTCTGAATAAAATGCATTTTAAAAACTTTCAAAAACCATATTTTTTAAACTTACCGCTATTGCATCTTCGTTCAAAGAGTTATTTTCCGGAAACTTGACGTCAAACTTTACATACAAGTTTCCTTTCTCTGTAGGATGCTTATACATAGGCATACCTTCGTTAGGTATGGCTCTAATACTACCAGGAGCGAGTATTTCGCCAGCCGGATGTTTCAATACCAACTTTCTACCATCTAAATGTTTAACAACTATTTTAAAACCACATAAAGCTTCGGTTATATTTATAACATGAGTTATGAACAAATCGTCCTGATTTCTGGTAAACAAATCGTGTTCGTTTTGCTGCAATATTACCAACAAATCACCGGTATCAACTCCAGGCTCTTGATTGCTCTCGCCTCGGAATGTAATTTTTTGTCCATCGCTCATTCCCTTTTCTACATTAACTTCGATTTTTTTCTTTTGCTTTATGGTCTTTTTACCATTACATTGCTTACATCTATCTTTCTCATCAATAACTTCTCCCTCGCCTGAGCAATCTTTACACACTCCTTGAACTTGCTGAACCATGCCGGGGCCCAATTGCCTATACTGAACGGTAAATCCACGACCATTACATTTTTTACAGGAAACAGATGCTCCAGACTTGCCACCAGAACCCTGACATCCACCACACAGTACAGATCTTTCGAATTCAATCGTTTTTGTCAAACCATTATACAAGTCCTCTAAGTTTACCTTGAGAGGATAGGCCATATTTTGAGTTCTTCTTTTCTGGGGTCGACCTCTACTTCCACCGAATAAATCAAATGGAAAGAACGGGTTTCCGCCTTCGAAACCACCACCACCACCACCGAAACCACCGAATAAGTGACTGAATATGTCTTCGAATTCGGTGCCACCGATTCCGTCCTTAAGACCCTCAAGACCATATCTGTCGTAGGTTTCTCGTTTGGACGGATCGTTCAGCACTTCATAAGCGAATTTTATCTCTTTGAATTTTTCCTCTGCTTTTTCTTTTTCTTCAGGACTAACATCGTGAAATTTGTCTGGATGATTAATTTTGGCCAATTTGTAGTAGGCTTTTCGTATTTCACTCTCGCCCGCTGTCGGCGATACATTTAGTAAATCGTAGAGTTTTGTTTCTTTGACCATGGTTTATGTGTCTCAAGTAAAGTGCCAATGCTAGACAAAATAAAAATCTAAAATGAAAAATTTTATTTTTGTTCAAAAACTTATTTTAATTTTTTTAAAAATATTTTTATTTAAAAAAAAAGACAAAAAATTTATTATTAAGGATAATAAATTATGAGCATGCTATCAATGCTTTTCGACCAATTTTTTAGTCAAAACAAGCTCATAATGAAAATGAGTAATGAAGTCTCTTTTAGTTAGCTTTATAGTAAAACTAAAAAGATAGACATAAATTTAAGACTTATTTGCTTAGGTATTCATATACTAATTGTGCGCTAAATTTTTAAGCAAAATAATTATCTTAATGACATGCTTGCCAATATTAGAGAAATTTTCTTGCAATTGTGTACACAAGATATATTTTGGCTGTATCGACGGTAAAAATTATTAAATATGTAACTTAAACTTGCACTTTGATTACAATGTTTTTTTTCTAATTCTATTTTTCGAATATTTCTAGCACAAAAATTCTATGCATTTATTCTAAATTATTTTAAATAATTCTGAAATTATTTTCTATAATCATATTTGGGACGCTCATGGAAGCATTTATGTCTTTGAACTAACACTTGCAATCAAACTTTAAAAAAGTTGAATTTTCTATTCGTATAACATTTTCATATTAGGAAAAAAATTAATATATACATTTTTTTTTAATTTAAAATATCTGTAAAAAAAATCGATTTTTTTCCTTAAATATATGGCTAGGAGATAGCATATTTAATGCTAAATAGGAGTTGTTAAATGGTATCAGAATAAAAATTTTTTGTTTTTCCATTATGGAGTTATATCATTACGTGTTTTTATTGATTTAAATGATGCATCATGTGGTAGCAAAGATTAATTCTACTGTAAACAGAATCAAAAAAGCTTCATTTGGTGTTCCTCAAGGATCTTTTTTTGACTTTTGTTATTATAAATGATCTAACCGAATTCATGTAATGATAAGTAATGAAACCAAAATATTAAATTGAGTCATAACATTTTGAGCTTTGTAAAAGATAGGATACTTTTGATTTTTCTTTGTAATTCCAAAACTGTAAGTCACATTGTATGTTAAAATAAACAGAGTTAAATGCTTTTTAATTTATATGTCTATTTTTTTATTAAATTCTAAAAAATTTTATGAAATAAAAAATTTAAATGAAAATTTTTAAATTTTGCTCGTCATCTTGATTTGATTAACAAAGTTAACAGTAGTAGTTGCGTAGTTGTTCTTCATGATTTGAAAGATTTCGATATTCAATTACGCATTGAAATTTGTACTCTTCTAGATGAACGAATTTTCAGATGAATTATTAGTTATGATGATAAGTGGATCTATTTTCGAATATATGATATCAGAAATCAATGGTTGCTCCCGTATCCATCAGCATCAACAAGCATCAAATCAGTCAGCTGTAAAAAAGAACTGTGTGATCATGTTGAGTTTTCTGACTGCAAAGGCCATGAATAGTATCAGCAAGGAATCGAAAAATTCCTCAATAGATGACTAAAGACTTGATGACGATTGATGATTTATCATTTTTTCATTGAAAAAACGGATCAAAGCTGACGTAAAATGTTGAATTTAACACTCTTCATCGATGTTACATTCAAAATTTCAAAAAACTAGTTGACTTACAATTGACAAAAATTTTTACATTTTGGTAATAAAAATCATCATCCCATATTAAAAAGATTAAAACAAAAGAATTTGAAAAAGCACAGCTTTTAGCAACTAAGTTTATTCTAGCCTAAAAAATGAGTATTAAGTATGAAGAAAGAAAATTACAACTTGTGTCCAAAATTAAAACTAAATTAAAACCAAATTTCAAAAATAATATGTTCAATTATTAAAGCTAATAAAATAAAATTATTTTTGATTATTGTTTATGTTATTTTTTAATTAATAATTAATGAATTTCTTTCAAATAAGTACGTTCTTTAGACCGGCTTTTTTAAAGTGAGCCAAAAGATGATTTAATTAGAATTATTAAGATAAACATTAAATGTCTATCCTTCAAGAAAATTTTCGATCTTTTTGAGTTCTAAATCCTTCAATAAAGAATCATTTTATAGTTTTTATTTGCTAGAAAATACACTAATTTCATTATTTAATTATTTTTTTAAATTTTTAATTTTAACATTCTCTTTTTAAACTTGTAAACAAGAAAAACGAATATTTTAAACTTTATTGAACTAAACTAAAAATGTTATAAAAAATTTTTTATTTTTTAAAGTCAAATTCTACAATTCTTCAACAATCAAAATTCGAGGTCCAGCCTCTACTTTATTTTATTTACTAATACTTTTTTAGTTTATATTTTGTAACGATTCAACGAGTCAACCATTTTAACTTAAAGTTCTTTTTGAGTTTAAAACAACACTCATCATGCAGATTTTTTTCTTCGTGACAGTAATAAATAGCTTTAAAATTACGCCATGTGCGTATAACCTGTATCTCTTAAATTAAGAGTTTCACAAAGGTCGGTTTTAGGTTGATTTAAACTAGTCGAAAATGTTAATAAACTTAAAAGTAATAAATTTATTTTAAATTACTTAAATCTTATTAATGAAAAAAATTTTATTAACAAATAAATGAAAAAATTTGACTTGCTTTTTTTCAAATTTTTTGACTCATTGACGAAATTGTAATTTCCTAATATTTCTTTAAAGATCAATAAATGAATAGTTGACTTTTTTTAAAACTTTAAATCGTAAATTTTTCATTTAAACGTTCTTTTATTATTTCAAGGTTAATCAACAGGCCCATGTCAATATTGACCGATATTTTATAAAAGTAATCATTACAAATTTAAAAAAAATAGAAAAAAAATATTAATTTAAAAAGTAAAACATTGAAACATTTAAATTAGAATTTTTTTTCAAAATCTGTAAAATTAAAATTGATATTATTGAAAATAGATTGCTTGAAAGTTGAAAACTTTAACATTGATCTCTTGATCACATAGCTATTTATCAGTCTCACATAAAAATATTCAAAGGTTTTTTCACCATTTGCTGTTTTTGACATTGGTTCTATCAAATTTCCGCTATTCCTTAAATTGTATTTTAAATTTCTTGAGTCATTTTTCTTTAATTTTATTCCTATTTTCAGGTGATTTTTCTAGAAAATTATTAATACTATAATAATAATAGTTAATATTCTACGGTGAAGTTTAGTAAGACTAAATTGACAAAGCAGGAAGACTAACGTGGTCCCGCTATACTATTAAAGTAATTAACTTCAAATTTGAATTTAAATAATATAAATGTATTTTTTATTAATTTTAAAAAACCTTTTCTTCTATTCAATTTGGCATTAAAGGAATTTTGAAGAAAAAATCAATTTTCGCTTAACAAATGTTTTGCCAAATATAAATATCAAGTTTCTATGACAACCTTTTTTAAACATACTAAAGTTAAAAATTATTATTACAATATATATATATATATATTTCACTATTATAAACACATAATATTAATTATTATTTAAAATGCAAGACGGCCAGAAATCTAAGCTATCAATTCATTCTAGTAATGACAAATCAACTGAGAAAATAAATGTTTTTATCAAAAAATGCAAAAACCTAGTAATTAAAGCAAAAAATTAAATTGTTTAATTTTTAATTTTTTTATTTAATAAAATAAAGGTTACTCAAAAACCAGAAGGAGTTTCGCTTTACGCCAAAATTGATTTTAATGAAGTACAGATAGCTGAATCCCCTAAATTTCATATTACTCCTGAGAATACGCCAGATATAAATTTCAGCGCTAATCTTAATGTTGTTACTTCTGATTACTTTAGCATTGATGACTTAGCATTCAAGCCAGTTATCAGTAAATAAAATAAATTCAAAATTATTTCTGAATTTATTAAATGATTATTATTTATTTTCAGTTACTCTCATCGAGGTATTACCAAAAGAAAAAAAACAAAAAGAAGAAAAAATCCAAACATTTGGTCAATGTACTTTTGACTTGCTTGATATAATTCGAGGCAAGACCGAATTGTCTCTAAAACTTTCAGTCTATCCAACACCAGGCTCAACATTAGAAGCTCATTCACAAGATGTTCCATTAGTAATCAAAAAATAAATTTTTGAAATAAAATTTTTCTAATTCATAAATTAGCCCGAACTTGAGATTAGGGTAATGATTGAACAGCCAATTATCAGTGAAGATGATTTGTCAAAGTCAAATCTTTTGACCATCAATCTTGATTCAATGTATGCAGTACCAGAGCAATGGTTGAACAACAACCGAGAGTATGCATATACTTCTTCTTTGCCTTTACCTTTGAATGAGGAAAAAGATAATCCAATTGCTTTTGTTAATGGTATTCTAAAATCTCCTTCAGATCCGCCAGTTAAACAAAAGCGCTATGCTGACACTCGTGGAATTCAGGCAACCAATGCTATTTTCTTGCCAACTTTGGCTCATCATGAAGAAGAAGATGTAGAAGAGCTTGGAGATTTTGCTGCTAAGGAGGAAGCCGAGTATAGACAAACAGCTGAAAAGGAAAAACATCGAGTTGTCTGGAATTCGGAGCGCAGATGCTATCTCAATCATTCCTCTAACATTGCGTAGTTAAATTTAATTGAAAAATAAATTTTTATTCTAAATTTCAAAAATTAAAAGAATGAGAGATCAAATATTGAAAGCAAGATATTGGCCCATTGAAATAATGAGATCAGCTATACCTTCAGGGGTTAAAGGAAAAAGAGTAATTTTTAAGACATTTTAAAGACCATCCATATTACTTGAAAAATCAAGTTTTCGGATAAAGTCAATTTATTTTTTACGAATTAAATCAAGATTTATCTTTACTCTCTAAATTAGCTCATGCATTCTTTCCTTATCAATTTTGGAAAGACATTTGTTGTACTAAGTTTTTTTTTATTTTTGTTTATTAGATTAAGATATTTACAAAAATTTAAATAAATTATAAAGATTTTAATAAAAAATTTAAGCAAAAATTTTATTTAGGATGAAGATTTGAATATGTCCTATCACGGAGTTGCCTTTGTTGACATGCAGCCGTTACTCTATCCGGGTGCAACTCATATTCGAGGAGCCTATAAAATTCATCCTTTCCAAGACGGCGAATATTCGACAAAAACAAAAAGGAAAATTGGCATCGCTGATGAAGCGCTCAAAGTTGTCTGTTCGCTGTATGACCGAAATTTTGCTGTAATGCCAATCAAAAAAGAGCAAAAAGCTGTCGAAAAAAGAGAAAATAAAAAAGTAAAATTAAACAAATTGCTTCTAAATAAAGTCAATGAAATTTTTTAAATAGTAGTTTATAGATACCGGTATTGCATTTAAAAAGCTAAGAGTTTTAAACTATCTTCTTAAATTTTCTTAGATTAAACATTTTTTAAACTTTCAGCATTTTTTTCTCATACGCTTAGTTTTTTTTAATTCTGATTAACAACCATGTAAATTTTGTTTTAAAGCTATTGGAATAAAAAAAAAAAAAATTTCATTTATAATTTTTTAATAAAGTAAAATCATCGTTTAGTATAGAATACTAATCGGACTTAGAATATCTTCTATTTCAAAAAAGTAAACAATTAAATTTAAATTGTAATGAAAAAAAATTTTTTTTCATTAAGAAAATTAAACATGATTGTGAATCAAAAATAAAAAAATACTAAACGTCCTGTTGATAAGTTTGATAGTAAATTAAATTTATTTATATAAAATAACTAAACTGCAATTTAATTTCAAAAAAAAAATTTTAAAAATTATTTAGGCCCGTGAATCAAACGCAGACGCTCATGACATGAGTCAATCTGTGCAACAGATTATTGAGTCCAAGTCTTTCGTTGTTATCGATATAAAATTTGATAAACCATTGATACCAAGAAAACCTCTTGATTATTTGGCTAAAAAGTATATTATTCTATTATAAAGATTAAAAATTGATCTTTAAAATTTTTATTAAGAGTATCGGAATTGATACCTCCAAGACCAAAGTATCCTATAAAAACAAATAGTGCAGAAAAAGCTGTGTCCGACTATCATGGACAGATTAAAAGTATTTTAAACGCAGTTTTAGAAGACTATAGAAAATTAAATCTCGATCAAAATGAGTTCGGTTCTGAAAGCTCGAGTAAATCATCCCGAGAATCCGAACTTGAATTAAAGTAAAAATTAGCAAATTTTATTCAAAATTTTAATTTTTTTTTAGACGAAAAAAGCTTTTATATGAGCTCAATTCAACAGGAAAATATTTTGCTTTCAAGGAACAATTAAAAAACAGTGTTATTAAGATTGTTAGAGAAAAGTTTTTGAGAACTAGTGTACTAAATGATCCTGATGAGCTGCAACAATTTTTGTCCGAACTCTACGTGTTTTTAATTGACGAACTACATAAATCATTAAACAATTCACTCACTGTTGAAGATGTTCCGGCGATTGAGACCAATTTGAATGACAACCAACAATTGAAACACTTCGCTGTTGAAGCCGAAATGAACCGAAACTATGATCTTGCTGCTTACTATTATCAGGAGGTATTATCTCTTCTTCTAATAATTTGTTTTCTATCAGTAAAGTTCATTAACATTTTAAATCGACTTGTCTTGTGTTTTTATTTATTTCTATACCTTGTGGTACTAGGCAATATTAATTTAAAGTTCTTTTTTTGTCCATTTCAGAAATTTACTAACTCAAAAAAAAAACAAAAAATACTATCCATGATTCAGCTTTTAATAGTTGAATTCAGTAAAGTAGATTCATTAGCAACCAAAAATCTTTATATTTTATTTAAAGATTGGAACGTTTCTATTTTGCTGGACTGTAGGATCAAGAATTTTTTTCTCAAAATTGATTGATTTTAATTTTATTTTTCATAAAAAAACAAAAATTTAAAGCATAACTTTTTTTTAGATTTAAAATTAAGTTCTGTAAATGCAACATGTTGCTAGAGTTGCATATAGTTGCATAATTGAAAAAAGTAGAAGAAAAGACATTTTGATTTAATTTTGATTCAATTTTGATTCTAGTAAAATTTGTAGATTAATTGCATAATTTTATAGTAACTGCAACAATGGATCCTCTAATTTTTTCAAATTTTTATCTTCTCTTTACTACCAAATTTCACATGCTTAATGATAAAAGATAAAAAAATTAAGGGTCCAATTCAATTTTGATTAATGTGTAAATTCAGACCTGTTTAAATTCTATAAATAATTTTATTAATAAAAGAAAAAAATTAGTTTTTTTTTTTCATATTAGCTAAATAGATTTTTTTCTTAAAGAGAATCGCTCGCGAAAAAGATAATTTTTCAAATTGGTTTGACTACGCTGCATTTAATCTCCTTATTGAAGACTTGGCTAGAACTGAAGAATGTCTGAAAGAGTGCATATCAATTAATCCCAATGATTTAAATGGGTAAATAAATCTAAAATTTTATATATTCAACAATTAATATTCTAATTCGAAAAGACTTTTGCTATTCAGTGTTATATCGACAATGCAAGAAAAATATGAAATGGCTGAAACTTTTTTGGAAAGAGTTATTGCTCAAGAGAGTGAAAATGTTATTGCTTGGACATTATACGCAATGCTTTATGAACAAAAAGGCCAAGATTTAAATGCTGATATAACCCTTAAAAAAGTGACTAAAATGAATCAGGCTCAATTGAATGAATTAATGATTAGTATGAATATCCAACCACCTCAACCTGAGACAGAAGATGAAGCTACTAAAAAAGAAGAAGGTAAAAAATATTCACCAAAGTTACAAATAAAAATTATAAAAAAAGTTCAGTTTTAAGAATAAACTTTTTTCTTGAGAGTCTAGCTTAGGCTTTTATTGTTAGTTTTAACTTATTCTGAATTTTAAATTTTAATCAAAATAGAATTAGTTGATGAGAGTAAAATACATTCTGAATCAAAGAGTAGAAATAGTAAGCGTGGAACGATAACTAATCCAAATAAATCAAAAATTGATATTGGCCCGAAGAGCAAATCTCCTGCAATAATCAATCCAAAAATTGATGAATTTGGCCCTACTCTAAAAGAGAGGGAGGCAACAACTGAATTGGCCATTAAAAAATCAATTTATTTGAGAACAGCATGCTTCTTGATAAAAAACAATGCATTTTCTGTAAGTAATTTGTAATAATTTTTTTTTTTAACATTGAATTCAAGTGGGCAGAGAAATTTATGGCTAAAGAATTAGTCAATGTAAATGGAGGACCAAGTTGTCAATACCATATTTTATTAACCAAAATAAAGCTGGCCAAAAACGAACTTGAAGAGGCTGAAAAACATTGTTGTGAAGCTCTTTCTTTTGATTATCAGGTTTTTAATATAAAATATTTTTGTGTAGTGTATTCTATTTTAATTTTAAATTATTTTTAAACTAATTTAGAATTATGAAGCATGGATTTTATGGGCACATATTAGATACTTAGCAGGCGAATTTCGAGATGCAAAAGAAAGGTACGAACGAGTTTTGTTGTTTCCTGAATTACCCACTCATCATACTCATTCGATTTACATTCGATTAGCTTCAATATATTTAAAAGAAGAAAACGTAATTTTAAAGATAATTTTTTTAGTTTTTTAACATTTCTCTCTAGTATGAAGAGTCAAAAAAATTATTTTTATACCCATGTAAAAATAGCCCATCATGCATGTCATGGCTCGGTGTTGGAATTTGTTGCTATAGGGTAATATAATTAAAATTAAAACTTGGAAAATAGATATAGAGAAAAAAATTTTTTTTAGCTTGATCAATTAGAAGAGGCAAAAAATGCACTAGCCGAAGCAAACATTTTGAACAACAAGGCTCCGGAAGTATGGGCATATCTATCGCTAATATGTTTAAAGACAACTAAGCCTCTTGAAGCTGAACAGGCTTATAAATATGCAATAAAATTAAACTTAGATAATCCAGAATTATTGGAAGAAATTCATATGCTTCAAGAGCAATTAGGTTTTGGCAATCCAGAATTTTAATTATATTAATTATGTTAAAAATTTAAATAAAATTTTTTTAAAATCTTGGAAATTAAAAAAAAATTTAAAATTGTTATGTTATGCTTTGAAAGCACTAACTTTCTCCTTTTTAAAGCATACTAACATAAGATTCATAGCTTTTTGATAAATCATGCCCAGGTCAACTTTAAATTAACTATTTGAAACAATTTTTTTGCCAGCTAAGGTTCTTAATTCTTCTGTAAAACGATGACTTACTTTTATACTGAAAAATAAAATTTTTTAGAGAATTCATTAAATTGTCACATAAATGTATTTATTTGGTAAAAAAATTTTTTTTTTTAAATATCATATTATATTGATTTAATTAATCAAACTATTGATTTTTCCTTGGGGATTTTTATTAGAATCAAAAGATGCTAATTTTGAAAATTCATTTTCACATGTATCATTTGTTTTTTTTAGTTTAAAACATTGTCGCATGTTTTATTCCATTTTCACTGGATGATATCTAGACAAATGTGTTGAAAAGTCGGATTTGCTGTTAGTCATATATTCACAAGAATTGAAGATGCATTCAAAGCTTGTTTCGTTGTTAAAGTGGCCTAAATAAGGAACAATTAAGCTTTTTATACTTTCTATATATTTTCTTCTGCAAGAATCAATAGAACATTGAAAAAAAATAACATTTTTTGAATTTTTTTGGTGCTTATTTCTCAAATGATTGGCAAAACAACGCATTGTAATTGGAATATAGTAATTTGCATGATGAAAAAACACATTTAAGTCTGATACTGGAATTTTTGAAATAGATCAAATAAATATGATCTATTAGCTATTCTAAATTAACAATTTTAAATTTACATTTAAACATTTTATATAATAAATATAAATTTTGTGAGTTGAATTTTTATCAAAAGCAACTAGAGACTATAAATTTTAAGATTAATTTTAGTGATTAGATACATAGAATAAAATACGCCGTAATTAGAAAATTTTTTGATTCCATAAGTTAATTTAAATTTATTTGTTTGAGTTTTATCCAACTTATTTTCAATATAGTGAAAGCTCTAAGTATTTGATCTTTTATATCCAACAGTTTTTGACTATAATCCGAATTTAGAGGTATGGATAAAATGGAACCACAAAAGAACAAAAGAAGAAAACCAAAAGAAGAAAAGAAGAAAACTTGTTCAAAAAACAAAAAATAGATACCGTATTCCCTCGTTCTATTATGCTGCACCAGAAGTTAAGACACTTCTTTGACCATGCACTAAAGTACATCTCGCCCATGCTGTATTATTATGTTAACTTTGAGCGCATGCTCTAATAAAGAAATTACGCGTTTAGGTCCGCATCAAATACTGAAAGCCTTAGTTTAATGCGTCATCAAGACTCGATTTTAAAGTAAAAAATAAAAAAATAATTTTTTTGAATTATACATTTGGTACAGTAACAAAGATTAAGAAATAAAAAAATTAAAAAATTCATATTCTAAATTTTTTGATTAAAAAAATATTAAAATTCAAGCTCTGGTTCGGCATTATTTTTAAAAAAATTCAATAAAAAGACTAAAAATTATAAAAAGATTAATAAATCGATTTTATTAAGAACAAATGACTACTAAACTTTTTTTTTTGTTTTTGAACCTTTTGGTCGATCCTTTCCTGTAACAACATCAACTTCTTGCTCTAAAGAAGTTGAAAAAACTGGATTAGTTATATTAGTTAATATTTTTGAAATACATACTTAATGTTTGTGGTCAAAATTAAAAATCAATTATTTTTCGATAATAGATTATACACCAACTTAATTAGTTTTTCTTTATTTTTTATTTATTTAAATAGGTGAGCTAATTCCTTTTAAATAAAAATTTTTCATCTTTTCGTATATTTATTTAAAATAATGATTAAAAAACGATTTAAATTAACAGACGATGAAAAAAATTCAAGTTTATTTATTTACTAATAAAAGAGGAAGCTCATTGACCCATGTTTCCGAAAAGCTTTCCCATTCCGCCAGATCCTTGAAGTTGTTTCATCATATTTTGCAGGCCACCCATACCACCCATCTGATTAAGTATCCTAGGATCAATAACTCTTGATATTTGCTGCTGCATTCTGTTCATTTGTGATGGATTTATGTTTCTAGACATGTCGCCACCCTTGAACAAGCCTTTTATGCCTCCCATTTTTTTAACAACCTGCGCAAATTTAGTATATTGATTTATCAATTCTTGTACTTCTTTTACGGACACACCTGCTCCTTTGGCTACTCGATGACACCGTCCCGGATTTTTAGAGAACATTTTGGCTCCTTCTAATGAGTCGAGCTCTTTATCATTCATACTATCCATTATGCACATCATTCGTTTAAGTCTGGCAGCGGATTCTTTCTCGCCGCCTTTCGTCAAAAATTCGGTACTGAATCCGGGAATCATTCCCATTATTTGATTTATTGGACCCATTTTCATTATATTTTGAAATTGTTCGTACATGTCTCTCAAAGTAAACTGGCCATCTTTCAATTTTTTCATCAATTCTTCATTATTTTCTAGCTTTAATTGCTCGACTTTTTCAACCAGGCCTTCAATGTCACCCATTCCCAAGAGTTTGCTAATAAATGGTTTTGTTTTGAATGGTTCAAAGTCATCTATATGCTCACCAGTACCGATAAAAATAATTGGACTCTTGGTGGCTGCGACCCTATTTAAGAAAAAAAATTTTTCCAAGAATTAATTTTTTAGAATTAAGAATTTTACGCAGATAATGCACCACCACCTTTGGCATGACTGTCCAATTTGGTAATTATGACAGCGCCAACGTCTACTTTTTCTTTGAAAGCTCTCGCTTGCTCTTCACAAGCTTGACCAATCGATGCATCCATCACGAATATAATGTTGTGAGGATCCTTTTGATTAAATTTAGCAACAAAATAAATTTTTTTTTTTGTTAACTTACGACAGCATTCGAGACTTGGAGCATCTCTTCGAAAAGTGCATCGGCCTGCATGTGACGACCACTTGTGTCCACAATAATTATCTCAAATTTTTCAGCTTTAAATTTTTCAACACCATCCGCTGCTATTATAACAGGATCTATTTCTGTATAGCTAAAATAAATATCTAAGTTAAAAACAAATGTTTTTAATTTTTTCAGCTATTACCTTCCGTAAAAAGGAATTCTTGCTTTTGTGGCATTTTGTTTAAGCTGATCATAAGCACCAGCTCTATAAGTGTCAGCACAAACTAATGCTGTTTTCCAACCACGTTTTTGATAGTAATAGGCAAGCTAAAATTTAATTAAATTGAAAAAATTTTTAATTTTTTTATTTTTTAATTTTACTTTTGTACATGTAGTTGTTTTGCCAGAACCTTGTAGACCAACAAACATGATTATATTAGATTTTCCTTTAGTTGGCTGGTAGCATTTAACACCGGCATCTACCAACTAAGAAGAAAATTTTAAATTTAGTTTTTGAATCTAATCAAATAAGTTACATTGACGAGCTCTTTGAAGACGGCTGATTGAATCATTTTGCGCTTATTCAAACCAGAAGCCATGTCTTCAAAATCAATCGCTTTTCTGATAAATTTTAAAAAAGCTTGGTGGAAACAATTTTTATCTTTCTTACTTGACATTATCCCTTAATTTTTTGACCAACATTACATTAACATCTGCTTCAATTAGCGCTCTACTAATTTCTTTGAGCATGTTGTCTAAGACCTCTTCATTTATAACTGTGGCGCTGTTCAGCGACCGGATTGCACTGGTAATTTTACGACCAAGGTCAGCTAAAACCATTTTGCTTTTTAAATCTACGGAAATAATAAATTTTTTTTTCTAATTTTTATTTATTTATCAATTGTACACGTAATTAAAGTCTATTCAAAATTTTATGAAATGCAAAATTTAAATTAAAATAAATTACCAAGTAAATGTTTTTTTGTTATTTTAGTTAAATGTCAAAACTATTTTAACAAAATATTATTTTAAAATATGAATAGTCAAACTTTTTATTTAATTGAGGCTTTTTAATCTGCATCTTGATCATCCAGTTGGTTCTCTTCGATCATGTACTTCAAAGCAAACTGAATCATCACAGCACAGCAGCTACTTCAACACATTTCAAGATTTTAAACTGAAATTATACCAATTTTCTCATCTTTATTCTACCAGGATAACCATCAAAATTTTACGATAAATAATCTTTAAAACAGAGATTTAAAAAACTAAAATAAAAAATTATTTTTTTTTATATAACTTAATATTTTTTTATGGTTGGGGAAATTTTTCAAAATATTATGTTTAAGAAAAAAAATAGTCCATGTTTTTCATTAATTAAAAAGGTAAAAAAAAACTTGGGACTTGTGACCGAAAATCGAAAATTTTAGCTTTCAATTTTAATTTTTTTTAAAGTTTTATTTAAAAACTTAAAAGCCATAGCTTGATAAATTAATAAATAAAATAGCTAATTTTAAACAATAAACAAATAAATAAATATCTAACTTAAAATATTAAGTTTAAATATATAAAATTCAGGCATTGTTTCTAATTAAGCAAATACTTGAATATTTAAGGAATGCAGGTTTTTCTAATTTAACTTTAGATAAAGCTTTTAACGAAAAGCTTAAAAATTAAATAGATAAATAAATAACAGAATACTGTTACCTTGTTATATTAATAGGTCTTGTCACGTCTGTTGCCATTTTTTTTACATGTAAATTTTAATTTTAATTGATGGCCTATAAATAGATGGCCTAAAAATATCAAATCTAAAATACTAGAATAATTTTCATTATTCTAAACATAGCTAAATGAATTAAGGTACCGTCATCGTTCTTTATGAAAATAGTAAATGTATCTAAAAAAAATACCTACGTTATAATTTTTTTTCTCTTAACCCATTTTAATTATTTGAATTTTTCCGGAATTATCTCACTCATTAACCCCATATTATAAATCTAATAGGTAACTTTGGGTAATGATGCATGTCTCGCTCAGCAAGGAAATTCCTTATTCCTAAATATGGAAGACAGTGCGAGAAGTTTGATTAAAATCTTACAGATAAGTCAAAATCAAAACATTTAAATTTCGTTCATTTAAAAAAAAGAATATATAAGTTATTCTTTGACAACATTCTTAGTTATGCTGTAACTCTCACTATTTTTAAAAGTGAAAATTTCACATATACAATACTTATTTTTTTTAAAAAGAATTTTAGAATACTCT
This sequence comes from Brachionus koreanus, assembly GCA_016987375.1. Taxonomy (NCBI): domain Eukaryota; kingdom Metazoa; phylum Rotifera; class Eurotatoria; order Ploima; family Brachionidae; genus Brachionus; species Brachionus koreanus. The sequence goes on along the minus strand of PJRA01000313.1, from coordinate 1,355,625 downwards.
TTTATTTTATTTAAGTTCATGTCTAAAGTTAAAAAATTTTTGTATCGCATTAAAAAAGAAATTATCAGTAAGTAAATTATCAGTAATAGCAATGTGTTAAAAAATTTAGATTAAAATGACATGGAAAAAATGTCTTTAAACTGATTTTATTAGTTTTTTTTTAAATTAATAATACTGAGAAAGCATAATCGATTAAACAAAGATTTTATTTTAAATTTTCTTAAATATATTTACCACACTAAAAACTCTACTATTTTTTTAAGCTTATATTACTTACAAAATTCACTAAAATCACTAATATTCACTAATATTCACATAGTTTTATATTTAAATTTAAATTTTATTTCTGAAGAGCTTTGGTCCAATTTTGTAAGATTTAAATAAAAAATAATAAAATATATTTTAAGTAAATACTGCAACTATTGTAATTCTCTTTTAAAAGTTACAAATTTTTCTTTGTCTGAACAGTTTAATTATATTGTTATTTCCTATATGATAATAACTGTGAGTTTTTGGTTATTGTTCGGCTGATTTTGATGTGCAATTATTCCAATCGTGATTCAATGGTTATACAGTATGTTGCAAAAGTTTAGAAATTTTTTTATTTGTTAACACAACGATTGTTTTTTTGTGTATAAAAGGCAGGAAAATTATAAAAACGCGGCTTTTTTTTTAAACAAATAATAAATGACAACAAATAAATGACTAGACACTCCCAAGAATCTATGATAGTAGATCATTTACAAGAAAAAAAAATTTTGAAGCATTGATTTTTGAAGTTCTCGATTGAGTTGAGATATGATGAACGGGCACACATGGTAGAACCTCTATGTTCTGTTGTTTGAACCATTCATTCACTGAGTAAGCGGTATGTGTTGAAGCCCCATCTTTTTGAAAAACTCAAAAGTCATTTGGATCAAATAGGAGTTCAACAGACTGTAGTATTTAGACTTTAAAACAGATCTCATAATATTTCTCTTTTTTCATTATTAGTTCTGAATAAAGTCTATACATCAACAAATTCTTTTATATAAATTCTAGTAAACATCTTAAGAACATATCGAATAAATATTAAGATATTTAACAATTTGATTCAGTTGACTTTTTTGTGCCATTTTTACCTAAAATCAATTTTTTTAGAGCTAATATTACCTGTCTCTATAGATATATTAATTTATTGTTAAGAAAGAAATCAATAAAATTTCATTTGTGTTCATATTCAAATTATTTAGCTTATTTTCTAGAGTTCAATAAAAGCCATATATTTTATTTTTATATTTAGAAAAAGTTTATTTAAATCAAAACAATTTTAACCAATTTTTACGGTAAAATTACTATACGGTAAATTTTCTATTTTTCCATCGCTTTTTTTTTCATAGCTACTTTACCAGCCTTCTTTTTTGGTTCAATCGCTGCTAAAATGAATCTTCGGTTTATTTAAATAGTTTTGATTTATAGCTAAGACATTGATATGATTTCAGTGATAATTCTCTAAAAAATACCAAAAACTACAATTACATGTAGGCCAATCAATTGAATTGAACTCTATTATCTTTAATCTTGAAATGTAATTCAGTAGTGTAACAAAAGATAAATTTTTGATTGTATTGTAATTCTTATTGATAAAATCAGCATTAACAAAATAAATCATTGATATAAAAAAAATTTAGTAACAATTTTTTTTTGAGCAGTAAAGTAATTTATGAAAAAAAAATATTTTCCAAGTTCTAAAATTAATTTTCTTACCAAGAAAAAAAGTTGACAGAGGCACAAAAGACAGAGAGAATTTAATAAAATATTTTTAAAACAAATTTAAAACTTTTTTTTAATTTTTAAACTCTTGCACTTTGAAGATTTTAATTATATATTTTTTAAAGAAATTGCTATTTAAAGATAGATTTCGAATTTAGCCTTCAAATTAATTAGCATTATTTTGGTATAACATTATTTTTCATAATTTAAGCATTTTTAAATTTAAATTAGCTAATTCAGTCGCATATCAATAAATTTTATTTAAGTTTTTTAAACCAAGTACAAAAATGACAAATCAACCAAATTTAGATCATTAAATTAAAATACGACACAGAAATTCCAAAAGAAAACAAAGATAAATAATGGAATTCCGCCATTTTGTTTTGTAATTATTCGGTGAATTAAATTACATGTATGAGCAGCAAGCGTTTGTCTTTTTTGCTGTTTTGTAGAATGTTTTTGATTGAATTCCCAAATCTTCCGACTTTGCAACCAAATCGTCCAGTTTTTCACCTCTTTGTAAAATTGATTCAATTGTTCCATGCTAAAATTGAAATCATAAAACTCTAATATAAACAATAAGTTGAATTTTTACTAAAATAATTTTTGTTTCGTCCAAGTCCAATTGAAGTTTAGTCAAAGCATCGGCTTCTTTTGGATTCTGCAAAACAAATATTAATAAAAAAAGAAAAACACCAATATAAAGAATAAAAACCTGAAATTTTGATAGCAAAGCAGGCAAGTCATTATAATTTGCTTCGCTAAAAAAAAATTTAAATTAAAATTCATAAGAACGTTTCATATACCCTTCTTTGAGACTATTCCAAGTGTTGCTTGGCACTGCCTTGCTGAACTCGTCAAGAATCTTATACGATTTATTTTCATGAATGATTTATTTAAAAAAAAAGAAAATATACTTTATTTAGAAGACTATGGGCTACCCTATTACTATATTCTTGATCTGACACTACAACACCTGTTAAATTATCAGAACGAACATAGACATGGGCCAAATATTCTTGTTCTTTAACAGAAGACCGGGTTCCAACCGAAGTTCGTTCAGTAATTATCTTGGCCGTAAACTTCAAAAATTCGTCAACACTACTTCTCTGAAAGAATCCGAAATTGTTCAGATCGCTAGCTTTCTTGAGAATTTTGGCTTCGCCGCCGTCTGGTGATTTCAAAATAACAAAAACAGCAAACAATTTCATTCTGGCTCTGTGCAAAAAAGTAAATGTTTAAAAAATTTGATTTCCAAATTAGTGAAATAATGATTTTCTTTTTCAAAATAAAATACTCAATAATAACTTGTATTTTTTAATCATAAAAATATTAAGTGACTAATTTTGAACGAAAAAAAAAATTATTTTATGTAAAAATTTTGCTCTCAATTTGAATAAAATATGAGCTAAGTAAAAAGAACGATAAAAAAGAGCCTTTATCAGAAACATAATTTTTAAAAATAATTATTATGCAAAGACTTAAATTTGTCTTCAAGTGTCTTTATTATTTTAATCTAAAGGCAGTAATAATTTATTTTTAAAATTTCTATTTTAGCAATAAAAAATGCTAAATTTTTTTGTTGACAAGATGTTACGGAAATTGAAAAACTTAATTTGTATTTTATTTAAAATTCTATTCAATTTTGTCTTCATTTTGTCAAATAAATAATTAAATTCTAATTTTTTGCTCGGATGGAACTAAATTGATCATTTTTTTGTATAAAATTAGTTAAAAATAATTTTTGCACTTCTTAGATTATTTTTCAGTAGGATTTTGTTTATCAACATATATTTACACTCATAAACGAATATTTTTAGATTCCAATTAAGCTTAAATTTGCTGCATATCATTTTTTTTTTAAAAATTATTCCAATTTCTGTTAGCAATAAGCAAAGCACAATTCATGGAGAAATTTTTTTGTTTGCAAAAAATATAATAAAAGCCAAAAACAAATAAAGTAACAGATACGAAAGAAATTTGCGTCTATTTTCAAGCAATTGATTGTTAATTTTTTGTTTTAGAAAAAAATTTTGTATAAATAAAATTTAAAAACAAAAAAAAAATATTTAAACTGATCTAAAGTTTAAAGTAGCAATAAAATACAACCAATGAATAAATGTTGTATTTGTGTTTTTAAGTTGTTTAAATTCAAATTAATTATTTTTAAGAGTTCGTCTAGCATGTAAAAAAAGAAGCCAACCTTTTTTTTTATTAAAATTTAGATTAACAGATTGATTTATAGTTGAGTATTAAAGAAACATCATTTGATTAAAAAATGTACGTGCTTAATACTGTATCAATATGATAAGTTAGCAAACAAAATCAATATTTTAATATGATTGAAAATTTAAAAAGGAGATGTATTTGTTTATCTGCATAAAATACCGTATAATCTTTTCTAAAGCTCTTTTTTTGCTGTTCAAGACTAAATGAAAATTATTATTACAGAAGAGTAAAAAACTAATCTCTTTCTAAGACAAACTAATTGCAAGAAAAGAAATATCTCAAGGATTATTTTAGTTTGAATTGTTTGATATAACAAGACAATTTAATCTCATATTTGTTCAAAATGGATTAACACTTTTGTGCTTTGTGTTAATTTGAATAATCATTGTTACAGATTTAAAACTAGCAATTTTATTTTTCTTAATAGAATATTAAAATTAAAAATATTAATTTTTTAAAGCGAATTTTTAAATAAAAAAGCCTTGAAATAATTTCCTCTTCTTAAATTCACAGATTCGAATTAAGTATCAAAAAAAATTAAGCTTAGGAATAATAAAATCTAATTTTTGTCTAAAAGCAGATTGGCAGCAGCAATCAAAAATATTTTTTTTCTGTTTTTTTTTTTAGCACATCTGCCGTTTATTTCTCCTTGAGATAACATTTTTTAATTATTTAAATTAAACTAAAAAAAATATTTTGGCAAATACTTGAGTGTCGAATTATCTTAGACTAGAAAAATCAGAAAAAAACTCTAATTTTGATAGAGTGAAATTATTTGATGGATAGAATTAAAGTCGAGTATTGTTTTTAATTTTTTTCTTTATTAAAAAACTACTCAAAATTCATTAAAAATATCAAATGTCTGAAATAGATGTAAATAAATTTAATTAACTGGTATCAAATTTTGTACTCATTCAATTTAATAGATGAGTGAGCCTTTCCATAATATTCGTAACCAAATTTTTTTTTAATGGTATTTTTCAATATTCCTATTGTTTATAAGTTGTTGAGTTTTGCTTAATTGAATAAAGAGAAAAGAAACTTGAATTCGAGTTAGACCTAGAAAAATTACCCAATTTTAAATGACACTATTAATTTAACATTTATATTTAGAATAAAAAAGAATATTTAAATACAACTAAAATATTTAAATTATTATTCTGTTTGCTATGAATTTAATTTCAGCTAAATTAAAAATATTATTTTAAAAAATTTATTAACAGCATTAAAATTTGCTAGAACTTATTCTAAATGTTTATACATTCAACTCAATTAATCATTGCTCGAATAATAAGTAGAATTTATTACGTCTAATCATTTATTTAAGTGGGACTTGGTGTTCGGCACTAAGTCAAATCAATCGAATACAAAATCATGGTTCTCCTAAATTAATTTTAAGTTTTTTTTTTTAATCTGTGATGACTTGACGTTATTCAAATTTTTCTTTTAAGTTATTAAGAGTGAACTCACACTGAATTTTTTGAGAAATTGGTTTAAAGGTAAAAAAAAAGAATGAAACACAAAATATATTAATATTTTGATTATTGTTTGCATACCTCTCTTTTTTTTTGTATAGAAAATTCTTTATTTTAAAAAATTTTCATTCTTTGTTTTCTCGATTTTTAAATTACTTGAGAAAAATCCGATTTATGACAAATTACACATGGTTACTCTAAATATTCGGGTTACTTTAAAAACTTATTTCTAAAACAAAAGTCAATTGTGGACTCAAATTTTTGTTTTTTTTTTGTTTTGGTCTAAAAATTCAAAATTTATTCTTTTTTAGTCTTTAGAGTTTTGTAAATAGAGCTCCGAAAGCCTGGTCGAGTTAAACAAGGTCAAGCTTTAGATGAATAGATAAAAATGCACAAGCAAATTGTGAGCCGTCAGCATCGAAAAAAAGAGCTTGAGAGCATCATCAAAAACCCCAAGTCTCTAATAAGCATCGATGGACTGCTCGATAGCATCACAGCTCTGGTCCTAGACTGTGAGCCCATGAAAAAAAATAAAAATATAGATAATTTTTTGAGCAGATGTAAGCATATATTGAGATTTTTTTTATTTAATATCTATTTTATTCTACTAGATGGGCCTCAAGGTAGAATAATAATCGAAAAAAGAATAAACTTAAATGATTTTATGATAATAAAAACAATTGGACGTGGAGCCTTTGGAAAAGTTCAACTGGTAAAAAAGAAATGATTTTTAAATTAAAAAAAAAACTTATTTAAATCAAAAGGTTAAACTTAAAGAAAATAATCATGTTTATGCCATGAAAACTTTGAGTAAATTTGAAATGGTAAATTTGGAAATAATTTTTTAATTTTAACTAGCATATTTTAAATTTTAGATAAAAAGGCAAGACAGTGCTTTTTTCTGGGAAGAAAGAGACATAATGGCAAATGCCAACAGTGAATGGATTGTTAAGCTTCATTTTGCATTTCAAGATTTCAACTACTTGTACATGATCATGGAGTACATGCCAGGAGGAGATTTGGTCACGTTGATGAGCAACTATGACATTCCTGAAAAATGGGCCAGATTCTATTGTGCCGAGTTGGTTCTTGCCATTGAGGCTATTCATAATATGGGCTATGTGCATAGAGACATAAAACCTGATAATATGCTAATAGATCGATATGGTCATTTGAAATTGGCTGATTTCGGTACATGCATTAAAGTAAATAGAGAGGGACTTGTTAAATCAGACACTGCAGTCGGCACTCCGGACTATATATCTCCAGAAGTGTTGAAATCTCAAGGCGGTGAAGGTGTTTATGGAAAAGAGTGCGACTGGTGGGCTGCAGGAGTGTTTTTGTATGAAATGCTAGTAGGGGATACGCCCTTCTATGCTGACTCGTTGGTTGGCACTTATGGAAAAATAATGGACCATAAAAATCATCTTCATTTTCCAGTCGAATGTGACATTTCATCTAAGGCCAGAAATTTAATATGCTCATTTCTTTCCGATAGGTAGTTTTAGCAAAAAAACTTTAAGATTATTTTCTATTTTAGTAATTAAAGAACCTTGAGAATTGGCCGTAATGGCGTTAATGAAATAAAGCAGCATCCATTTTTTGTCGACGAATCCTGGAATTGGATAAATATTCGTCAAAGTATTTTTTTTGTTTATTTTATTTAACTGTCAATTAATTTCTTTTGAATAAACAAAGCCGTAGCTCCAGTCGTACCTGATCTGATATCTGATGAGGACACAAGTAACTTTGATGATTTGGATAAAGATGACTCGACAACAGAAGAAACATTTCCGATGCCTAAAGTTTTTGTCGGAAATCATCTGCCATTTATTGGATTCACTTATACTAATCAAATAAGGCAGTTTTAAAGCTTTTAATTAATAATTAGCTAATTTTTTTTTTCATTTTTTAGTGAAGAATCTTCTATTGATAACTTAACAGTATGATTTTGAATTTAATAATAAATTATTAATTAATTGATAGATTAATTAAGCTATCGGAATCAGTGATATCCAGGAAAGATGATATTGACCAAGAATTTGATGAATTGGTTAGTCGAATTCACGATTTGGAGCAAAAAATTAAACAAGAAAAAATTTTATCAGCCGATTTGGAATCAAAATTAGTGTAATTTCATATTTAAAAAAAAAAATGAAAAAAAAAAATTTTTTTCAAGTGTTCTTCAGGATGAAAATCATCAAATTCTAATGGATCAAAAGCAAATTCAATCAAAATATCTAAAATCAAATGATGAATCGGTTCAATTGAGACAAGATATTCTTAAAGTAAGACGAAAAATTTTTTATCTTTTAAACAGGTAAAAGGAAAATTTTGATTTTTCAAATTTATTTTTGATAAATTTTTTTTGTTGGCTAGAAATTTATATTAAAAAATAAAATTAAATATAAAAATTGAATGAAAATTTTTTCGTTTGTTTAAAAATTTTTAAAAAGAAAGAGAGACAACTAGAAGAAGAAAAAGATAACTACAAAAATCTTGACTACCAGTTTAAAGAATTAAAAGCAAAATATGAAAAAGACAGATTACTCTTATCTGAAACCGTTAATCAAAAAAAAGATCTAAATGAAACAGTAATAAGTTTGGAAAAAAAGGTAATTATTAATTTCATTTTTTAAAGAACCTTTTTTTTTAGACTTTGTTTGTTTAGAATTCGGACATAATTGAGAATTTAAATACACAAACTAATTTAAATAATCAACTTAAAACTCAATTTTCAAATTTATTAAAGGTAGATTTATTAGTAATAAATTTAGAAAAATAAATAACAATTGAAAAAAAATTTCATAGACAAACAGTTCTTTAGAAAAAACTATTGATGAACTAAGAGAAAAGACAAATAATTTGCTAATTGAAAAAGATTTGCATGAGAACGAAATCCAAAGTTTAAAAAATACAATTGATCATGAAAAAAAACAGAATGAAAATTTACAGACTCGAATAGACGAGCTGGAACCAAAATTACAAAATATCAGCTCTGAAAATAGTAAACTAAAAGAATTAGAAAATTTCTATTTAACTGAAGTTCCTCGACTAAAAAAAACCATTTCTCAACTCGAAAAAGACAAGTCTAGTTTGGAGCTGCAACTTAAAAACATTGAACAAAATATAAATCAAAATGAATTTCTTATCCGAACTCAGGAAAACGCTGATTTTCCAAATAATAGCAGTGAATTGGTCAATGGTATTTTTTTTAGAAAATAATTTTTAATGAAAATAATTAAATAAATTTAATTTTTAATTTATTAAGAAATTCTGAAAAAATTTAATGAAGAACACAAATCAAGGCAAATTTTTGAGGAGCGAACCATCGAATACGAAAAGTCTTTGAAAAACCTTCAAATTCAACTAAAAGAGATAAATGATGAAAATTTAAAGAAAGAGAAAAAATTCTACGAAGAATCAATATCGTTGATAAATGCAAAAAGAGAAGTAGAATTGGAATTGAGCAAAAAAAATCAAGAATTAAACTCATTCGCGACTGAAATTTCCAATTTAAAAATAAAAGAAAAACACATGAACAAGATAAGTTTAAATTTGAAGGAAGAAAATTCAAATTTACGCTCTGAGTGTGAAAAGTTGAGAAAACTCTCATTCGAAATTGAAAATACAAAAATAAAAAAACTACAAGAAGAAATCGATGAGCTTAAAATAATGAATCAATTATATCGAACCCAAAAATTGGAGTCTGAAGAAGACATATCTAATTTTCAACGAAATAGTGACTTACTAAAAGAGGAAAACAGTCATTTAAAAAGAGAACTGTATAGGAAAATTTACTATTTTAAATGATAATAAAAATTTGTCTAACTTTTTCTTTCATAGTAAAGGTATGAGTCAAAAGTTCGAAGCAGAGTATGCGGCTAAATTTGAAATTGAACAAAAAATGATTTCACTACAGCAAAGTTTAAATTCAGAACTTTTAAAAACCGATGAAAAATCAGAAAAATATCTAAGAGAAATAGAAAATGTAAATATTTTTATTTTTAAATCGCAATTTTCGTTGTTTATTTTAATTTTTTTTCTCTAATTTATTAAAAAGAGAAATAACAATAACGAGTTCAAAAGTACTTGACTTTTTTTCTGAGAATTTCCATAGAAATTTATCAAAATTTTCTTTTCAAACAAAATTAATTATTAAATAAATAAGATAAGATTTTTTAGCTTTATTTAATTTAATAAACGGCGATGTTAAATAGTGTAAAATAAAATATCAAAAAATGTACGATAAATATTTTTTCTTAAAGATGCATTAAAACTTCAAAAATTTTATTTTGATGTCATAGTTTAAAGAAATATTCTTTTTCGTCTTTCTACATAAACAAAATTCAAAATTTCGGTATTTAGTAGATTTTCGAAATCATGGATTTTCATTTTTACTGTTTTAAGCTTTGAAAATTCAATTTTTTGAGGCATTAAAACCATGTTTTTGATTTTTTAGGGCAGCATTAAAATAAAAATATTTAGCGTAGTATATAAATTAATAAAGATTTAAAAATTAAAAGATAAAAATTATTTTTTTTCAATTTAAATGCTTAAAACTTCAGTTAAATTTATTGCACATTTTAAAAATTAATATCTAGATATAACTTATAAAACCTCTATTTTTTTAATTTAATTTATTTCTCTTATTAATTAAGTCATTAAATTAAATTAAAAAAAAATATATATTTTAAAAGTAATTCACAGACATAAAATTATAAAAACACAGTGTGTGTGTGTCATCAATTGTGCCATTATTTATTTATTCAACAAAACGGTTTTTTGAAATTTGATACTAAATAAACAAATCGAACAGAAATAAATACTAAAAATTGTTGTAATTTTTTTTAAAGGTTTTAAATAGTTCTGTAAATGCAATAAAATGCAACATTCATAGTTGCAACAATTGTTAAAGTCTGCTTTAGATGTGCAAATCTCTGCTAAATGCACTTAAATTTTTCCAAATTTAAGTTATGCAAAATTTGAAAAATTTTACTAGAATATTCTTTGAATGTTACTTTGAATGTTGCACCATGTTGCATTTACAGAACTTATTTTTGATCTTAAGAAAAAATTTATAAGAATTTTGAACATTTTGCTTTGTTCAATTGTTGTAAATTTCACAAAACCCGATTTAATTGTCTAAATTAATCTGATACAAATGGGTATATAAATTATTCACTTAAAAAAATCTTAAATGTTAAAGAAAAATTAAATATCACATTAAGAAATCTACTCAAGTACTTTTAAAAATCTTTATAAGGAAAAGAAAAATAAGTTACATAAAAGTTTACTTAAAATCAAAAAATTTAATTGATAATTTAAAGAGATCAAAATTTCCGATTTATAATGGTGATCCAGATAATTTATTCCTTAAAATGAAATGGGTTTGTTATCTTAAATTATTTTATCTTGATTAACCTTAAGCTGTAACTTCATTAATTTATTTGAATTTATTTAATCTGACAACCTCTAATCATGAAATACTAAGTACAAAAAATATTTAATACTAACTATACTTATTAAATAGTCAGCGTCTTTAATTAATATCTTAATTTTTTTAGACTAAGCTTTTGAATTTCTGGTCCAGGAGTTTTATTTTAAAAGGTTGTTAGATTAAATAGATCGTTTTTTTTTGCACTGGGTAAAATGTGATTAATTTATATTTTTTAAATAATAAAATTCATATTTAAGCTTAAAGAGCAGCTAAAATCGTTGAATCAGACAAACGAAGATCTTATAATCAAGCATAATCAGTTAAAAGATGGTAAATAAAACTTTACATCATTTTTTTTTAGGTTAAATTTTTTTTTCAATTAGATTATGGAAAAATTAAATCTAATGAAGAAAATGAAAAACAAAAATTGAGAACTCAGTTAAATAATGAGAAAAAGCTTACCGAAGAGGTATATATTGTTGAAATTTATTGTGATAATTTTAAAAAAAAAATTTTTAAAGGCTGTTAAAAAACTTTTACAAGTCTATCAGGAAAAGAAACCTAAAGACTTGGCTGATAAGAGTGCTATGGAAGCAAAAAGATTAGAAAAAGAAAAAAAAAACCTACAGCAACAACTTGACAAGGAAAAAAATAGCTACACAAAAATGCACAAGCAATTAAATCAAGAAATACAACAACTAAAAGAAGATTTAGAAAAAAAAGAACAGGAAATTTCAAAGTACAAATCACTGACTAATAGTTCGGTGAACCATGGTGTCGGAATGGTCAGTAGTCTGGTAACTAGTACAGCATTAAATTTGTCTCATCTGCCTGCATCACCAATGAGTAGTTCGGTCAATCTGTCAAGCTATTCTCAATCTTCTTCCAATAATCATCTAGACGAATTGCAAGACATTGATAGTCCTAATAGACTTGAAAACTGGCTTTCAATTCCGAACAAGAGAAATATAAAAAAATACGGATGGAAAAAATTATATGTAGTTTGCTGCAAAAAAAAATTGCTCTTTTACCATTCACTTAGAGATAACAAAGAATTGCAAGAACCATATATGACCATTGATTTGGAAAAAGTTTATCATGTAAGAGCTGTTACTCAAACAGATGTTGTTAGAGCAGGAACAAAAGATGTTGCAAAAATTTTTCAAATTTTATATGACATTAGTGCAGTGAGTGGACCTGGAAGTTTTAATTTACTCGGAATTCACAACGAAAAAAAAGCAACTAATCAGTCAATTATGTTCTCTAGTGGCCTCGAAGGCTCTCCATCCATGAACAATACTAATGTATCTACGTCAACTCTTCATAGTAATGATACAATAGTGGATAGTGCAGTTGGTAGCTTAATTCGTGGAACAAATGGATTTTTAGATGAAACCCCGAGTCGTCTTAGTTCTGACACTCTTAGCGTTGGCTCAAATGACAGTGCTGATAAACACAAAGACGGAAAATTGTTCATCAAAGGTCACAAATTCATTGATATCAAATATAGAATGCCCACTTCTTGTGACGCATGTTCAAAGCCTTTATGGGACATTTTTTATCCTCCTCCGGCTATTGAATGCCTTTCGTGCCATATGAAAATTCACTTAGATCATTATACAAATGAAAAAAACAATTTTCAGCCATGTCTTCTCAATGATGATAACATTTCTGCTAGAGATTTACTTTTGTTGTGTCCTTCGCCTGCCGAACAGCAAAAGTGGATTGAAAAAATCAAAAAATTTATTCCAAAAAAAGCTCCAAACAGTCACTCTAGCAATCAATCACTTTTAAGTCACAAGAGTAATTGAAATATTAAAAAAAAATTTTTTTGTTTTACGAAAAATTAATATGGTTTAATAATTTTTTCTCAGTCGCGGTCAATTTAAAAAATTTAATGCCTTTTTGGGCTCTAGAACCAAAATAAAAATACTTAATACGGATTTTATTCGAGTTTTATTTATTTAATTTTAATTTTTTATTCAAAAATATTCAAAAAAAAAGAAAGAAACAAATTGATTTAACGGTATTTTACAATTTTTTTTTGAATTTTAATATATATATATTTTTGATGTAGGTGATTTTTGTAAATTTAAATTTATTTTTATTTTAAATAAAGTTTGATTTAAATTTTCAATTTTTGGAATCGAATATAAAGTAAATTGACATCCAACATAATGAAATAAAAACATTTATTTTTAGTTTAATAAATATCTTCAGTATTTTTTTTGCTAAGAAAAAAATTCAATTTTTGGCTTATTAATACAAAAAATTATTTTATTCAAAAAATTTTTTTTAAAAGTTTTTTATTCAAATAAACATAATTAATAGAAAATTAAAGAATAAAGGTATCAAATAATTGAATAAAATTAAATGAAAATAAATCCTTCAAATGCAAAAACATATTACTAACTAACGAATTGAAATGTCTTGCAACTTTAAAAAATAAAAAAGACATTTATATTTTTTTATTTAAAAAAAAAAACTTATGCAATCTTTTACCTTGAAAATTAAATAACTTGAAAAAATTATTTTTATTATATAACTAAAAAAATTTGGTTTGCACCTATTGCATTTTGCCTGATAGTTAACCTGAAATTTAAAATGAATTTAAAATTTTTTGTTATTATCTTAAATGTCTTAAAATTGCGCAATTGCTTAGTTTGCTCTTATTGCAATCGATGTAATTACAATGACCAAGATTCATCTCAAACATGTCGTGAGCCAAATTCAAGCTGCTTTAGTGGAAAACAAAATGGTTTTATTTATCAAGGATGCACAACACAAGATTATTTTCAGCTTCAGTCGATATATACAAATGTGGAAGTTTGTCGAACAAATTATTGTAATAAAAAAACTCAATCAAACAATCGTTTTTCAACAACATGCTACAATTGCATGGGATGTAATATAGCTAATGCTAACAAATATACCCAAATATGTCCTGATAGTTCTTACAAATGTTATAGTGGATCAAGATCTAATATGATTTATCAAGGCTGTACTTCCTCGAACTCAGCACAGCTTTCAACAACTTATTCAAATGTGAGAACTTGCTCTTCTGATCTATGTAATTCATATAGAGCTGCGGACTTTAGTGGAATATCCTGTTATTCGTGCCAAGGTTGTTCAACTGAATACTCTGGAAATAATATTCAGCAAGTTTGTCCGGACAACACATATAAATGCTATATAGGCATTGCTGTTGGGCGAATTTATCAAGGATGCACTAAAGAGTCATATTCTACTTTGTCGTCAAGATTAAAAAATGTCATTTTATGCTCAGGAAGCTTGTGCAATGCAAACAATTTGGTTTCAATGGGACCAACATGTTATGAGTGCTATGGTTGTATGGACAATAACGCGAATATAAGGACACAAAAATGTGCCGATTCTTCTTACAGATGTTTTTCTGGCACTAAACTAGGATTTACTTATCAAGGTTGTACAAAATGGTCTGACTCAGTTTTGAGGCAAAACTATAAACACATGCAAGTTTGTACTGAAGACTTTTGCAATCGATTTAATATAAATAGTTCTTTAATTCATAGAATAAGCTTTTATTTGATAGGTTTGATATTTTCTAGAATTTTATATGAAATCATACTATGAAATAAAATTTTTAAAAATATTTTGAAAAGAATTATTAATGGAAATTAATATTACTTTTTAAAGATGCCAACAATCATATTTAAATTAAATCTTCTGGAAAGATTTTTAATCCAGTTCATCTAGTAAGTGCATATTCTCTATCTAACATTTTTTGTTCATATATTAGAGGACTCCTAAAATATTAATTTTTTTCAAAAATAAATTTGATCATTTTATAAAAAAAAATTTTTATATGCCAAAAAAAATGATATAATATTTGAATTTAATTTTCTATTATTAGTAAGATTCAGAAATTATTTTTTAATTAATAAAAATTTGATATCTAACGTTGACAAAAACAAATATTGAAAAATCAAAAATTTTGTCTTCAAGTTTATTCAAGAGCTCCAACATGACTTCTGAGATCCTAATAGATCTTTGAGCTTAACAAACCCATAACTTTTCGACCATCCTTTCAAGTTTCAAGTCTTGTTGTCGGCTTTATTGTGTCTACTGCCTCCTCTTCATCATTTTCTGCAGTCTCTTGATCACTATTATATATAGAGTCAATAATAATTAGGTGAAAAATAAATGTTGATTGACAAATTCAAATTTAATTTGCATTTAAAAGATTGTAATCCGAATTTGACAAAAGCATATATTGACAAAATTTTAAAGAGATGTAGAAAAAAGTAATAGTAAGAAAACCTTAAGTCATGATTTGTATTTAAGTTTTTTCCATCAAGAAAGAATCAATCATACTTGTTGGTTGTGACTTTAAAAAACTCTGATTCTCCGAAAATTTTCCACAGCTCGTCTCTAATTACCTTAGTTTTGATATCTCTCTTTATCGAGCAAACTCTACTAATTTTCAATTGATCAATGTCAAAAGATATTTTCTTGTTGAAATAAAAGCGTAATATCTTGTTTTAACATATTGATGGAAAATTTGTTATTTCAAAATAACGGGTGTAGAATAAAAATGGCACAAAATTAATTTTATCATAAAATTTTTTTTTTGCCTTACAATCACCCTCATAGACTTTAGCTTTCAAATTTCCTCAAAAATCTTCAATTGGTCGTGCTTTTAGTACGTTTGCTGGATTCACTTCTTTAGCAACATACCTTATATTTTTATCAAACATATATCATAGAATTATTCTTCGAAAACAGAGAAACATACAACCTTAGCAATAACAAATCATAGCAATTCTTGCGAATTGTTTTTTTTCCAATATTTTTTTGAATATTATTCAATTTTTCTTTTCTTTATTTTGATCTAGAAGGCAAAAATTCTATTCAATACTTGGAGCAACACCAGTTTATCAATAAATTTCCACTAGAGGTAATATATTTTCTTTGTTTTCCTTTAATTTAATGGAATTTGGTTAATTCTATAAAGATTTTTCTATAAGTCTCATTGCTTATATTTTTTAACCATTATTTGATGAAGTCAGTTATCCCATTCTAATTTGTTTTTACCTTTTTAACATCACCTTAAAGGCGTTCATATATAATAATAATGATAATTTTTTTCTTTTAAATAAAAATTATTTAATTTATAGCTAAGCATTTTATTTACAGTTTTAATACCATTTTTATTTAAAAAATTTCACTTGAATTAAATTAGAAAATAAAGTCTTAAACCACAAAAATTAAATTTTGTTTATTTATTTAATATAGAAATATTGTGGAAGCGGCCGTTGCTTGAAAAATAAGAAAAAAATACATTAAAAATCAAATTCATATGTTCAACGCCCTGGTCAAAATTCTTAGGCAATGTAGCTATACTCATCTTTGGTTTTAGCGGTGCGTTCAATATACTGCTTATCAATCAAAGACTCTATACATTTTTTAATCAAACTTATTGAAGGCGTAAATCGACCTTTTGACTGACTAATCACCTAAAATTAATCATTATAGTATGTAGAAATTATCGTTAAGTTAAACAAATAAATACTTCTTGAATTAAGAGATTATGACTCATATTTTTTCTTGATTTCATTATCCGAACAATAGTTGCTTGCAAATAAAGCTTTCGGTCTTCGTCAACAGATGTTTGAGTCATTTCAGTCTCCTAAATATAAAATAAAAAATATTTTTTTTTTGCCTAAAAGTCAATTTACCTGAGGCGTTTCTTTTTGAACGGCAGCATTTATTTTAAATTTAGTTCTCTTATTAGAGTAATTAAGATTCAAAGTTATCACTGTGCTTTCGTTCAGTTCTTCGGATAATGATTTATTAGCAGCGGACTCGGAGTTATTTTTGTCCTCAATAGTGATTAATTTAGACTCCAACAAAGACTGAACTTGTCTATTTAGCTCTTTTTCCGGCAATTGAGTCGTTTCCTGAATTTCTTTTAAACTTAAAGCCTTTGAATTATTAAAGCCTAGTAAAATGGCCATCTGGAACGTTCCCATTGTGACTGCATAATGTTTTTTCAAATAGTTTAGTTTTATATCAGCATTGCACAAGTTATGCATCCATGACAACTTTCGTCCATTAAAATTTTTGCTATAAAACCCCTCAAACTTTAAAATATTTGGTAAATTTTTTTTATTTATTAATTAATTAATTAAATTATTTGGCTTACAATTCTGACGCTATTTTCAAGTTCTTGTGGTAGTGAAAATGAAGGTAAATTTGTTTGTGAAATGGGCCAAGCGCCAGCTTGTAGGACTAAAATTGAAAAATCTAATTCTAAATTTTGATTTTGGTCACGGGTAAAATTATAAAATTTTTCATTCAAATCTTGACTGAGATTGATGTCGGTAAACATTCGATGAAATTTATTTGTAAACTCATAGCCACATGCATGCTAAAAATAAATTGTTAGAAAATTGATTAACTTTTTTTAAATGATTTAATTGAAAAAATGTATTTAAAAATTAAAAATAAAATAACCCTGAGACGATTTATCATGGTTTCTTCCACATACATTGAAAATGACAACGAATTGATTAAACGTTTGGCTAACATTTTCCAATAAAATTTTTGAAAGTAATCTTTATCATCCAAATATTTGAATATTGTAATACAGCTAAGTAGTTTGTCATCTATTTCGTTTTCGGTGAACTCTTTAGACGACTTTCTCAATAAACTATCACAATATTTCGCAAGCTTGAAAAAGAATAAATTATTTTTTTTAATTTAATTAGTAATTTTATTGTACTAATTCTGGTGATTTGCTCGGTTGTTTAGGACCAGGCTTGTGATTGATGGCTGTAGAACAAGCTTTATCTAAAGCACTTATGAACTCTTGGTCATTTTGGAATATTTCTTTAATTAATTCAGAATATTTGTGGTGTATTTGAAGCATTTGCTCCACAAATAAAGTAGGAATCTATGATAAAAAATAAAAAAAAATTAATATACAAAAATAATATATTTCATTAATTACATTGTCTCCTTTGAGATCATTTACGGTTTCGAGTCCAATTCGAGCAATATGATTTTGGACCTCATTAACCATGATAGTTAGCCCATTTTGGAATGGCTTTAATAATTTGTACATGTTTCTTAGATCTTTAATAAAACATTATTATTAAAATATTCAGCTTTTATTCAAATAATACCGTGTTTGACTTCGTTTCTGATCAATTCCTTACATTCGGAATGCAAAAAACTCAAATAGTCTTCGACTAGTCTTTTCTGAACCTCAGAATCGACTTTACTGTAGGACGAAGGATTCAAAAATCTTCTACTTCTAACATTTTCTTCATTTAGTCTTGCCAAAGCTTTTTTCATGTATGCAGAACAATTATTCTCTTCCAACAACTTGCTTGCCTCTTTTCGATAATATTCAGTAGTTTGTTCGAGAAAAACTTTTTCAAAAAGCGTCTCATACAACACAAGAGGCTTTTGTCTTTCAGCTACATCAACCAAAGAATTTATGACTCCATGAATCACTGTTTGATTGACCATTTCTCCTTTCCGATCTCTTTCTATTCCATCCAACAATAATTTTATTAATTTGTCTTTTATTGGTTCAATCATAAATTTCCTCCAGCAGTCAAGAGCCATCTGTTTAAAAAAAATTTAGTTAAGAACAAAAATTTCAAAACTTCTACCTCGCCTATGTCCATTTTAAATTCGCTTGAATCGTTAGTTCCAAATTGGATGTCGGCCTCGCTGTTTGAGGTTTTACGAACATATTGGATATTCAAATAGCTTTAATTTTTTTTTTTAGATAATTTAAAGTAAAACTTTTTAAATAAGTACTTGAAAAGATTGTTCAAATATTCGGCACCTTTGGAAAATTCGTTCCAAAATTGATGATACAAATTGAGCAGTTTTTCATCCGAATTTTCAACCAGGGTCTAAAAAAAATACTGAAACTAATTTAAATTTTTTTTTAAATAAAAACTTTTTGATTTTCTTGGACATGATTTTCCAGCAAATTTCTTGTCTCTTCATAGAGCGGTTTTGAATGAGGCTCTGGATGAGCAACGCAGAGCATATATACATCAAAAAAAGTATTTTGCCATAAAGCTTTATCGATTCTACGCAATCGATTTAGTGTTATGACACCTTTAATAATATCAGATAGTTTCTCCCATGATTCGTCAAACACTATTTCTCTCGGCTTTAAGGACATTTTTGTAGCTAAATTTATCTTCTAAATAAATTCAAATTTAAATGCTAATAAGTATTTATATAAAAAACTTTTTTTGTTGCATTTTTGCTATCAATTTAATTTTGAACTTGAGGTTCCTTAATTTTTAGTAATAAATTTGCGCTTGATAATAAATAAAGAGTTAAATTTTTTTGCATTTATATTTGCATTTTAGCATAATTTTGAAATATTTGCTCATAAACTGTTCCAAAGGCATTCATATAACTTTGCATTTAAAAGACATTTTAACAGCTAGGGCTTATTTAAAACTAAATTTCAAAATAGTTTCAAATTTTTTTTCTATTTATTATTTGTGAGAAAAATTTAAATTCTTTTAACAAATGTCTTCGATAAATGTTTTTTGTCCGAATGCTCGCCGTCAGCAAATCAAGGTTCAACCAAATACAAAAATAATTGATATATTAGAAGAAGTGTGCAAGAAACAGGGTTATTCTTCGAATGAACACGAATTGGTCTATCAAAAGAAAAGTCTTGATTTGACCCTTACATTCAGATTGTCCGGAATTCCGAACAATGCAGTGGTCGATCTAAAGAAACTTGAATCAGGTCCAAGGCAGTATGAAAAGGTCA
Organism: Brachionus koreanus; assembly: GCA_016987375.1. Taxonomy (NCBI): domain Eukaryota; kingdom Metazoa; phylum Rotifera; class Eurotatoria; order Ploima; family Brachionidae; genus Brachionus; species Brachionus koreanus. The sequence continues at coordinate 1,335,932 of PJRA01000313.1, read as the reverse complement.
CCATAAGTTTACAACTTGAAGATGGCTCAAGGCTCACTCCAGTTGATTTTAAATCTGATTCAACTAGTCTTTTTTCTTTGCTAGAACACTATTCCAGTCTTAATCCAGAACTAGTCGAATTAAAAAAAGCACTTGACGAACACTTAAGTCTTGAAAATAACATCTATCCAACAATTTCTTATCTAAATGAGCAGATAATTGGCTTGAAACAGCTCAGATCAACTTTTTTGAAGGATTTGGGCTTGAATAAAGGAAGATACATTCTGAAATTTTTGAATAAAAAAATCGAAAAAGACCAGTATGATAATCTAATGGCTGATTTTGAAGCCAAGCTGGCCAAAAAGTTGAAATTAGATGAGATTTTTAAGAAAAAACAGGAAGAACTCAGACAAGTGCCTGATGTTGCACCGCAGACAGTCTCACTTTCTGACACAAGGCCAAAATTTGAACAAAATTTAAATAAAAAACCAAAAATAGAGGAGATTTTGGCAGTCGATTCAAAGGAGCCAGAAATTCAAATTCAAATTCAAAATCAATTTTCCAATTTTAAATTTCCCGAAGAAACCAAAGGAAAAAATTTAAATGATGTAAATGAATTAGCTGAAATTGAGCGCATCAGTAAACAACCATGTGATCGAATGTCACTTTTATTTAATTTAGATGAAAATATACAACGAATGGAAACTGATGAAATTAGCGAGCCATCTGATGAATTTTATGACATAACTGTGAACGATTTGCGAGTAATGCTAAGTGATTTAAAGCGAAATCAAAATGAAGAGACGCCATTAATGACTAAACAAATGAGAGAACTGGAAAAAGACCGAAAAGCAATGAAATATTCAAAAATTGTAATTAGAATTGCTTTCAAAAACAGAATGGTTTTGCAAGGATTATTTAGACCTAAAGAGCTAATATCTGAGTTGTATAAATTTGTAAGAGAAAGTTTGGCTATAGATTGCACAACTGAAGATCTAGATTTTTATTTGTTCTCATCTCCACCGAAAAAAATCTTGAACGAAATGAAAATGACTTTGTTCGATGCCGATTTGTGTCCTGCCGCATTAATTTATTTTAAAAATAAATCCGACACTGTACCAAGTCTCAAAGAAAATATCGTTTTAAAGAAACTGAGTGAAGCTGATGAAATAGTACAAACTCACGTACATAATGCAATAAGAGACATAAAACATGAAGGTCTAGATTGGATCGAGAAGGATCAAAAAATTGTTCAAAATATTCTTAAGAATAGTGGTTTAATGGGTAAGTCATCGGGTGGCCAGATTAATCAACCAAAAAGAGAAAACAAAGATCAAGATCCGGTAAAAAATAAATTGGAACGATTTCTTAAAGGTCCAAAAAAATAAATTTCGAAAATATTTTTGTTTAATATGATCAATTTTTTTTTGTCTGAATTCTATATTGTGTGTCTAAATATTTATTAAAATTTTCACCAAATAATTTTCCAACATTCTTCTTTCAATTTTAATAAAAATTTAATGCAAATTATTGTTTCATCATGGTTTAAAAAATATTTTTAATAAAAATTGGAATTATTCGAAATTTTTAGATTTTTATGTCAAAAAATTTTGTATTTTTTTTTTAATTTGTCAATAAAAAGAAAGCAATTCTTAGCTAATCTTCAAAATATAAACCTTCATAGGCAATAGTCTTTAGTCATATATCAGCGAGTAGTTATATTCCTCTCTTGTACCATTACCATTTTTGCAGGCAAAAAAACTAATCAAATTATTCTTCAACTTGGTTTTTAGCTGGTTAGTAAAATGCAATTATCCAAGAAAATGATCCATTAAGTAAAAAATTGATAATCAGAAAGAGAAAGCTTGTGGGCTTTTTGCTGAATGAGGAAAAAGTTCGATCCCTTGCAGCTCTTATCTTTAAGAAACAAACTTAGTTTTCGGTTGTCGATCTTTTGCCTATACCCTTGCTTTTCCCCCCATATCATTCCCATTTTGATGAGCTTTTTCCTGACTGCTGACCTCCACGTTACTGCTGGTCTTCCTTACTAACGTCTCCCTTGAGGTGTCCACTAAAGGGCTTTATTTGTTATCCTATTTTCTTTCATTTTAAGTACATTTCCAAACCATCGCAATCTTTTGCTCTTAATGCATTGGCTTAATGGCCCTGAATTTGTTCTTTTATATAGGTTAACATTCGAAAATGTCTCAGGTCAATGTATCCCCAGAATCCTTCGAAGACTTCCAGTGTGAAAGGTGTTAAGACTTCTTTTGAAAGATTCACACATCCCCCAACATTCACTTCCGTACACAAGTGATACTTTTACTACAGAGTTGTACAATTTGATTTTGTTTCCTTACTAAAGCTGATTGATTTCCATGCCTATCAGAGTCTAGCAAAGAAACTCTTTGCTTTAGCAAGTCTTTTATTAATGTCTCTTTGTGCTCCCATTGCTGTATTAATGGTGCTTCCTAAGTATGTAAATTCTTCTACACACTCGACTTGTGAGGTTTTGTGAAATTTAGTACAAAATAGAAAAATTGAACAAAAATTAATACTAAAAAAGCTTATAACTTTTTTTCTGAAGGCTTTTAATTAGTTCTGTAAGTGGAACAAATTGCAACAAACTTAGTTGCACCAAGAGTCAAAGCTAATGATGTGCAATGCCTCTGCAAAATGCACTATACCCAAATAAGTCTAAATTTAAATTATGCTAAATTTGCAGAGATTTATCAGATTGTTGGCAATAGTGCAACTTTGAATTTTGCACCATTTTGTATTTACAGAACTTGCTTTTGACTTTTTAAAGTATAGTTATAAGACTTTTTAACTTTTTGTTCTGTTCTATTGTACTAAATTTCACAAAACCGACTTGTGAATCATCGATGATGATCGGAATATCCAATTTGGTGCTTATACACATAACTTTTGTTTTGGCCACATTAATTTCGAGTCCAGTTTGTTTAGCGTTTTTCGCCAAATTTTGTGTCTTCATATGCAGTTTTTCAGTATTAGATATTAGCACCAGATCATCCGCAAAGTCTAAGTTTCAAGCTTTGTTGTTAAACCCCATTGTATATTCCTGGTCTTGACATTTTTTTTCATTATCATTTTGAGCAGCATTAAATTCTGTTACCAAGTTTTAGAATTATAAAGATTTTAAAATATAGCGACCAATCTAAATGATGGCTCATTTTGAAGCTTAAAGACTGGCAAAAAAGAATATGTTTTAAAAAAATTGGTCGCTAATGAAGATTTTTTTCAGCGTGAGTTCATATTTAAAAAAAGTCATCAAATGTGTTTTATTTTACACTGTAAGTCTTTTTTTGAAAGAGATGATTTGAACTTTTCTGACAGAATAAGTAAGTGCTATCTGCTATAATGCATAATTGATCTGGCTCAGTAAGAAATAGTTCAGTTACATAGTTCGTATTATGATAAAGCCATTCGTGTCTTTTAAATGTTTGAAACCAAGGAAAAGAGGTACAAATTGTCTCCTTGAAGAGCTGCCCTAGCCTGAAAGCAATATCGACTTAAATCTTGTTGAGATTTTATTCCGAGAATTGTAGCTATTATTTTTTGACTCAAACCAGTTCTTAGCCAAAAAAAGAATACAGCCAGTACTTGAGATGGTACTCTATCTGGACTTGTTCTTAATGAAGCGATAGAATCAAATAATTTAAAAAAATCTTGTTTTTCTAAGGCCGTAAAATCATGACAAACTCTATCAGAAATTAATTCAATACTCTTAAACTCATTAAAAAAGCTACTATTTTTAAAAAAGGACCGTAGGTTTCCTAACAAAAATATCATGTCATCTGAAGTGAAATTCGTCTTATTCTTAATTTTTTCAATATTATCTAATGACTCTCTGTCAAATATTTTATTATTTAAGTGGATAGCACAATACCTTTTTCCTCTTTTTATAAAAATATTTCGTTCTATAAATGTAAAAATGATTGCGTAATTAGATTCAGTTGTTAACTTCGGATAAGAATTATCAGCTTTACACACTATACAACTTTTAATAAAAAATCTTTGTTTGAATTATTTTGCTTAATTGTTGGTTTTCTTATTGCCTCATTATTGCTTAAATAGTCTAATTCTTGTTCATTATTTGAACCTAAGTTTTCAATAATTTCATCAATATCCATTTCGTTACTTTCAGAATTTTCATTATTAACTTGATCTAAATCAAAAGCATTGAAGTTGGGTTTAATAAATTATCAATTAACAATTAAAACAAAAAAATTTCACTCCAAAAATAATATAGGAGAAGCTAAATAAAAACTAAGTTGAAAACTATCCATTTATAATTTATTTTCAGGAACCCTTGATTATTCTTGAAACTTAAAAAAAATGTCCAATTTTCAGTAAGTTAAATTTTTTCCGAGTTTTGTTGGTATAAAAAATTAAGTTAAAAGCATTTAATTATTTCCGTGGAAATAATATTTTCATTAAAGTTAATAATTAAAGAATACAAAATTTCAAGATTATTTTCTTTTGATTTTTAGAAAAAAAATTTCAGTTTGAAAATGATAGAATGTTTATTTTTTGATTCTGTCATCTGTCTGTTGTAAAATTTGGAATCTTTTATTAACAGACGAAAGATTTTTTTCATTATTTGATCAAAAGAAAATTATTAAGGCTACTATTTTTTTCAAGTTTTGAAGGGCTTAAACATAAACACAATAAAAAAAAAGAATTAAGATATTTAAAGATTTTGAAAAAGTAAATATAACAGTATTTTCTCATTGTGAAGAGCAACAAAGTAAATCAGAGAGTTTATAAATAGAATAAATAAAAAGTTCACACAGTTTTAAAATAGAAAATTTAAATAGTCTCTTAATTTTAATTAAATTTTTTGGTAATTCTAGTTTTTGTTTTTCTATTCAATTTTCATTTTTTGTAAGTTTAATAAATAAATATATTGCTAAATAGATATATGTTATATGTTAAATAGATTGACTTATTCTTATTTCATAATATTTTCTATAAATCAATAATTGTAAGAAAACAAATAATTGAAGTATGACTTTAGTTTTAAAAAAATTACTAAGTTTTTATGCATTACGATAAACAATTAAGAAAGATGATGTGCTTAATGTTAAAATTTGATTTATATTTTTTTTTAAATAAAGATTTATTTTTTATTAACTGCTTAAAATTAGATTTTTTAAAAAGAAGCGACGAGTATCTTATTATTTAAATTAAAAAAATATACTTATTTTGATAATAATTAAAATTCTATACATGATTGTTCGTTAATTATAATAAAAAAATCTTAATATCTTAAAAATAATAAAAATATTTTTTTAAAAAATTGAGATTAAGACCAGTGCTTAATTGTTCGTTCACAAACTAAATTTAAAATATTATCTTTCTATTTTTGTAAATAGCAGTGATGAATAATTCAAAACAAAAGAGTTTAGTTTTCGGAATTAAAAAAAAACAAAAAACAAAACATTTTTCCGAGCTTTGAAACCGATCTGATGAAAGACGATATTTGAATTCAACTCAATCAAACACTGTCTTAATTTAATGTTCAAAAATTCAAGTTTATAATCAAATAGAGAAAATCATTTATTTTTTAAAATTAAACAAAACGTTTTGCTATTCCATGTGTTGATGCATGACGCATTTTTTTAGCCAAAATCAATGAAACTAAATTTTTTCCATAAAACAAGTGATGCTCATTAGACAAAATTGAAAAAGATAAGATTTTATCTATTTAGAAGAAAAAAAAAGTTGATCTTTTCTGACAATATGTTCAAATATTTAAACTTTTCTAAGTGCAATTTAATTAAGAGATCAACTTAAACTGCTAAATTATCAGTTTTGCATCTTAATCATAAAAATAAATATTTTTTATTCAGATTTTTAAATAGAGGAATAATTTGCCATTTAAGTTTTGTTTGGGACAATGGGTCGGCAAAAGCGAAAATTAATTTGAGCAATTTAGAAAAAAATATCATCGATTGATTGCCACGAATACGACGACGACAAAATCCTATAATTAAATATTTACTCCGCTTTTCTATAGCGATCGTATCAAATTTTACGATCAAATAGAAGCTAAAGGTTTGAAAAAAATTATATAGTTTTTGGATGCAATTAGACTTTTTCTATATCCGATTTTAAATTGTTCAAACAACTTTTTTTTAGTCAACACAGTGTTTTTAATTTAATTTTTTTGAAACAAAATTCTATTTTTTTATATTTTAATTTATCAATTCTAGTAAACATTCAAATAATACAGCTGAAGAGCATAACTATTTAGTATAGCTTGATTTATTATCTTTAGGATTTAGAGACATTTATTCTGTTTGCTTGAGAAAAACACTAGAGCAAACATAAACTTAATTTCAATTAGTTATTGTTTTAAAAGCAATTTTTGGACAAAGAATTAATTAAACTTAGCCTAAGCTAGAGAACAGTAGAGATGGTATTTGAAGATTGTTTTTTTTTTTTTTAAAAAAGGCTAAAATACAGTTTTAGTTTATTTTAATTTCATGCTAGTTGTTGGAGACTTGCTCTTTAGAATTGTAAAATTGCAGATCAGCTTGCGATCACTCTTTATCTCTTTGATTAATATCACTCTTCAAACATCTCAGGGTGGCACAATTGTCTGAACATTTTTGATAGACTTTTTCAATAGACCATTGAATAAAATTCCAATATTCAAAAAAAATCTTGATAAAACTTAAGCCATGTTTTTTTAGTTTAGGTTTTTTTGTTTCGTTATATAAAAATAATTTTTAGATAAAAAATCTTTGGTTTCAATCAAGGATAATTTAAGCTAATTTTGCATAGAACAAAGCTCTAATTTGTAATATTTGCTTTTTTTGTTAGCTGAAATTTTCCAAAATCCGTCATTGCTCACTTAATTAAGTAAACATTTTTCAACAAATTTATTAGATAAATAGTCGGATGGAAAGAGAAACAATAAGAGTCAAATTTAGATAGAGGATTTAATTAAAAAAAATTGTATGGTTTTAAGTCAATAGTTTTTAAATTAAATGAAGAAAAGAAAAAAAAAATTTTTCAATTTTATCAATTCTGTTTTATATTTAAATATTTTTTCCAATTTTTCGTATAAAATAGGCAAATTTAAGAAAGTAAAAGAACTAGTTGTATTTCTCAGATATTTTTTTAAATATCAGTATTTGATTTTCGAGCAATATCTGAAGATATTTATCAGTCGAACTAATTTAACTCGCGAATTTTGCACTTAATGCAGAAATTTTACTAATTACTTAATTCAAAAGAGAAGTACCTTTTGTTCTAATAGCTTTGAAGCAATAAATATTCTTATTTATCTTGATAAGTGAATTTAAATAAAATCTAATAATAACTGATGGTTTTTTTTTCTAATTTTTTTTCGATTTATAGCCCAAATAAACCCTAGCAATTTTTTATCGTTAATAAGCCGAAAAGAAGCTCAAGAGAACGAGCATAAACTGAATCGCTTTTGAAAAAATAAAATAAAAAAGCCAAAACATAAATCATATTCACATGATTTGTAAAATTAATCGTTCAAATTATTCTTTCGAAATAGATAACTTGAAGCTCTTCTAATCAAATAGTCAATAAGCTTTGGGCAACTAGAGTCAGAAGCAACAAGTTAAGATATTGTTTCGGAAAATATAAAAAATACACTTGAAATATTTTTGGCCTATATTGTATATTTTATTAGTTAAGATAAGTTGTTGTTTACAAGGCGTTGTTAAGAGTTTGTTACATAGAAAAAAGTAGTTATCAATTGTCTTTTTTAAAATAGAATGAGATAACATAAAATAAGATCTAAATTGGGAGTGGGACAAGGGATATTTTTACGACTAGTTTATTGTCAAATTCTTCGATTTAAAATGCAATTGAAACTGAAAGTTTAGGTCAGTTATGTGACTTATTTTATTTAGCTTTTTTTTTGTTTAACATGACGTCTAAAAATTATTTAAAAAAACATGCATCCTTAGACTAGATATTTTTTTGATTCTATAGGCCCCAAATATGATACCAGCAAATCTTAGTTTAGTTTAATATGGCTCAGTTTGAACGATAATCACAAAAATTAATTATTTTTTAATTAGCTTTATTAAATATTTTGAATTAAAATTAAAAAATTTTATTGATATGATGCTAGTTTTTTTTTTTTTAGTTGAGACCAAGTTTTCATTTATGTCGGGCACTTAAAATGATAAAATCGTTAAAATGCAAATATTTTTCTAATTTAAAATTGCTTGGACACAACTCTTTAATTTCAGTTAATTTTTGTGTCATTCACAAACTAGTCTTAATCGAGCGATTAAATCTTCTAATTTTAGTTTCATTTCAGGCCCAATTTTTGCTTTCAAACACATTACATTGCATATTTTGATTTTTTTTTTAATGCAATTTAAAATTTTTTTTAAATAAAGGTAAATTAGAAATGTAATTTGAAAAAAAAACTGCTTGGATTTTCTAAGGCATCAAAATCATTTATCTCTATTTATGCAATGATATAACCAAACAAACATACCTTGACAAACATACCTTTAATTTAATCAAGTCTTAAATACGAGTAAAATATTTATTATAAATTTTTTGAGTTATCAGTCAGTTTTTAGTTTTTAAAAAGCAAACATAATAAAAATGTATTACTAAATTTAAAAAAACAAATATTAAGAAAGAATACAGAGAAAAAGACAAATAGTGACTCTTCTCGGTTTTGTTTCAAGTAAACGTGCTTCAAGCTATCCAAGTAGATTGTTGTAATTTAATATTTTTTAAATTTCTAATTTTCATACAAGCAGAGTAGTATTTAAAATCGATTTGAGGTCTCTAAAAAAATAAGCTACCTAGAAAATTATTTTCCGCTATTAGTTAATTGGTTTTATTCTTAATCCTAAGAAATAAATTTTTATGACAAAACTAATTAATTGGCAACGACAGACCATCAAAAGTCAAGATTATCTTGTTGGATTTTACTTTGTCTACAAAATGCGTACACAAAATTCTTAGACTACTTAAAGTTATAACCAGTAGATTGTAGTTTTTCTAAAGTTCACTATAAAATTTGCTAAATTCAAAAAATCAACAACTTGAAAATTAACGATTTTGTAAAAGGTAAATTATAATATTTGCTTAAACAAACAATTTCATTTTTTTTATATAAATGATTCAGTAAATTGGTAGAGAAAGAAAATTTATTAGATTTCATTTAATAAATCTGGCACTAAATAATTAATATTTTTTCCGATTCTCATATCAAATTAGAGTAAATTAGTTGAATAGGATATTGGACATTTGGCTTCAATTATTTTTTTTTTTTAAGTTTTTTTTTTCTCTCTCTCTCTCTCTCTCAAATTTTGACATACCACTGCCAGCCTTTGTGAAAGAAAATTTTCAACTCAATAGAATTATATCACCATAAATTTTTTATTTAATATTTAAAATTGTTCTTTAGAATTTGAACCTCAATATTTGACTATTAGTCTATAGAATACAAAATTATTACTTTAACAATAAAGCAAAATGCGAAAAATATTCAAGTGAATTAAAACGAAGAAAAAAGAAATTGTTTGCCGAATTAAAATTTTAAATTAGAATTTCAAATACTTTTTATAAATTCACACAATTTTGATCAAAAATTAAAGCAAAAATGAATTTATTTATTCTAACAGTCTTGCTATTGATGAACGTAAGAGGCAACAAGTTCGACTCAGACTATTGTCCGTCTTTGGACAATTTGTGGAAATTTAACTGCTCAAACAAAGAGCTAAAGTGGTCGAATTTGGTCAAATTGGAGTTGAATGTAAGAGCAAGCAACTACCTTGATTTGTCAAACAACATGTTCAGCACAGAGCCTCAGGGAGAAATTATAAAAAATTTGTCATTCAATCTATTCAAGCAGTTAAACTCGACCCTCAATCTTTCATCGAATCAATTTGGCCAAATAGAATCGCATGCATTCTATTACACATCGTTCATAATTGAAGATCCAAAGGGCCTGGAGCTCAATAAATCAGGTCTAAAAATTCTCGAGCTCAATGAGCTCGATCTTTCAAACAACTCGTTTCAAATGATACCATGGAATTCAGTGAAAAATTTGTACAAATTGGTTACACTCAGACTGAGCCAGAATCCGATCAAAAAACTTGACATGGGAGACATGACCGACTCATCAGACACATACTTTGTCAAATTCTCAAATCTTTATCTAAACAACTCTTTAGTCGAGTATGTAAATCCAGCAGTGTTTGACTTAGTAAAAAATTTAAAGCTCCTAGACCTTTCTGGCAATCAAATAAAGTATATAGATAATTTTTCAAATAAAGGTCTAACTAGTCTTTACCTGTTTAACAACCCCCTTAAATGTGACTGTAGATTGTTGTGGTTCAAAAAATTTCTGCTTAAAAAAAAATCCAAATCGGACGATTATAAGAACAGTCGACAAACGTGTTTAGGAAATCTAAAGACAATTAACAAAAATTACATTGTCGAAACAAAAAATTTATTTGTTAATACAACAAATTTTTTAATTACAAACAGTGTTTTGCCTACTTATGACTTAACAGCCGATGTAGCCCTCAAACAAATAAATATTGAGGACATTGAAGATAATAATTTTTTTTGTGATTTAAAAATTAAAAATCACATAAATAATTTAGGTTTTTACAAAGACAAATTGCTAAAAATAAGACTAAATTGTGAAGTGGAAGGCTTCCCGACGCCTTACGTCAAATGGCTAATGGGTTCAAAAGATGTAGTCAGAGACTTGGAATCTTCGGACAGCTTTCTAACTCATTCGGAAACAAAGAGAGGAAATTTGACATTCAAAGTTCACTCATCGCTAACAATGAGCCTTGATTATCCCATTCGACAAGAGGAAATTTCATGCATTGCATTTTATTTGTCTGATTCTAGACCACCTAACATACCCAGGCCAATTTATGGCAAAAAAGGAGTCTTATTTAACATTATAAACCGAAGTAAGGAGGAATATTTTATTAATCAAACACTATCGTCCTTAAACTTTACCGAATTAACTTATCTACCATCGGTACAAAGAAACATTTTCAAAGATCAACCTCTTATATATTACATAATATTTGGTATTTTGTTTTTATTCTGTTTTTTTGTGATTATTTTAGCTAGTGTTTGCCTAATACGTCATAAACGCGCTGTCAAAAAAGAAGAGCAAGATTACGCGTTTTCGGGCAGCGATTATAGCAGCATAAATAAGCGTAGCACTATCTATACTGGATCGAATTCGATTCGAGCCGATTCGACTACTACAGTTCCCCTAAAGCCCGATGTTATCCGAGAACATCACGATTTTAGTTCGATTAATGGAAATTTCTATCGCACGCCATCAAGACCATCAAACTATTTGAACACATTGATGATTTCACCTGAGACTATTAACCAAAATTATGACAATGAAAGTGTGTACACAAATAACCACTCAATTCCGATCTATAATGGCTCTCGCATAATGCAGCAATCGTTCGACCAAAATCCAGTCGACAACTCGTTCTTTGACGACACTAGATCTTCGTCGCGATTTTCTTCCAAGACTTTTGAGGAAAATACTGATGAATACTTGGAACCTAAATTTGATGATTTACGCAAGCCAAAAAAACACATTAAACAGTCTATGATTTAAGTTTTGTTATTAACATTCTTTTTTTTTTTAAATTAATTTTTCTATTTTGTATTTTGAGAAGCCTTTTTTTATTTTGTTCAAGTAAATTTCTCTATATATATTTTTTTTAAAGTTAAAACATTATGTTTCCAAAGTAAAATATTTATTTGTAAATAGATTTTAATGTAAAAATTTTAACCATTTGAAACCTCTCGATCCGGTGTTTTTAGATTAGTCAGCAGTTAGTTTAGAATGCTGCAGAGTGGTCGAGCACACAGATCATATACAAGTACACAAATTGCAATTAAAAATTAATTTGTTTTCTGATTAAATTATGAAATTAATTTAAAAAAAATTGATCAAATTAAAGATTTCTTCATTATTTTAAAATTTTATGAAATTGAATTGTTTTTTACTTTTTTTTTCTCTTTTTTTTTGTATAAAATTTTAATAAATAAATTTAGGTTTAATTTATTCAAATATTTAAAATTCATTTTTATGTATGATTGGCACTTAAACAAGCAAAGATTGATTTGATCAACGCTAGTTTAATTAAAATCAAAATTTTAAATAATTTAATTTGGATATTTTACTTTTATAAAAAAATTAAATATCAAATACTTTTATTTGATTAGATATTTATAAAAAATAAACAATTTTAAGGGAAACTTTCAAATTTTTTACCAAAAAAAAAAAATTAATTTAAGTCTTTACAATTATTAAATTTATTTAATGACTAGACATTATTCAAATTTTGACTTTTAAATTAATCCTCATTTGATTCTTTTAATGCTTTTACATTTTGTATTAAAAGAATCAAATATTTGATTTCTCATTTGATTTCTCTTTTGGCTTCCGCACACATTTATCTTTTAGTTGATTTAATAATGGATTGATTGAACTATTGATGATAATTATCTACAAAATCAAAAAAAATTATTAATAAATAAATTTATAAATTACCATCATATATTGTATATATTTCTTTTTTTATTTGGGATACTAAAAAAAGCAAATTTTAAAAGCAGTAATAAACTATTAAATAGCGAACATCTAAAAACAAAATTTTAGCTTCATAAGAATTAAATAAAATTTTTTTTTTTAGAAAAAAATTCCAGAAAATAAATTTTATTTCATTTTAAAAAGAAAACTTTAATTAAAAATTAATCTCTCTAAAACCATCCACACAGCTAAAAAATTCTTTTTCTTGATACTTTCCATCATTGTTTACATTGACACAAATTGAAATGCGAATTCATCCATTCACTTAAGCCTAGTTCACAACATTTTTTGATCTCAAATACTTGAAAAAAATAAAATTCAGTTATGTGCGTAAAATCTGATTTAATCTCATCAGTTAATTTTTTCATTGAGCATTTTTATATAGAATAACCATGAAAAGTATAATAATAATAATGATAAGCTACAGCAGGATACCTGCGGAGCGAGACTAGCTTTAGTCTGGCTATGGTAGCTATAAATAAAGAAAAATCATCTATTTGTTCTGTTCTGTTCTCGGTTAATTATTTTATTTTTCAAAAAAATCTTAATATTTATCTAACAAGTTTTAAATTTATAAGTAAATTTATCTGTTAATCAAGCAAATAAAATGCTAGGAATAATTAATAATGGTATTTCATGATATGGTTAATTAAGACAGTTATGAAAACTTAAATTATCACAACTTAAATGCTTTTAAATAAAAATAAAATTTTATAAAATTGATTTTAAAAACTAAGCATTTTTAATTCTTAAAAAATTTTGATTCATATTAAGAAAAAAAAAATTAAAATAATTATCTTTACTTTGACTTAGTAAGAGAATTAAAGATGCTTTAATTCAATTCTACAAAATTATTTTGTAAATTTGGTTTATAGAATAAATCATGCAAATAAAAATCAAATGTTAAAGGAGATTTCGAATTTTAGAAGCAATCGAATTGTCTTTGGGGAATAAACTTAAAAGATATTAACGATGTTAGATAAATGAATGGAATGGAAAATGCTCAAGTTTGTTTTTGGGCTAAACATTTTCTAAGTATAACATACCAAAAGTCAAAAAAAAAATCTCTAAATTTAAAAATTAGTAAGATAAAACCATTTTTTAGAATAGGGTGAGATTAAACTATTAAAAAATATAATACTTTAAAACTTAATCTCAATTTTTAGTTAATTTTAACTTTTTTTTGTCATGCATTTTATTTAAAAATATTTTTTCAGCGAAAAAAATGTTATTTGAACTAGTTGGAATCAAATTTCCATTTAATAAATAAAAAATTTAAAAAAAAAATATAATTTTTTTTGATGGCTTTTTCAGACTAATTTTTAATCAATTTTCAAAAATAAATAATAATATTCAAATAATAATAAATTTATCATGTTTTAATTGAGCAAAATTGAAGGCTTTCAAACATAATGCAGCGTCCAGATGAAAAAAAAACTGGAAACGATTGGAACTGGACTTCTTACTTCTCAGCCAAAAAACAAAAACTACTACATCAATATAATCAGGAAAAAAGTGATTATGTGGATGAAAATGAAACCAAAAACCTGTTCAGAAATATCGGAATTTTTGTGAACGGCTATACTAATCCAACTGCAATTGAGCTAAAAGCTTTGATGATAAAACATGGTGGATTTTACTTTGAATACATGAACGAAAGAGTTAATTACATCATTGCTTCAAATCTGGCTCATTCCAAGGCCCTGGCTCTAAAAAACAAAACTGTAATAAAGCCAGAATGGGTTGTTGATTGTATTAAGGCTAAAAAATTGCTCAGTATCGACAACTATTTGTTGGTAACGAGTGCACATGACAAAGCCCAAAATAAGCTTACCATCTACATTAATAAAGACAATTTAAAAAAAGGTAATACATTTATTCGATTATTTTGTTATTAATTCAAATTAATAATGATGTTTTTTAAGAAGGTAAAACAAAGAGAAAAAGTAAAAGCATTGATTATATTGATTTATCCCAGTCTCCGTTAAGAGACAGCTTAGAGAAAAAAGATCAAGACCAAGATCAAGATCAAGAACGAGAGAAATATCTAAAAGATTATTTAGATTTTGAAGAAAGGCTTGAAAAATTCAAGTGCATAAGTGGCTGCTCTGTAAATATCAAAAATTTGAGTAATTATGATAAACAAATTGAATGGCTGAAATGTTTTTTAAATGACTGGATTATTTGGACTTGCTGTAAGGGAAAAATTGATCAACAAGATTTAACTAAATTTCAAAATTATCTATCGCACATTCTTCTAGTTAAAAAAGAAATTGATTTTGTAAGAATTTCACTGAAAATAATAAAAAAATTAATTGTAATTAATGGGTCCGTTGAGTGGACTGAGGCTTTTAATGAAATATGTTCATCTATTCAATCTCTGTTTTTTGAAAAATACGACAGTACCTTAAATTTAGACTAAAATTATGCAAGTAATTAATTTGAATTAAATTTTGAAAAAAAAAATTTAAAAAGCGCTTTAAGAATGCTTTTCTTGTTTTCAAGTTTTTGCGTCATTCAAGGTGTACATAAAAATATTTTATATACTTATTAATTATGATAAAGAAAAATATTCAATGTCTGTCTAAAATTAATTTAATGATTTTTTTTTTCACATTTTATTTTCTAAAATTTCAAATTTTTAATAAATGATTAATAATTTTATATTTGTCAAATTTTTTTCGACTATGATTTGATCTGTAATCACTAATAAATGTTAAATAACTCGTTTCAAACGGTTTAAACGACAACTTTTCAATTTTGTTCAATTTTATAAAAATGTCCACTTTA
Source organism: Brachionus koreanus (assembly GCA_016987375.1). Taxonomy (NCBI): domain Eukaryota; kingdom Metazoa; phylum Rotifera; class Eurotatoria; order Ploima; family Brachionidae; genus Brachionus; species Brachionus koreanus. The sequence continues at coordinate 1,320,535 of PJRA01000313.1, read as the reverse complement.
GTAATCAAGTCTTCAATTTGACTTTTTTGATCCAATAAATCATATTCACAAAATTCAACTAAATCATCAGCAATAATTTGCTTATTCTGAATTGATCTCTTTAAATCTTTATATTTATTTTCAAAATTTTGAAAATTTTCAATCAATAATTTAACATGAAGTCTCTCGTTGACCATTTCTTTGAACTCGGTTAAATTGATATCCTTTGGAAGCTTTTTTAACTCTAATTTAGAAATAATATCCTTGACAAGCCCGTTGTTACGCAAGAACATTTCATTGTTTGTTTTAAAATGAGAATCAAGTAATTTTTCACTTAACTCTAATTCATTTCTCAGATATCCAAATTTTTCCATTATGTATTCACTGTAGCATTCTTGATAAAACTTTTTACCATCTAAAAACTCATTACACTGAACCAAAGTTTCTTTTTCCAAAAATCGTTCTATTCGTTTGACCATATAATCAATATAATTTGTCTCAAAATTTTGATCTTGCATGTTTTTCAATTCTTCTTTAATTGCTTTGTATTTTAATGATATGAAATAAAAATTAACTTCATCCATTTTTTGAGTCTTTAACTTTAAGTTAAACAATTCACTAAAACCTGATTTGAACTGTTCGTTTTGCAATTGATCAAAATTAAGCTGAAAAATCTGCTTTACATTCGTTAAATTTTTGCTATTCTTATCGAATATTTCAAGTTTTTTTTGATAATTTTCATCCAAAATGGCTTCAATTTTGCTTAATCGATGGGTTGAATAGTCTTTTATGAATGAAGTATTCTTTTCTGTACCATTGAACTGAAGTCTACAAAAAGGACATTCTTTTGATGTCAATATGGATACACATTGCTGGCAAAATGTATGTCTACATGGTAACAAAAAAACTGGCAGTCGATTTAGATCATATTCATTTAAGCAAATAGGGCATTCTTCGAATTGCTCCATACAACTTTGTTAAAATTTCTGTATCAGCTTTTATTTTTTGTTATTTTTCTATTTAAAAAAACTCCGATGCGCTTGACATATTTTGCATAATAATTATTTAAAAATACTAAATTAGGGAAAAATCGATTGAATTTGGTTTTTTCCGAATATGAAAAATTAAATTTTAAAAAATATCATTCTTCTTAGTTTCACTGAGTTAAACTTATTTTAAATCCAAAAAAAAAATAAAATAAGGTTTTTAGAAATATTCTTTTTGAATGCAAAACTACTTATTTTATTCATACATGTTAATAGGAAAACTTTTATCTTGAATTACGAGTATTGAATTAAATTTAATTTTATGGAAATAATTTAATTAATTGAGAATCTTAAAAATTTATTTTCAAAAAGTCTATTCTAATAAAATTGTCATTAGTAATAGTTGTCACCTTTTAAAATCCATGCATGAAAAATGCTATTATTAATTTTATCTATACTTTTTTATTTTTGATAAAATATTTTTAAAACTTAATTTGAGATTGTTATTTTTAGATGTTTAAAATTTTTTAATTAAAATTGATTTCAACCATTTCAATACTGTCTATCCTTGGTTTGCTTGATCAATGTTTAAAAAAAAATAGTTTAAAAAATTTTTTTTTGTATCTTTTTTTAACTATATTTATCTAAGCTAAAAAAAGCTATTGAATTAAATAAAGTTGAGATCAACCATATGTTTTTGAATATATTGATTTTAAAAGTAAAGAGATGTAAGACACAATAACAAAAATTATCTGTAATCTTTCTTGATTTTTTTCTTTATCTCTCTCTCTCTTCAAAAATGAGCATATTTCAAAAAAAAAAAGAATATTGAAAAATTGGACTTTTTATATTTAGA